>VXBW01004606.1:1420905-1468998 GCA_013400375.1 Thinocorus orbignyianus
GGGGAGACCTGATAGCAGCCTTCCAGTATCTGAAGGGAGCCTACAGGAGAGCTGGGGAGGGACTCTTTGTCAGGAAATCTAGTGACAGGACGAGGGGTAATGGTTTTAAATTGGAAGAGGGGAGATTTAGATTAGATATTAGGAAGAAGTTCTTTACTGTGAGGGTGGTGAGGCACTGGAACAGGTTGCCCAGGGAAGTTGTTGATGCCCCATCCCTGGAAGTGTTTAAGGCCAGGTTGGATGGGGCTTTGAGCAACCTGCTCTAGGGAAAGGTGTCCCTGCCCATGGCAGGGGGGTTGGAACTTGATGATCTTTAAGGTCCCTTCCGACTCTAACCATTCTATGATTCTATGATTCTATGTTCTTGACCTGTTATTAGGGTTTTCCTTGGAGACATTTTGTAGATCTAAAAAGACCTTTGACTTGATGCTCTAGCTGTTGTCGTTAAAGAGAAGGTACCAAAAAACATTGCAGTTAGGCACATTTGTAGACTTTCCAGAGCTAGAACCTCTACAAAGGCTCAAACAGAATGTTTCCATCCCAACATGCCTGACTCATGTGGTGGACAATTCCTGGTGCTTTACTTCAAGCACTTAAGACTTTCCAGATAACTCCTATAGGACACCAAAAGTCCTCATGTGGTATAGAAACTTATTCCCTGATTCTTTTCTGAAAGGTGGTCTTCAGTCCAGGTAGACGTGTTATACTCAAGCAAAAACACTAACAGAGATACACTGTTTAAATTCTAGGGTTTTACTCCCTTATTTTACTTTATATGACAACTTTTCCTTAATTAACATCTATATGCAACCCTCGTACTGCTCCTTTATGCCTCCTAGTCCATTTTTCTGGGACAAGAAGTTCCTCTGTTAGTGTGGTGCTTACCTTGGTTCCATGTCGTATGCAGCAGAGAAGCAGTTCTCACTCCACCATCTGCTTTCCTTTTGAATTTGGAGATTTCTTACATCTATAAGACCTGAAAACTGGAATCATTGTTGAGATCTATAATTTAGCATCAAAAGCATAATAGGAGCTCTTGGCTACCCTGACAGTAACCCATGTGCAGGTGCATGGCCAGAAAGAAAATACACATAATTGATGAACTAAGCTTCTATTTATGGTATCTGTCATTAGTTATAAAGGGAATAATAACAGATTTATGACAGAAAACAGCCTCACAGGACATGTTACTTCGTTTTCCTAGCTGCTGCCTATAAAGGCATATTAAAACTGCTACTAGATGTGAAGAACTACTAGGAAGTTCCACAAAAGCAGTATTAAAAAAGAGAAGATGATCTCACTATAACATAATGCTACACTTAGCTTAAGGTCATGGTTCAGCTCTGTAAAATGACAAAGTTATGATTTCTTGATTTGCAAATCTGTTGTGTGTATTAGAAGTTGTTTTTATTTTAGTGATAAAAGTTATTACTCCTTTTAACACTGCTAACACAGCCCAGATATGAGGAAAGAAAGGTTGGATTTTTCTTCTGGAAAACCTGTCTTCAAGAGCACTGTTAACTAATTTTGAGCAATTAAGGGAGAGTCTGCCTTCTGTCTCAAACAGACAGATCAGGATGACATAAGTTTTATGGCACACTGAAATTTTATTACTGGTTACCATGAACAAGTTAGACAAAAAGCAGCTGGGATTTTAAACCCCAGGTTGTTTGTAGAGCTGACAGTTAGAAAAATCGTCTTTTTTTTCCTTCCAACTGGACACATTGCTACAGGATTCACTAGGAGATAAAAACACATGGAACTTTGGTTGACATTTCTTTTCTTTACAGGAGTATATTTGAAGACAAAACAAAATAAAAAATAAATGTAAGAAAAGTCTTCTAGATTACATCCAATCCTCCAAATCACCCTGACGTCAAAATCTATTATCTGAGCTGCTGTTGCTTTTGGTCACTACATGGTCAGTTCCTAGAGATAGCTTTACCCACCAGCTACATGTGGATAACTGAAGAACTTCCTTGACCTCAGAGGACCCAAAGTGTCCTGAAAGTGCAGCATCTGAAGCAGTCAATAATATAAAAGAAATCCTAAACTTTCCTATTGGAAGGGAATGAGTGGAAGAACAATTTAGAATTCAATGGATCCTTTTTGCTTTTACTTTTCCATTCCCCTTTCTTTCTGAAGCGAAGCCAACAAAATTCTTTGAATTCTCTCCCATGTATGTTCTTGGTATTAAGAAACAGAGCCCATTTGTTGTTGAGTGATCCCCTAATAGGCATCTTTCCTGTTCTATATTGCTAAGAGAATATTTTCCCCTTGACATATGGTTCTTGTTATGCTGTAATTTATTGGTACACAGCTATTTGGTTGTTTAAAAAAGTTATTTTTATTACCCTTCAGAAAGGTCATGTATGATTATCCTTGTCACTCTCCTTAATGAATACAGGTGGCTGGAAACTTAGGTTAAAGTGAAAAAGTAGCAGTGAAATCTTAATTTACTCAAACTTGGAAGGAACAAAGAGTATAATTTTCAAGACAAAGAACAATTCTGAGGCAGTTGGTCTGCTTTCAGCTTATAGGTTACTCCCTCTGCTGCTGTTCATCTCTCAGACATCATATGCCATTGCATGACTTCAACAAGTCAAAAGCTTTCTAGTGTCATGTAATGGTTTAATTTTACTTGTTAAATCAGCAGTGTTAGTTCTAAGATTTATTTTTCTCTGTAATTTATCCTTTTTCAGATGAACATAAGCTCACTTTTATACAGAGAACTTGTACAATATTAAGTCCCATTTAAGCCCTTTATACAATAAATTTTTAAACATCTAAATTCAAAAATCTATTTAGATTACTAAATTTAAATAAAAATCTTGTCTCTCTAGATAACAATTGCTCAGGAAATACAAATATTTCCAGTGAAAACTCATTAATTCCTTGGCTTGTTTCAGAAAGTTCACTCTTAAAATGCCTATTTGAAAAGCCTATCACATAAAAGCCTAGGTTAAAGAGCCAATTATAACATCTTGGTACTATGTGTTTGATTTTGCATGGAACATTTTTTATAGTTAAAATATAAGATGTTTACTGTGAGGCATCTTGGTATACCATCTTAGATAATATGAAACAGAATAGGGAAAAGCCCGTGAAATGTCTTAAAAAATATGGAAGAACCATTACTACACTGATCACAGAATCACAGAATCGTAGGGGTTGGAAGGGACCTTTGGAGATCATCTAGTACCACACACCTGCCAAATCAGGTTCGCCTAGAGCAGGTTGGACAGGAATGCATCCAAACAGGTTTTGAATATCTCCAGAGAAAGAGACTCCACAACCTCTCTGGGCAGCCTGTTCCAGTGCTCTGACATGCTCAAAGTAAAGAAGTTTTTCCTTATGTTCGGATGGAAGTTCATGTGTTCCAGTTTGTGCCAGTTGCCCCTTGTCCTGTCGCTGAGCACTGCTGAAAGGAGTCTTGTCCCATCCCTTTAGATATTGACAAGCATCGATGAGATCCTCTCTCAGCCTTCTCTTCTCCAGCCTATCTAGATCCAGGTCTCTCAGCTTTTCCTCATAAGAGTCACTATCGTTCTTCCTGTAACAACACGAGCACACAAGACATACCGAATGTACTCTTTATGTCAATGGCTACCTAATGGCATTTCTGTAACCAAGATGATTTTAGTGACCTCACACAGATAGCCTTGCACTTTGTCCTGCCTTGCAGACATGAAACCAAACACTGCAACAACTGTGTATTATTAGATATCACAGAATAGTTGGAGTTGGAAGGGACTTCCATAGGTCCAACCAACATGCTCAAGCAGGGCTACCTACAGCCAGTTGTCAAAGACCATGTTCAGAAGCTTTTGAATAACTCCAAGGATAGAGACGCCACAATTTAGCATATTCTCTGGCATATTGTTGTGCTAAAGTTGAAAAAACAAGAAAACCAAAAATAAAAATATTTTTCTCCTGCATATAAATATTTGTCAATCTCTTGTGTCAGGTCCTGAAAACAGAGTAAGATAAAAAGAAAAACAAAAGCCAAGGAATAGCACAACAAAATCTGGTGACGGGAAATTAGTGGAAGTAAAAACTGTATCCACAATGGTTTAAGTATCTTTCCAGAACGATCATTTTAAAAACAAATTTATAGCAGTAAATGCAGGAGCGCATCAGCTTCATGAAAGTTATAACATGATTTCAAGTTCTTTACCCTACAGAGAAGTAGATATGAAGGGAAAAAAAAAAAATTCCTCCCAAAGAAAGCACTGATAAATCTTTTTCTATTCATATCAGATGTACTAAATCTTTTCAGTTAAAATGCAGAACAAAGACAAATGAGAGAAAATGTGGATCTTCCATCTGGTATTTCCCAGGCAAAGTATTTCAAGGCTTTCAATTCAAAGTGTTTCCTTTTGACATTTATGAGGTAAAATATCTCAGTCTTTCACTTTGCAATCTGGGTTGTTTTTTTTATTTTATTTCATTTATTGTGTGGAAATAGCCCATATCACTGCACAAAACACTTTCTTCCATCTAAAATGAATATTTTCTGACTTTTCAATTAATCAAAGTAACCTGCAGACTCTAAGAAATGCAGGCAGTAAATGCCAGACCAGTAGAAGTCTACCCTCCTGTAGTTCTCTCATGCTTTTCCTTTTATTGTTTTTTAGGTACTGATATTTAATGGATAAATAGGTCACTTGTGTAGGATTGTACTGAGATTTCCCGTGTTACTCAGTGATTTTTGATTGGTTACTACATGAAGAAACATTCAGAACTGGGACCAACGTGCTGTGTTTTGTTGATTGAGGGGTTTTTTGTTGACTTTTTGTTGTTGTTGTTGGTTTTGTGGTTTTTTTTTTAGTCTCTTCCTTTTAAAATTAAGAATCAATTGTGAAATACAGTCTAAACAGTCAAAATTATTTAAGATTAAATCTATTGTAAAATAATTTGGCAACTGACTTAAAATATATGGAACAAAGGAACATTTTAGTCTGTTTTGTGCCATCAACATCAAGTGCTCATAGCATCAGATAGAAACTTAAGTTGTATTCTCTGTGTGCAGCTCACTTTATTCTAAGCTGTGGTGCATTACTTTAGGTATTTAGCCACATTCATGCAAGCTGATCCTGTGACGATGTTGATGCTTACAGCGAAATGGAAATACAATTTCAAAGATCAGAGCACAGACGATTGGCAAAATAAGTCAACTTGAGGGGAACGATGGAGAAATCTTGGAGTTTTCATATAGTGCTTTAACTTTGATCACAGAGATCAGAGTGTTCTACTGGAAAAGCAAACTGGGAATAGTTTAAAATATTTATCTTAAATAGAACAGGGAAAAAGAACCAACCTTCTATAACATGTACTTGCAAGTATATTTTGGGGGAAAACATCATAAAGCTTGTTGATGACAAACTCTTTAATTAGGTATGCAGCAACAGAAAATTAGGTAGCTTTTACATATTTAAGAGGTTAGAATATTAATTAGGGAAGAGATTATTACTATTATCAGACCAGAAAGGATGCAGACAGAATAGTTAAACAGAGATTAGCCAGAATACATTTTCCAGTGTAAATCAGTTTGCAAATACATCAGTTTCAGAGCTAACCAACGTTTATGGTACCAGATCAAGTCAAATTGTGCTACTTGCTGCCAAAAGGGACAAACATCCTCTTCAAGCTCTCAGCTAGCAAGCCCACATGAAAGCAAAACACCAGAAAAGCAGCCATCTTCTCTTCTTTCAGCACAGGGCAAGAGAAAGTGCAAATCCCATGTAATAGATGGTATCTAAATTCCTGAGCCTAGTACTGGATAGATGCAGAACTCAGCAATAAAGAGGATGTCAAGAACAGAGTTGATTCAGACAGCTTGCGAGGTACCACAAACTCAGTTGGTTGGTGATTGTCCCAGGAACACACCTCCTGCTGGGAACAGCAGGGACAAAGCAGGTGTCAGTCATGAGCTGCCCTTGGCTTTCTCAGGGTGGAGACCTCTATCATACAGCTGCACAAGAGATGGTGTAACCACTACTCCTTCAGGTCACCAGCTAATGACCTCTGTATGTTGGAGAGCAACCGGTGTAGAGGATCATGTAAAGGGAATAAGACGGGTCATGAACATATGGTCTTACTATCCCTTTCTGGGAATAATTTGCACTGGTGAAAATGGGGCCATGCATTTTGCCATAAAAAAGTTAAGTGCTCTGTCTGTCTGAAGGGAGAACGATGTATAATTTGAACTATTTCTTTTCCTTTGCTTTCAACAAGTTTCTCATCCATTGCTTTTGAGAGTCATAACCCTCTTCAGATTGGTGAGGATTTTTTTTTTTGCTTTTGAGTAGTTAATGTTTCTGCTAAGCAGTTAGGAAGCATCCAGCTGTTAAAAGCCTTTAATTGGTGAGTCTGCACTTCCTCAGCCCCTAGAGGCTAGCAACAAATACATAATCTTGTCTCTTAGCAATACCAACAATAGCTGCAGATGTTATTGAAGTAAAGGTGAAAACAGATAGTTGTGATTTAGTAAAACAACTAATTCAGGGAATAAGCACACCTTGATCTGTGAAATTGCAGTGGGATACCCAGAATTTTCCGTGCTGCAATACCATGATTTGGTGTTAACATTATTTTACACTTCTTCATTAGGACCCAGACTGTTGGGAACTACATCACCAGTAACCTCAAGAATTGACCTGGAATGCTGTGATTTATTTCCCTTCATTATGTTAGAACTTGAAATACAGCTGTGTCCATCAGTACCTTCCAAACTTCTCTTGACATGATAATTTGAGACTTCTGAGAGTTCCAGTGCACTGAAACTGATGTCTGGACAGCAGTGGCTGAATTCCATCTTATCTTCAGGTAACATTTTACCTTAAATTTTTTAAAAATTCAGTCTTTCTCTGACAGACATGTCATTAGTTCCCTACCTGGAATCTGTATTTTTTGTCTTTGTATCACTACAAGTTGCAAATCCTGTAGCAGCTTCATTTAAACTTTTTAGTGAAATTTTGTACTGCTGTCTGTTGTACAAGCATACAAAACTACAGTAATCCTCTTGCTGCCTGGCTTGAAATTAAGCTCAGCGTTTTTTGTGTTGTCCTCAGGTTTTCTCTGTGCTGTTGCTACTTTAATTTGTTACCACCTAATGACATTGCCAAGACTGTTTCGGGAAGGTAACTGACAGAAAGAAATGAAGTCTGGGGGCATAAAAGAAGAGATGAGAAATACTTTGGAGTTGTGGGAGTAATTAATTAGTGAGGTGTTTCTGGAAGATGGGTGGTGAATTCCCCAGGAGAATGTCTCCTGTAATTTCTTTCCCTTATGCTTCCTGCAAGACAAGTGTTCACCCCGTATTGTCAGCTCTTTTCAGCTCCTGCATACTGCTTGCCAAAGAAGGACCGGTTGTCGCCTTACAATGTAGACCATGTGCAAGATGATCTGTAGCACTGTCATGTCTTCCCTGGCTCCTCCAAGGCAGAGCAAAGGAATCTCCACTTTCTGCTCTCATTCCCTGAGGTATCTTGACACCCAAATCCCTGGGACACCTGGCTAGCCTGGGTAGAGATACACAGTCTACAGAGTCAGATTTGCCTAAATCAGATTCTCACCCACCTCAGTCTTATTGCCTGACAAAGTATCAATGAGGTCAGTATATCGGGTAAGAGTTCAGCACCTATTTACAATATTTACTGGATTACGAAGAGATGAAACCATAAAACAAGTTGTTACTAACTTCACTACGGTCTTAGTTGAGAGGTAAGGATTTCTCCCTCAGGTAGCTGCTCAGTCCTTGGGCTAGAGGCATATCCCAACAAATCTTACTTCTGCCAGGACAGAACTTCCTTGCTCTGTCCTTTCGTTTAAGCCTAGCCCACCATTTGGGCATGTGTTTCTTCAGAGACATAAGGGAATGTGAATGGTGTATCAGTTTGGGTATCTCTGAAAAGTGTTTACTGCCTGGCAGATTTCAAGCATGTCCTGAGAACTCTCTCTCCTTGCAACATGCAGGACCTTTGTATATAATGACCTTTATGTCATGTGGTGCTTTTTAGTATCAGGAGACTGCTACAGGAATATTCTTGCATTTATGTGAGCATTCATGTTAAATGGAAAGCATTACTGATGTGCTGATTCTTCCATCCCTTTACATATGGCCACCAAAGGCACTGTGATCACAACTCTATGTTTTTTGTAAATTGTTCCACATTATGTAGTAATTTGCCCTTCATCTTTCTCCACCAGGCTCCTCCTGGCCCTTAGACAAAGTAAGACACAACATAAACCTTCCAGTAAGTAAGCAAGCAAATAAGCTTCATAGTAGCCTTCCATGTACCTATTAATAAAAGTGTGCTGACAAAGTAATGTACCTGACAGACCTAATGGTGGTTTGTAATGTCAAAGCTGTGTGCTTCCCATGGATGCCACACAACAAGCCAGAAATTACATAAACAACTTGGCAGTTGTAATCTCTCTATCTCCCTGCCTTGGCATTATCAGTTCTGTCACATTTCCTACCTACATATTAGTGATCTAATCTATATAAAGACATTATTAGAAATTTTAAAAAAATCATTAAGAAGGACACAAGGAACTTAAAAGCTCTGTTCTGCCTTTCTCAAAGGCTTCTGTGTTAACAATGCTGATTTTACAAATCAAAATATGGTATGTCCAACTGCCAGTGTTGCAAACCCAAAGCAGAGTGGAAAATTGAACTGCATTCTTTCTCCATCATCAGAAAAAGAAGTCCTGTAATCAGAGCTGAGCTGACAGGCTTATTAATGATGTGTGAAGCAAGACTGAGTCCAGCTCAGCCTTCCATGGCTGTATTGGTTCTGCAGTACTAACAGTGGTAAAATCATCATTACAGTTATTACTAAAAAAATCCACAAATATAATTGAAAGAAGCAGAGTCAACATGTTGAGTAAGATGATCTACAATCCCTCTACTTGCTATTATCACATTTTACTTAACAGTTTGTGTGTGTGTTTAATTGTTGTATTTATACAGAAATAAAATTCAATTTGGTGACATTGACTTTCTTGGAGAGTGAAGCTATACTTATAATAACCTTGGAAGAAAGTAAAAAGGCACTCTGAAATAACTGAACAATAGCTAGTAGGGATCAGAGACTGGAGCAAGAATTCAACATGCTGAGAAAATGGAGAATACATACAAACAGATGATCTTAATCTTTGGGAATCAGGAAGTCATGCAGAAGCTGTGAAGTTAAATGTGAAAAGACTCTTAATCAGTATAAGAAAGTCTGTATAATACTGGTAAAGGGCTATGGCTCATAGGTTTGAGATTTTACCATTTCAATTGTGTAAGAAAGAAAAGAGCTGCATTGCTTGAAGAATGCACACCACAAATTATTATACAACACAATATATTTCTCCTATCTCTTCTTATGCTGATGAATTTACAGCTGACTTTGGAAGGAAACTCTTATGGGATTATTCTTCTCTTATTTTCTCACCTTGGATCCATCAGTAAAACTCTGGGAATGTCAATGGCTGTTTGCTTGTCATTGAAGAAATAGTAAGAGACCATCTGAATTCACAGTTTTGCATTACAAAGCACGATATTTAAAAGATTAGAATACCATTTCCGATAATTTTTAAAAAGGGAGGCTGGCAGTCCGAGAGAAATACACTAGATAGTGCCAATTTTAGTCCAATTCTACCCCTAAATGAATGTCATACTGTGAATAAACAACTTGGATGTTATCCAAGAATAAAAGATCACTAACAGTAATTGTGCTATACAAGCAAATCAGAAACCCTGATATTGATTTAAATAGGACAAAAATGTTATGTGTGATCAGAAGTAAAAGTTAATGAACTAGTCTTTTTATATTTAAATTATTTTGTATTGTGATTTTGCTTCAAATGGAAACGTTTCATGCATCATTCTATCTCCTTAACAAGGAAAGGGTACCACTTTGGGGTCAAGCTACTGTACAAGTCTAACCCTCAAGCTGGTTCAACTTTCAATTATTTAATACTGGACAACATCCTTTTCTTCTTACCATGACAACAGCAATGACTTTTTGTTCATTACATTATCCAAAATACGAGATTGTGAATAGAAATATGCATAGGGAATGTAATAATATCCTACGTGTCATTGTTGCTTTTTGTTCATACCAGTTACTAAGTATTTGTACTTTCCAGGCAAGATACCTCCAGTTGCTCTCCTGAGTTAGAATCAAGGGCGTTAGAATCAAGGGCATTAGAAAGGGTAAAAATGAACACAGCTGACTATTCACCTCTTTTTACTTGTTTAGATTACAGCAGTGACTATGCAGTTTCCAGGTGGAGTCATGGGCCACAGTTCAGCAACCTCTAAATGCTGGTTTAAGACCCCCCGTGGTGTTGAAAGAAAGATAATAATGGCATATAGTGTTCTACTGCTGTAAATTAACACCAGCAGTTGAAATTTTTTCATTAACTTTGTGCCTGTGATTACGACACCAGACCAGGTACACTCTATGACATTCTAATGCTATGCTTTGCCAAGTAGTGCACTTTCTTCCACAGCTGTCATGAAAGCAAAAAGTTGTTATATGTGTTTTCGCACATGAGAGAAATTCAGTCATATGTTCACACTTTTTTGGATTAATTTTATACTGGTAGAAAAATCCTGCAGCGGCTTCTCAGATCTTCAGGACTGTGAATTGGGAGTCACCATCGCTGCCACCTACTGCGTTTGGTTTTTGCTGTGGAAGAGTAGGGAGCCAAAGTGAAAGCCCAGTCATTTGCTGCAAAGTCAGGTTGAACACCAGACAAGCATCTATATCACTACTAGGTAGGCTGCCATCAATGGGCTGCCATCCACTAAAGTCAGACAGATGCACATGCCCCGCTCCATCCTGGTAAAATTCTTTTTCATGTGTTGCACTTCACAAATTGAGCCAAAGACAGATTATTTTGGGTTGGGTCTAGAAGTCCAGTCCTTTCTGTTCCAGACAGCTGCAGCCGTGGTTATTCTCCCTAAATCTAAGGAATAAAGTCTTTGCGGGCCCTGTTCCTCTAGGAACATTGCTCCTGAAGCTCATCCCTCCTGTGCTTAACATTCTTCCCTCCTGTGCTTAATAATCTTTTAAAGGTAATCTGGGTGTACTCACAGCTGATTTATCCTTATGTGGTTTTGTGCTAACAATTCTTTAGCTCAAACGACACCTCCTTTTTCCTTTGTTTTTAGCTCACACTAAAATTTAAAATGAACAGTCATATGTCATCTACCATATTCCAGTCCATAGGCTTAAAATCACAGCTCTCCAAGTTTTTTCTGATAGAATAAACTCTCCTCTCTTCTGCTCATTCCACAGGCCCATTTATTTGGGCTCATACTGAGTCTTTATGGGCAGGTGACCAAACTCATACTACATAGTCCCAACAACGCTTTCCCAGTGGCACTTCTATTTTTTAAATATTGTTTTTTAATATTTAAATATTTTAAATATTAAAAATTCGGTACTTACAGATTGCATTGGCTCTCTGCAGTGCTACATCACACTGATGGCTTAAAGTCAGGCTTTCCATCCATCAGAGTGCCCAGGTTTTTCTTTTCTCATAGTTCCAATGGACAAGACTCAGCTTGTAGCAGAAGTTCTTGTTATAAGCCCTTCTGCATATGGCCTTGCATGTTGCAGCGTTAGCATTTCACTCCATTTCTATTAACAAGGTCAACTATCACTTTTTGCAATATGACAAACCTTATAAATATTGATAGCTTCCAACACGATGCTGTTAGCAATTTCATGAAAGTGCACTCACACTCTTTCTTTTAGGATCCTAATGAAAAAGAAGTGAAAGAAGTGTAGTTAATCATGTCTACCTGCTCTATAAGACTGAATATTTTGGTAATGCTTTACATTATTTACAAGCAAGAGCAATGATTATTTCCTCTTTTATTCAGTGCACAATATCTAAGAACATGTATGAAAGTAAATTGTGTACCTCTGCATTATTGCAAGGCTCATAGGACAGTGAAGAGGGTGATCACACACTTACAGACTAATAGGTACTGGCTAAGTACTTAACTTCTTCAAGGCATTAAAAATGAGATAAAAGGAATGTTCTTTACATTTTCGGCTTTCTACTTAGAGCCAGCTCGCAACTAGTCACCAAGGGTGTTAACTCCTGGTTCTTCCAAGATTTTGTAACATTAACCAGTAGACATATGCTCATATAACATACAGTCATCAGAACAACTAGCACTGGTGGTATGGACACTGGCAGCTTAATCTGAAAGACTAAGGAAAGAGCACCAGAGGTCTGCAACGCAATACAACTGGCAATCCACTCTTCTGCATCTGGTTCAGGACTTAGAGCTCGGCTAATAACTCTGTAGCAGAAACTCTGTTCCTCCTCTAGTACATCAGAGAAAAGGGGAAAGTTAGTGGTACCTTTTTTCCAGCAGCATCAATAGTCATTTGTGCGTTTGTGACACCTGAGCCCTGCCTTTTCTCATTTGAGTCGGACATGGGCAGATTGACTGACCTGTTTGCCCTTCATTATCTCTACATCTAAAGCAAACAGAGCTCTGAAATGAATCAGTTCTTAGGAGGATCTCAGAGACAGATGCTGCAGAGACATTGCTGTGATTAACCTTTCTGGCCACTAAGTATCTTTAACACTCCTTGTAGAACTGACAGAAATTCAGAAACAAGCCTACTGGAGAAAGGATGAAAATCCAGTGACATTTCTGATAGGCAAAAGAATGATGTGGCACTGCAAGACCAAGCTGTCCTCCTTGGCAAAAGAGGCAGATCTTACATAGGTTCTCTGCTAGGACATAAAGAAAGTGAAGGGGTGCTTCCTTTAGGATGACAATTCTTTGACTTCTTCTGATCCTTTAAATGTGTATGCCTGGGGAAATGAGATCTGGTGAAGAAAGTAAATTATGAAGCAGACCTGCACACAGTACTCCAGATGGGGTCTCACCAGAGCAGAGTAAAGCAGCAGAATCACCTCTCTGGTTCTGCTGGCAACACATCTCTTGATGCAGCCCAGGACGCGATTGGCCTTCTGGGCTGCAAGTGCACACTGCCTGCTCATGTCCAGCCTCTTGTCCATCAGCACTCCCAAGTCCCTTTCTTCAGTGCTACTTTCTAATACCTCGTTCCCCAGTCTGTACCGATAGTGCGGATTGATCCAGCCTAGGTGCAGAACCTTGCACTTCCTCTTGTTGAACCTCATGAGGTTCATCTGGGCCCATCTCTCCATCCTATCCAGGTCCCTCTGGATGACGTCCTGTCCCTCCGGCATATAACATCACCGCACAGCTTGGTGTCATCTGCAAACTTGCTAATGGTGCATTCAATCCCTCTGTCTATATCATTGATAAAAATGTTGAAAAGTACCGGTCCCAGCACAGACCCTTGAGGGACACCACTTATTTATGTTGCAGAGAATTCCAGCATGTTTATATTGATTTTTTTTCCTCCAAATCACAGCAAAAGTAAAAAAAAAAAAAAAAATAAAGAAACATAACATTCAGACACTGAAGATGTGTTTACTTGCAGACTGACATTAGTCCAGTTGAAAATCTGCAGACCTTAAGCACAGTTTGTTTCAAGATTCTTGTGCCCATTTTCTGCCCTCTTGTTCCTTTATGCACTGTGATTTATTCATGATGCAACCCCATCAGGAGTTGGAAACAAAGTGTTTTCATTATCTTCCTCTGGTGAAAAAATCAATTAAAAACATCCTATTTTTTAATATAAATGTGTTCAAACTGACAAAGTTGAGTTCTGGCATTAAAAATATTTTTTCAGTACGGTGTTTCATGCAGTCCTAATTTGAGCCTATTCACATGGATTCATTTGGGTGGCAAAGAATCATATCCCAGCTTTGGTGCTATATATATAAAATACATTCCTTCTTTGGAAAGCACAGTACCCTTTACACAATGAAAGTAGAGCATTAGTGTGATGCCAGAGACAAGGAAAAGCCAGCTGTGTTCATCAATTATAAGAGAGAGAATACTGCTTTTGTTCCTCAAAACACACACGGGCATCATGTGTGCATGGTGAGCTGCAGGCACATTGGAGGACTGTGGTTCTCTGTCCCTCATCTGAGACCCACAACCTCATTACTGGCTCATTCATGTAGTATTTCATGGTTTTGCTTGTTCTGCTTATGAGCATGAATTGCTGCATTTCAACCTCAGAAGTACTTATGGTATATGACTCAAAGGGCAACATTTTACTGATGAGCTGTTCTTGTTGTAAGGCTTCTCTGTGCTTTAGTAGTGTTTGGGGTCTGAGGCTTGCTGCCTGGGTGGTTCCTTTAACTGTAGGTTAGCAGCAAACATGAGAAAGCAGGAACCATACCTAAGTCCTACTATGAAAAAACACATGATGTCAGCTAACCAAATTTTAGGGGAAAATGGACTATGTCTTTCAAAAATAAATATGCATGAGGAGTAACTGTGAAGACAAGGAATCTGCTTGTGGGGGTAGTCTAAAAGCCTTGCAGAATTGCTACGCTTAGAAGACTGTCTTGTGTTTTGCTACTATAAAGCTGTAGGCTTTAAAATGTTGTCTTTGTGACACAAAAAGAAAACTGCTGTTTTTTTTAAATCCTGATTGTTAAGAAATGGAAATGCTGGAGGAATCATGAAGCATTTTGCTGTCAACCGTAGCTGGACAGCTGGATTCTCATTTTATTCACGTTTCTTCTGCTTCATCTTTGAGGAAAAGCAGAGACGTACACTCTTGGCAGGAGTTTACATTCTTAAGACAGTAAATTTGTACAAAAAGCTGCACTGCCCTGTGCGCTGCCCACTTTAATACATCCAAAAGGAAATATCTAACTGCAAAGATAAACAGTATTGTTCTTTCTGGGGTTTAAAACTCCAGAACAAATCATCAGCCTGGCACAATGGCTAACACACTAACTTTCCTTTAAACCTGAAAGTTGGCCAGTATCTATTTATCTTCTATATTTTGCTTTTCTAAAACTGCAGCCTGCGGAACTGAAGGCTATCTTTCTGAAAGTCTCCACCAGTGCAGAAAGGGAGCTTTAGCTGAAATATTTCCTGATAATCATGTGTTACATTTTCTGAGAGAAAAGTGACATCACTGGTAATGAAATTTCAATCTATTTTAAGATCATATGTATCACCAACACCTTCAAGAACAGCAGGATAATTCCTTGTCAATTCAAGCAAGTCCCAGTATGAACACATTAGTAATCAGCTTCATCATATATTCCAGTGTCAATGCTGCATGTCCCAAAAGAGATTATGAAATTAATGCAATTTCCAGATGCAAAAACATACAAAAATGGGGCTACGCCCCTCGTCTAAAGGTACAGTTTGTACTGTCTTCCACAGCTTTAGCTGAATCTGCCTAATCGTTCAGAAGACAGAATTGTTCACGTGTTTAGACAATGTCCAAATACAATAAAATTGTAAGCCCTAATTTGTCAGTTTTGGTTACCAGAATGCATCCTATTGGTCCTTCCAATACTTTAAAAATTGAATGCAGTCAGTCCATTCCCAGACAGACCCTCTTTCCACTAAGACACCTGCAATATAACACAAAGACAAAATACTCCAGCAAAAGGGATCAGAATTTAATTTTTTCTCTTGCCTGTTCTACAAATGGGGGGCAGCAAGTATCTTGATTATTAGCTTCCAGTAATAATCCTAAAACCTTGCTGACTCAGTGACATTGCCACTTGATGACAGCTGCGTGACAGCTTTTAAACAGTGACAGCTCTTTAGCAATTTATGGCAGTGTATCAAGCTCCCAAGAAGTGAACCACTACATTCATTTAACACCAGGTATGCCCTCAGTCCTCACTGCCTTCAACCTTGGAAAAAATATTGGTTTTCCAAAGGATTTCCCACGTGCTTGATATTTTTCAGAAAATTACTGTCAAACTATGCATTGACCAAAGAATTTGAAAGTAGAAAAGTAAAAGTATATCTGGCTTCAGCAAAACGATCATCTCCAAAGTGAAACAGCTCAAGGACAATAGGTTGAGAGATGAAATCAGCACACATCCCAGAATTAAAAGACAAAGAATTGTTAAGGACTACTTCCTAGGTTACCACTCTGCAGATCTGCAACAGCTTTCTGAGCTTTCTCTGTCACAACTGACACCACCCATCCTCAAAAGCAACCTAAAGCTAATTAAGCAACATTTCACAAAAACTATATTTCTTATTGAAAAAAAAAAAAAAAAAAAAAAAAAAAAAAGACCTCCTTTGAAATTAACATTGTCATTAACTCTAAGTAAATAGGAGATTGTGTCAGTACTTGTAACCAAAGTTCCTTACTTTTATGTCACCTCAGCTTGTAGCACTTCTGATGTACCTCATTCTGGACATATTAATGACAATTTGTTCTGGAACTAGAAGGAGAGGAGAATGGTTTGGATGCACACATTTGCTCAACATTTGGCCTGTCTTCAGCTTACCAACAGCTCCGCACATAAGCCAAGAAGTTACTAGTCCTGAATAGTTGATCGCTGCCTGGCAGGTTAGATTAAAATATTTCACATGTTATCATATTCTTTTGTCACATCCTATCCCTTTGAGTGGTAAAAATTTTCCTGAATTTGTAGAAATAACTCCATGATTTTAAAGACCCACACTCTGCTCTTTGCTGTGGAGTAAAATTTTTTGCACTTTTGCATAAACAGAACCGTTGTGCATTTGTGTTTTCTTCATTGTGTCATTCCCATTGTATTTCACTGACAATAGCGAGAGGGAGAGAGCTAACAACATGCATGGAAACAGTGTTATTATTTGTGAACTGATTGTGTGGAAAACATCTGTTTTCTGCCTAGCTTCACTTGTTTGTACACACTCAGTGCTTCCAATGATGCAGCACTGAGAGGAAAAGGGACAACAAAATACAGCTAATCTGCCTTGTTTCTTGGTTGTCCAAGTGGCTTTCAGCTCCACTAATGCAGTAGTTCCCAGTTCATCAACAGGAACTGATGAGCCACTGAACTAAGTGTATTAGTCAAATTAAAGTCAGCATTAAGGATTCTTCATTAATGTATGAAGATTAGTAAGCTTTGTCTATGCCTTATCGCCCTGCCTTATCGGCTTCTGGAGTTCTTAAATAGTCCCAGTATGCAATTTTGAGAGCTCTGCTTATTGTTTGCCTGCTGGATATAACCATAGGATGACACAAATCTGAATGGCAGACAACAAATGGTCAGCAGTATTCAACTGTGTACCAAGAATGGAATTGAGGCTATAAAATGGGAAAAGCATTCATTGCGCTTAAGCTGCTCATTACATTTATCACATCTTTAACCTCTTATCATTTCTATCTCCCATTTTGCAACTGGAGGGGTAAACCAAGTTTTCCTCAAGTTTGACACTTGGTATTTGACAAAGAAAACATTGCAAATAGCTATATACTTCCTATCTTTTCCCAGTCACCTGTTTTCCTTTGTTGCTAGATTCTACTTTTCATTATAAACCACCTTTCCTCTCTCAAATTGGAATGCTGATGGGTCTCATTGGTCCCTTTTTAGCATCAGGTGCTCTGTTTTTGCACTGACCATTCTCACTGTAGCCTCACTTGAGCTTGAATCTGATATCATTGTTTTCTCTAAATAATACTGATTTCTGCTGGAAGTCCCAGACTTGACTGTACATTACTTATGCAACAAAGTTTGACTCGGTGTGATGGTGTTTTTTGACAGTGATATCAGAAGGTCTCAAGCAAGACCAAAAATTCAGCTGCACACTACCCAGTTATATAGTAAAAGAAAAATACTGACCAGTGAAGAAACAGTCCAGGAATGGGTCTCTTGCCTCCCTGGGCTAGTCCTCTCACAAGCTTTACGCTATTCATGCTCTCCAAGAGTTCCATGTAGTGGTTTACAGCCTCTTCCACATTGTGATGACACTCTGTGGCTGTAAGTCCCTGTTAACTGTTCACTATGTACCTAGAGCAGGCTTTTCTAAAATGTCTTATCCCAATGAACACAAGTACATATTCTGTTCTTCCTAATGCATCCAAATCCTTTCTCATTTATTCTCTTAAGACAGCTTCTTTTTCCTCCCATGGCACCTTTTTGCTGAACAAGGCAAAGGATAAGGAGCAGGCCTTAAATGGTGCCTTAAATATTATTTTTACTCAGTTTCTCACTGTTTTAATTCTGTCCCAGAAAAATGTATTTTGCATAAATCCCACAGGGAAATGCTGTTTTATGCTTTCAATCTTCAGAGTAGACCCTGGCCTTCATGAAGCACCCACATTTGGGCAGTGGGACAGGATATGGTAAGACAGGCACACCCTGAAGCTGGCCCAGATCACTCCATATTGATCTCATTTTGTGCCTCTCCTACATGGTGTTTGCCAGCTGACATGAAGCTTGTCTTACAAAGACACTATGCTGTTTTCCCCAAAGCTTCATCCTAGCCTCTTTGCTGCAGGTGATCTGTGGTTTGCAGTGAAAAAAGTTATTGTGGGATAACCTCAGCAAGTGTAGGTCTAGTAGTGTAACTGGTGCTGTGTTGACTTGAATCAGATTAGGTCCTTGAAAGATGTTTGTAATTCACAGGTTTTATTTCCTGGGAAATGGATGGAATAATCAACAACTCATGTTAGCATGGCTTAACATTAACAGCTTTTTAAGAGACAAACACCCCCAAAAGCTGATACTGGTTTTGTTCAAAGAGGGTAGAATTGTGTGGACCCTGGATGATGACTGTGGTTGAACACATAGGAAGAATAATCTTTCTTGAGGAAATCTAACTTTTTATTCAAATAATTTCCATGTCATCCCTCAGAAAGGGTTCTCTTATAATCCTCAGATAGTTTAGGGGAGTCATATTAAAGAACACAGCTTCTTCTTCACCCACCTGGCCCCACAGACCCCATAAACACTATGGGAGATCCCACAGACTCTGTGAACAGTACAGGAGCACTATTTTACCATCAGGAAAAATATCAGTAAACAATCTTGCAAAAGTAATTTTGTAATACAAGGTGTTCTCTGAAACTTTTTAATTTATATTAAGATTTGGTAGACTGAGGCTACCTTACAGTTCATTTTTATCCACTCTTCAGTCCCACATGTTACCATTCTGCAAAGTGCTGGCATTGTTTCATGGTTCTTGCAGGACAGTACAGCCTGATAGCCTTTGCCTCAACGCATTTCTTCTATTGTTTGTCTTATACAATGCATGCAAACCACAGTGTCAGAGACAATTGTATTGCAGAACTAATAATAATGTTCTAGTGTTGGAGAGGGCAATGATCTGGTTTTTTCTTGGATGCAAAGTATTTGGCTTTGTCAACTTTTCTATTTAGAAGTTGGATTAGTACCCATAAAGGAGTGCCCTTGAGCCCTTCTAACTTAATTATAGCTCACAGCCTTTGAAAGTAATTCTACATGGAGTTCAGCAATCATGGCAATCAGCTCTTGCAGAGTGTTTTTCTTGCTTAGATCTCAAAGTACTTTATATGAGAAGTCAGGGTCATTCTGCAGATGTAAAACCTTAGAAAGGACGAGATGTAGTGAAATGTTGAAGTTCATCCAGAATTTGAGTAGGAAAATAAAAAATAAAAAATAAAAAAATAAAAGAATATTAGTCTTTACAACTCTAGTCATTACAATGATTTACTACTCAAGACTAGGGGGCAAAACAAAAGGTACTAAATACAAAGGAATTAAAACCATCTATCAGAGTATTTTTCAAAGTTTAAAATGTATCTCTTCTTTCTTTTATCTATTCCTACAGGAAAAGAAGACGTTCTGGCACAGAACAAGTGTTTCCTGTCCCCAAACCTTTTTGGAATAATGATGTGGATCTGTACATTGTATTTTATCAATATTTTAACTAAAAATTCTCACTCTTTCAGTGTGAGTCTATGGTTCTGGAGTATGTTCTATTTCAGTCACCGTCTGAATGGACTACTCAGAGAAACACAACTAAAAATGAGAAATCCCATGGAAAAAGGGAAGCAGCCTTCGCCACTAGAAGCAAGACTTGAAGGTTGAGTGAGTACCCCTCAAAAAACCTGAAATCTGACCATTAGAAATATGGTCTCCAAAATCCATTGTGCAACACAAGTCATACGAATTTTTTCAGAACAGCTTTAGTTTGCTTGGTTGAAGTAAGAATGGTTTCTGGGTACTAACACATAAATGTGTAACATCAGCTGTCCAGTTTTAAAGGATTCACACAGTAATGATACAGCTCCCTGTTGGATGGGAATACCACAATCAGCTAAATATCTATCCACTTCTATTTGTACTAGCTGTAGCATAACCAGCATTTTCTAGATGAGTAGTCAGCTTTATTATACAAAGTGGGTTTAGATCAAACTATTCTCCAAAATATTACAAGTAGTATGAATGAGTAACAGATGCATCAAGAATTTTCCATCTTTGTTGTCCAGGGCAGTTAACAAAGGTATTATCTGAAAATGTCTTCACAGTCTTCACATTTTTAAATAGGAATCTCTTATTGCAACTATAGTAAGAATCTGTCTGATAACAGCAGAAATTTTCTCTTCTGGAGTCTTGAAAACAATGTTTGTGATCATTTAGCCTAAATACTCAAAATTGTTCCTATATTTCAAATTAAATTTCCCCTTTTTCCTGAGGAATACAGATTTTGAAGCAATAGTTACTTTGAGATGAATAATAGCATCTCAGATAAGAAACTTTCAGTGAGCTTTTAATTTGCTGATGGTAAGTACCGATTTCTTTCTAACAAGATATTTACATGCTACACAGACATGTCAAGTACAGAGATATCATGTGGCCTCTCCATTTAATAGAATGACAGTAAGAGGAAAAGAAAGCACTTGAGGAATTGATACAATCATTACTTTCAAGATGCTTCTGTCTGAAGGAACTTTGAAGAGGTTTCCATCTTTCTGCACAAATTAATTTATTGAGGAGAAGAGGAGCCTAAAGCAAAGCCTGTAAGGGCTCACCAACTGTCTGAGAAGGGTCTAGGTCCAGAGAAGGCACAAGAGGCATTCCCTGAGCATATTTTTGCTAAAGCTTTTCACACTTAGTTGTCAGTACCAACACTCATACCCTTGCCACCTTGACTGAAAAACATCTTTTTCTTCTCTCTGACTATTGCTATAGCTATAGCTCACAAATCAAGTCTGTCACTAAATTCAGCTACTGCTTTCACTGCAACAGGTCTTAAAGTGCATCCCTCCTCAACTTCCACTAAAATAATCCCTTAGACATCTTTCATCACAGTTATTTCTACCTAGTTCTCTTAATCCCCAAAGCAGAAAAGAGTTACAGCAAATTCCATAACCCACTTGGTGTCTGTATCAGTTTATACCTGGCTTAGCTCCAAAAGCAATGTAGAAGCTTGGTGAAGAAAAACCTGGAACCACACAGATGAGTTCCATAACTCGGCAGAGTTCAGGTACCAGGTATAAAAGAGAAAATAAGTCCTTTTAGGAAATTTATAGGTATGGGACTGGGTCTGCAGAAGTAATGGTCTCTTAGTGATGTTAGAAGGGCTTTTTCTTTGAAACCCAAGGAAGGGTACAGGTAGGTTATGGAGACCATCACTGGCACTTTCTGAAAAGCAGAAGTGTGCTGTTGTTCAATGGAATGGTGTTTTGAGAAACTGGAGTACATGGAGCGTTCTTTCTTTCTAAATACATTTCAGTCTATCATCAAAGTGACAGTTAGTAGTCTTTCAGAAATCCCTCCTAGGATATATTGCATTCTCTTGATGCTACCTTACTGTTTCCTTCTGATTTTAGCACTAAATTCATTTGTTTCAACTTCATTTTCAGCTCTCTGAGCATAACTTCTGCATGAATCTCTGTTCTGCTTTCTCATCAAACTGATTGTCCTTGCCAAATTGATTTCTATTTCATTCTCCTCCCCTCCTGTTCTGTATTTCCATCTATATCTTGAATGATCTCTCACTTTTCAGCCTTATACCATCTTAGAGGCATGCAAATGTTAATTCACAACAGCTGGTTAGGCAAGGAAAAACAAACAAGAGTGTTGTAGCACATCATATACTGGTAAATGAGAGTTTCAGTATTAATATCACCACTAAAGACAAAGCAGTTCAGAGCTTAACTGCCTCTGCAGTCAAATCTTTTCATATGTTGGATGATTAAAGAGAGGAGATAAGCATCTATACATGAATAATCTAAGATTAGGTAAGAATTTGGTCGTCAATATTAAATCTGGTATGCTAGGGTAGTATCTTATTCTTCACATCCTTAACAAATTCACAGAACTGATTCCTAAGTATAATAAGAGGTGCATAGGTAAACTGAGGGCAAAACCCGAGACTTTAGATTCCAATTGTCAATTTGTCAGTATTTTATTTAATGAATAGAACTTGGGAGAAAACATCCAAATCAAAAAATTTTGCTTGTTTTTTAATACTTAGTTTTGAATATGAGACCGAAGAAGCCCGGATGATAGTATAGTATATATTCTCCAATTTACTAAGATAACACCATGTTTTAGCCTCTTTAATGTGCTTTCACAGAAGAAAACTGACTTATTTTTATACATTATGGGTGTGAGCCATTAGATTTAATGAACTACATGGGGCAGGTCCCTGAATAATATTATTGGAAGGGCTGCTCAAGTGAAAAATGCAAGGGTTCTTGCCATGTTTAGAAGTCGGAAGACAATTGTTTCTCCGTTTCTAAGTTGTTGTTATGCAGTGCTCTAGGTGATTCACATTTACCCTTCATTGTCAAAAGCTGATGCATCGAAAGGGATTTTTTTTTCTACAGAAACTATCTGGAAAAATATTTAGATAGTGTCAGATATTGCTTAGGCACCCCACGTAATTTTAGCCATAAACTGAAGCTAATAATCCTACAAAAAAGACAAAACATTTCCTAATTTGAAGCTTCCTTGTCATCTAACAGGCACAGAAACTTTCCTTAGAATAGTAATAAAGATAGAAATTCCAGTTACTGATCATTCTCCTCCTTCTCATTTTTTTTTTTTCAGTATGCTTAAATTTTTTAGTGTATGCATGGCCAGGGTGTTCACTCAAATGGTTTTCTGAGAACGAATATTGAGTTCTCTCAGCATGGAGAACAAGTCAGTCTGACAAAATGCTCCAAAAGGTAGGCAATTCTGAGTTCAGCAATACACCTTATCTCCTTCTGTTCCCTGCTCCCTGGGTTTTTCATGAGATAATTTCTTCTGCGTAATGTACATTGTGTTCTCTTCCTGCCTCTTTTCTGTGGAGTCAGATCACCATTATACTTTTGGTCTCCTGGAAGTTTGTTATAACCTCCAGTATCACTAAACGAAATATTTGCTCTCTGCATTCTTGTCATTCCTTGCAGGGAAGCACTAAGCCTGGAAATTAGCAGCCTTGTAGAGGGAGTGTAATTGCCAGACAAAGTTCTAAAAATTCATCAATTCCTTGTACCTTTATAGTGTGTAACCCTCAGTAATTGGCATCTTTCCCCCACATTTATTTCTTATTTCAGTGTACATGGGGTTTCTACTGTGGGTTGCCTGGAGTGGGGAGTTTACAAGACAAGAGCACCATCAGACAGTTGAGGCTTCCATCACTGTTGATCAGAAAACCTCAAGAGGCTTGAACTGATTATATTTTTGGATTTTTGAGGAACAATCAAGGCCATGCTATGTTGACTGATCCCTTTTTGTTTACTGAGGTTACAGTCTCCTGTTTATATTTTGGAGATAAACTATACAAGCAACAGAAAGTAATGGACTATGAACAAAGCTTATTTAGAAAAGTAGAAAATAAACGTGGAAGTTGATGGTTTTCATGAAATCTGTAGATTACAGTTGGTGGGGTTGTGTTTTGTTTTTTCTTTATTTATTTTATTTTTCTCCTGAGACACTAATGAGGTCTGTAGACGTTGTGAAGTGTTAAGATAAAACATCTATCTCCATGAAGAGATTCAGCAATAATATGCTTTCTTTTTTATAAACATCTTATTGCCTATGAGAAAGACAAATATCCATACATTGAATTGCAGGAGTCTAGTGCTGTAGTAAGAACAGTATAATTGAGTGAGATTCTTCATTAATTGAAAATGATTGATTTACGGTTATCCTCTTGCCAACTCATACCACTAATCTCCTCATAAAGTACTGAGTATTTTTTCACTGCTCTCATTATCAAAGCTAATATGGGTCAGCAAATGTAGAGGGCTATTTTCTACTTCTTACTATGCTGAAAAAGCAATTTGTTACATGTTTCCAGGTCTACCTGTGTAATCCTGCTGTTTAAGAATTATTAAGCACTGTCATGAAATGACATACAACAGTGACTATTTCAAAGGTCTATCAGATATATAAACAGTAATAATACCAAATATAATTTGGTGAGTTCATACCAAGCAAACAGCACCTCTCTCTCTGAAAAAGTTCAAATGTTCTTTCCAAGGCTATCCTCAGGGATTTACTCTGCCAGTGCATAGCCCTGAGAACAGTAAAGATGCTAGACAGCCTGTCTGTGGAGATGAACTCAGTAGTAACAATGGCATAGTCTATCTCCAGTGCCAAAATGTGGTAAGTCAGGTTTCAAAACAATCATGGAGTGGGTCCACATATTGTAAATTAAGAGTGTTTCTAAAAGGGTTTTTTAACATCAGGTTTTTAACCATCATTTGGCAGACACAAAAGTGAGTGTATGAACATGTCATAAAAATTTGGAGTCTGAACTAGTAAAAACACAGATTCTCCATCTGCTTGCTCTATCTGTCCAATCACTTTCCAGGGATAAACTATTGGTTTACTTCCTTGACTTCTCACTTGTCTGCTTTTCTCCTTTTTTCCACTGCCTGTTTCCTGTCTTGTGCCCATTTTTCTCTTCTCATGCCCTCTGTTTCTTACTTCTTCTTTTGGAAAAAGTATGTATTTCATCCTGATTCTGGGACAAAGTTTTGGTCATAGTTTCCAAGGATCTCCATGGTATCCTAGACCTTCATCACCAAACTTAATGCCTTTGTTATTTATAAGTCAGGGATCTATGAAGCCTATGCAAAGAGCTAGTGAATGTGGCCAGAGTTTTCTTTTTTCCCATACAGATATCCTGTGTATCATCTAGTCTAACAGTTGACCAGACTGGAAATGTCTGATCATATTGCTGTACGGAAGTAAAACACAAAGAATTGTTTTCTTACACCTTAAAATGTCTGAAACAAGTTAAAAATTAGAAAAGAGAAGAAAATAAATTTTAAAAAAAAAATTAAAAAACAACAACAAACAAACAAACAAAAAAACCCCAACAAACAAAAGAGCAATTACACGAAAAGAGAAATGTCCTGCTGAAGATATNCACTATCTGAAACAGTTTTGTCCTTCCTTCTCTGCATTTCTTTATATTTATTTTGCAATGAAAATGTAAGAAAATTCCTTTGAGATGCAGGACTAAAGCTTTAGTTAATTTTCAGCTGTTCCATTTCTTTTCCCTGTAATCTAGAGTATTTTGCTCTTTAGCCCCTTACTTGTTGGTAACAAGAATATTTCTTCTATTAATGTTTTTTCCTGTCTTATCTATATTCATTGAAAGTATTTCAAGACCAGAATTGTCTCCTTTTGAAAATATTGCTTAGCCCAAAGATGCCTGATACTAGATGGTGTCACTAGAAGACAAACAACTAACAATCATACCCCTTCTACTAATGATTTGGAATAATTTATCACACTTTNTGTCCTACCTGCTTAAGGAAGGTGTTATGTAAGCACATGCAGCTTCATGTTTCTGTAAAAAACTACAAAGGATTTGGATCATGGTTGGTATTTTAAACATCAGGCAGTTACGTAGTTTTACAAACAAATGACAGGATTTCAGGATGAAGTACAACCCGTGTCACAGTCAAAGGAAGTAAAAACTACTACTAAACTACAGATTTGTTGCTGTCGATCAACAGTCATTCATGGTGAGTTTTTGAACAATACTTGCATTATTACGCAACTCACAAATGTAACAGAATATTTGTGAACTGAAGAGGGGTAATGCACACTAAATGCAATCACTTTAAACTTTATTCATTTAAATGCATTCACTATGCTATTCAATGCTATTCTAGACCTCTAAGGCGCTATCTGAAACAGTTTTGTCCTTCCTTCTCTGCATTTCTTTATATTTATTTTGCAATGAAAATGTAAGAAAATTCCTTTGAGATACAGGACTAAAGCTTTAGTTAATTTTCAGCTGTTCCATTTCTTTTCCATGTAATCTAGAGTAGTTTGCTCTTTAGCACCTTACTTGTTGGTAACAAGAATATTTCTTCTATTAATCTTTTTTCCTGTCTTATCTATATTCATTGAAAATATTTCAAGACCAGAATTGTCTCCTTTTGAAAATATTGCTTAGCCCAAAGATGCCTGATACTAGATGGTGTCACTAGAAGACAAACAACTAACAATCATACCCCTTCTACTAATGATTTGGAATAATTTATCACACTTTTTTATTTTTTTAATGGAATTCAAAGCACTTCAATGTGCAAAGAGTTATTCCTTTGGAGAAAGTTGTAGAAGGCTTTGCAGGAAAAGGCAGTGTTAATTTCTTTTCTCTTAGCTAATTTTTCTACATTTAGGGCTCAGCATATGCAAAAGCACCTATTGAATTCTCTATAGTGGATATCTAGTAATCAATAGGCAACTGTGCTCTTGCTGAGTCCAAATGGAAAATGATGCAGCAGAAAACAAAATGTGCTAGGCTAAAACTTGAGTTCCTTAGTTGTTCTCACATTTCTTTAGTCACCTCTCTAACTAAGCCAGAGGGACTGCAGGATTTAGTTTCCTGCATTTCTCTTATTATTGAGTTTATCTGGGAGATTATTTCACTCTCTTATATAGCAAACATGAAAGAGGCTGAGATCAAATTAATATTATCAGTCCTAACTAGATGTTGTAAATTTTTAAAACGTTGACAATTACATTACACTAGCAATCTGGATAATTGACCTTTGGTAATAGACTTCATCAGGTATTTAAAAATATAATAGTAAAGGAATCCTGGGTGCAACAAATTATTTTCATTGGATTACAAAAAAGAAAAAAAAAAAAAAACAAACAACAACAAGAAAAAAAAAAAAAACAAAAAAAAAAAAAAAAAAACCACAAAAAACCACGAACTTGCAAAGGAATGAGGCCAGTCAGACTAGATCTCTGAACAGCCAAGAATTTTGAAGAAAGGTTTGAGCATTGCCATCCTTCTCTACACCTTCTCTATAAATTCTCAATCTAAAACGTTGCTTTTCATGAGCTTCCTTTAGTTCTTCTGTGACTTAGAAAGGCTTTTTCAAAAACAGGAAGATTTTGAAAACCTTTTAGTTGGGGATTGAGTTGACAATATGAAATTTTCTTCATATTCTTTTGTAAAGAGTCTGTATGAGGAAAACACTTCTTCAGAGCTTATAAGTTTTATCACACTATTTCTTCAGGTATTTCAGAAAACTTCTGTTCTTCAATTAGGCCAGTCATGAGCTTCCTTCAGAGATTAATAAAAGGGATTTCAAATCTTTTTTCTTTTCTTGGTCTTTCCACCAACATCTGCCAACAACCCCCTCCAACTGTGAGACGTGCAAGACTACTGAAGCTTTATTGTAGCAGGCAAAATGAACAGAGTGAGAGGAAAGTTCAAGTGAGACATTAAGACAATACACCTGAGTTTCAGCAGGGCCTGAGGCACCTCTAAGTACAGCAGCAGACAATGATCTGGATGCTTTGAGGCCATAAAATGTGTGCAATAAAAGTACTATTTAAAGTGACTCGAAAGTGCATCTGTACTTACAGATGTGAACTATTCCTGCAGAAGTCCTGAGACTTATGTATCAGGACTGTTGATTTAATTCAACATGTAAATTCCTGTGTTTCTGTTTGTGGCTTACTAAATAAAAGGATTTTGAAGAGAACAGGAGTGGGTCTTAGGACTTGGTCCCTACCAGTCCTGAAGAGAACAGAAAAGCACATCTCCAGCACACATCTCCTGCACATCTATGGGTATGGATACTCTTGCATATCTTCAGTGAACCTTCACATGACAATATGTCTTTTGACATCTTCCCAGATCCTACCTCAGATACCATTTCATGGTTCATTTACAAACTATGTGACCTTATGAAAGCCTGCTTTTCAAACATGGGGACATAATTAAAACCTCTGAATTTTGCATTTGTACACTTGAGTCTGGCACCAGAGGAGTTAGCAGTTGCACATGCAAATAGAAAGAGGAGTTGTGAGATTTAGTACAGCACCTGTCTTTGGCAGAGGTGTCTCTGCGATGCCAAAGAGAATTATTACAGAGAAGCAGAGAGTATGTTTGTGGTTTGGAACCTATCTGTCTCTTCCCATCTGTCTCTAATATAAACATAAACTTCTCCACTGGAATTTCTGAATGTGGAAGTTTGTTGCTGCTGTTGGTTAACAGTCATGATGACCCTGGCAAGTACATCTGGAAACTCAGCTCTCTGGGTTGAGTTTAACACATTTTCCCTGGACTGGGATTCATCAGTGTGAAATGCCTGCTTAAATTAAAGGTTGGTAACAATATATGGCTCTAGGCAGCCTCCCATCAGCAGTTACTTACGTGATAAATCACTATATCCCACATGATTCAAAGTACCCAAGTGGAACCAGCTTTCCTGGGCAAGATAGTGAGGGCTTAAAAAGTTTAAATGATCCTCCCATGAAGCACAATTGGCATGACACTGACATATGCAGTCTTATCCCTGTGATTAGTGGGGTGTTTAGAAATGAAACCTCTCTGCCTCCTCTGACAACCCTTTCCACACAAGTTTTCCTCCATTTGCAGGTTTCAAGCTTAAGTCATATTTCTAGTTGTAACATCAGGTCATGCTGCGGCACCAATTTGGTATGGATCAGAGCACACAGTCATGTTTCTGCCAAATTATCCAAGCACTGGTAGAATGGAAGCTGGCTTTCCGCTCTTATGTCAGCTGTGGGAGGAAAGACAAGATTTGATCGGATATAAACTCTGTCTATATGAGGTAGATCTGACAACATTGTTTTTATCAAATAGTAGTCTTTATGGGAGACAGATATAGATATAGATACCTAGATATAGATATTTTTATACAAATCTATTCCACGATCTGGTTTGCACACAAGCACACAAACAATTGCGTTGGTACAAATGCGACATGGAGGCAGGGACAGCTTAGAATGCACAGAGCTGGGATTCCCGCTGCTGATGATATAATGTACATTTATGACCTCATTTTCTGTATGATGACACCCTTAATAAGCTCAAAGAAAAAGCAATCTCTGAGCAGCTTTTCTCCACAACTTAAAAAAAAAATAACATTATCTGTCACAGCAATCTTTCTGACTGTATCTTAGAACACTGACAAATTCCTCAGCCTCTGCTCTTCACAGGGGAAATTAACACAGGTGTGGTAATTGTACATGTAGAATCTTATAGATCACAATTAATACATTTACACAGTAAACACATTACTTATGTTTTTATATTCTGGTGCAGTCATGGGCATTTTACTATCAGCTTCTTTTTCAGGATTACAATATATAATGGAGTCAGGGTGGAAATTAACGCATAGTCATTTATAGCTTTGCACCTACAATTTCCATGAAGATTTATAGGTAAGTGGGAGGAATCTGGTGTTGTTACAATTGACATTAGTAACTAAAGTTAAAGCATGTCCTAAATAATTGTCTCATTAACCTTCCCCAATTTCATACGTTGGACAGGGATATGACAACAGCTGACAGAAAACATCTGGTAAAGTGGGGAAAAATAGAAAATCAGTTGCAGGTTTGACCTAAATCTTAACGCTGTTCTGACATACCAGAATAGGTACGTGTCAGTGGTAATGAAATTTTGTGAAGACTTGGATGTTACTGATATCGTTAGGCCTTAACCTAAGTTTGTGGTGGCCTGTTTTCGTGAGTATCAGGGGGANAGTTAACAGTGAAATGGCCTTTAAACAGAATCCAGCTATTTTAAATCATCTATGCATCATGTTGTCTTTATATCGATTACCAGTTTTTCTCTTTTGCTCATTATTTTTTGCTGTTCTACCATATTGTGAATTCCCATGCATGCCTGCACTTCTCAGAGTAGGTAAAACCTGATGTCAACCACACACTGCCATCTCCAAAGAACTTGAGCAGAAGAAGCTACTGGCAAGGTGATGTACTGAAGGTTTGCTGACCACTGTCCAGGTCTGTCTGGAACTCAATTAATCTATGAGCCATTAAGTAAATGAAATCTAAAGCTGTTTCCCTATTTCTCTGAAGTATGCAGTCTGCTTAGGCTTCAAGCCATTAAAATAATAGAGTTAGGAATACCCGCACACTCATCATTTTCAGGGAATTCAGCCTCATGCCCTGCTCTTCTCATTAGAAAGAAGACAGATCACATTTGTCTTCTTTTTTTTCCTATTTTTTTTCTTCTGTTTCTGTTGCCCCATCCTTCCTTCTGGAAGCCTTCCCAGAGAAGCGTCCCCTCTCCTCACCTGCCTTGCTCCAGGAAGTACCTTGCTGCCAGCTGGCTTCCCAATGGAGTTTAGGCAGCCAGATTTATTGCAGCAAGACAACCTGAGCCACCTGTTGTCAGGTCTGTGAGTGAACAGGAACAGCAAGGCCTTTTTCATTGCCTCTCTAGGCCACAAATGCATTTGGGACTTTCTGATCACCTAATGCACCATTTAGCCAGTGCAAGCATTTCGCTTGTAAAGTCTGGAAAATGAACATTAGCAGTTAAGACCAATTAATAGAATGGTCTATGATAGGTACTTATGCATTCTCTGTCTCAGTTATATCTCAACAACCCACAATCCTTCACTTACTTATCCTCAAACAATGCCTCACAATGCACTAAAAAAAGACTCCAAAATTTGTCTTTGTTACCTCATTAATTTGGGGAAACAGTGATATTTAGTTACTGTCGAATCTTTTTTATATTTTTTTTTCCTTTTTTTTTTTTTTTTTGCTATTGGAATGACGAAGATAAATCTGTGGGGAAGATCTTCATATTTCGATAATCTCACCAATTTGTTTTAATGAGGAAAGCAAGGTTTGGCCCTATCATTTTCTGTCCTGTAATTTGCACACTTCCTTTCTTTGCACTGCATTGCCACAGAGGTGATGAAAAATTACTTCCCCTGTTCAGGCTTTGATTATAGTGTTCTTCACGCTCAGATTGTGAATATCTTCTGGAGATCTCAGCCTGCATAGGAGAAGGTGCATGAACAGGTGTGAATGCCTCTCCATGGGCTTGCATATGCAGCATGACCCAATGGGAAACAGCTTCTATTAACTTCCTAAGTTACCTGGCTTCTCCGTGACTTATTCATTCCTTCTATAAAATGAGAGATGCTTACCTTCTTTGTCTGGAGCAAACAAACTCTTTCTTTACCCAGTCTTGGATCTTTTGATGTTTTTCTGGATCATTTTTCACGCACTATTTAAAAAAATATCTGTATTCCCGTTGCAAAACTACATTTCCATTGCTTCAGAATCAACAGTCAAGTTATTTCTTGTTTCCATTGCCAAAAAAACTAAACTCAACTTGAGTAAATTCTGTCGTGATTCCCGCCAGCCCCTCCAGGCTACTTCATACTACATGCAAACTAATGTCTTGGAATAGGTTGCCCTAAGCCTATTTATTTCAAGTGTAGCTCAAAAATTCTCATCTTTCGGTCATTATAGGCTTCTTTTCTTTAGTTTGATTTTCTGATCCCCTGAGGCTGCTACAATAATTCTTAGCATTCACCCAAGATGTGGGTTCTGGTTTATGAGCTGTCGGATGACTCCTCAAGCAGTAAAGAAACCACAGGTTTGGATTACCTCTTGGTAGCAAGTAGTTGAAACATTGCCTAACTGCAGCTACAAATAAATTAAGAAGAATTAGCAGCTGTAAAAGCAAAAGTTTTGGTCTAAAAAAAGAAAAAAAAAAAGGAAAAAAAAAGGAGAAAGAAAAAGCCTTATCATCAACAAGCAGGTACTCATCAGTAATAATTAAAAGAGACATTTTATAAAGTATAATTATCCTCCAGTCCTGCCTCCCTTCAGTGTCTCCTCCAGGGTACTTTTGATAAAAGTTGTTCCTTAGCTTTACCCTTATATTTGGCTTCCTCTCAATGACCATTTGAAATCAAGTCAGATAGCTGAAACACCGGCTGTGGCAAATACAGTCTTCTACAATGCCTAATATTTATTAGACCCTTGAAATTACTTAGTAAACACAACAGAGTTGCTATTTGTTATTTTTTATTTTGAATGCAGAGAACCAGAGTTTCTGATATTGCCTTGAAGAGGAAATGTCTGGGTGCATCCAAACTTGTGGCACTGACAAGACGTAAGTGGTTGTCAGTACATTCACAGTCAGGCTGTTCCTCACTGTTCCCATAAAACAGTAAGGTCTTCTCATTGGGTCACTATAGCTGTTTTATGTCTAGGGATGGTGGAATTGATACTTTCTTTCAAAAATAGACCAATTCAAATTCTGTGCTCATACCAGCATAACTACTAAGTAAGGTCTGAAGTAGGGTCTGAAGGCAACGGGAATGTTTCACAGCAAATAAGGATTGAATGGAAGAGGATTTGGTTCAAGCAGGGTCATTTTTAAATTACCTGGTAGTCGGTAAATTTGGTGCTAACAGTTATGACTTGTACGGATGACTGGTTGTTTACTTCCAAATACATTTTGCTATAGGTACCGTTGGTCTTCAGAAGTCTCTACATGGCATTTTCCAGATGACATTAACTTCCCATCCTTCTTTCAGAGACTCCAACAACACTTACCTACAAACTCTTGAAATTCTTTTTTTTGATTTTTTTTTTCTGCACATTCATTGCTACATCTCATTAGAACCTTTTAAAGCATGTTATAACAATTTTGAGCTTCTAGTTATTTTTTTTACAGTTGAAATGTGAATTAAAACTTTAATTTGTTCTTTCATGCTAACTTAATCTAGTCCTAATTTTAGAATTACTTTGAATTAGAGATTATAAACCGAATTACCCATTTAGAGCGGCTGATTTTCCTTCTGGAGCAGAGAGCTTCCAAGGACAGTTTTATACTTCCTTATAAAAAAAGAATTCATTCCACTCTGTAATCTGAATTTGTCACCGGTAGAAATGGTGGCCAATTGCACTGAATAGTAAATGTGCTGTTTATCTATAAAGTCCCATGAAATGTTCTTGGCAACTACTCTGTAAGCTTTCTAGATATGTCTAGCATTACCTTCATCCAGGTGGGAAGGTCAGACCACATCCTGGTGGGCATGGGGAATTTTGCTTCTCTAAAGGTACTGTTTCCATGCATGATTTTATCAGAACTCACCTTCTGTAGCTATTTCAGGTGTCTTCTTTGCTCTGCTTATCTGGGCATTGAAGTGATTAACTCTGAAAAGCATGCATTGTCAGATTGTGTGGTGAACTCTGTCTAAGAATGGGCTCAGCAAACCACACCACAGGCAATAGAAAGCCCTCATTGGTTTCAGCGGGGCTTGGGTTAGATCAAGTTGAAAGAAATAATGGCTTGAGGGCTTGTGGCAGATTAATTTTGTTTGGGTTTGCCTTAATGTCCCTGTGGCTGAAAAACAATCCTTAAGGAATAAACTAGCTTCTGTTGGCAGGTTGTATTTGCACAAGCAAAACATGACATAATGCCAAAATATTCTAGTGATGTTTTATTTGAAGTGGATACCTGCACACAAGGAGCTGGCTTGCAGCCAATAATTAAATCCTCAATTCGGTTCGATTCAAAAAGATTCAATTGACATGATAAGCTATACAAGTGGAGCCAAAGGATTAAAAAGGCAGATCTTTTAGATACATGTTAGATGACAGGTCCAAGCTACTCATTTAGGAGCTATATAATTGGAAGACTTTGGTTTCTGGCACACATTTAGCTACTAGATTCCACACCTAATTTGATATAAAATTGATGTACGTTTTTTTCTCTACAGACTACACAGGCTTTTTCCTTGCTTTATGTGTTCTGGACTTTACAATGAAAGTCAGATCTTAGTTTTCCCACTGTCGGTCTACATGCAAGGCCAGTGATAGCTGGTTCAGTCCCGTGGGTTTATCTGAACAGTTCAGAGAAGTCATGGCCCAAATTCATGCATTCAGAAGGCAGTATTTGAAACAGGTAGCTCTGTTTCTTATGAAAATTTGTTTTGAGACAGGAAATCCTTTCCCAAAAGATGTGAATATCTAAGGAGTTCTTCCCAATGGAGATTCATCTCTGAAGTATGCACTTAAACATTTTTAATTAAAAAAAAACATTTTCCTGAAGTGAATGCCAGTTGTGATGGTAGACCAGAACCTCTTTTAGCATGGTAAAAACGCTGAAGAACTTTTTGAAATTCACATTTCATATACAGCATAATACAGGTAAAATATCATTTCATTTTTCTCTTGGTACCAAGTGTAATCTTGAAATACTGGACAGTATACAAAAATGAGAGCACTAGGAAAGAAGATTTACATCTATATGTGCCTTATATTTTCCCTGGGTAACTAATTCTTTTCCCCTTTTCCTACTTTACTGTGTCTCCAATGACTTTAGCTTCTTCAAAGACATACTGGGTCAAGTACTTTGGCTGTAGTACCTGCAAACAGAACAACCCTTTTCTCTGAACTTTAATCTTTCCAAGCTTTTTGAAGATGTCTCTGAAAAATCTGTCCCAGACCTGAAAATGAACATGAATACAGTAAGAAAGAATCACTTGGAGAAAACAAAAAGTTAATTATGGAAAATATGTTGAAACTAAAAGCTAGAAGTGGTGTTGCCAAACTGACTACTAGACGTTAAGATCAATCATAATGACCTCTAAGAGATGCACTCATAGCAAGAGAGTTTCTGAGAGCACCTAGCATTGTTGTACATTACTTGCTGTGGCCTCCCCACACGAAGAGTGATTGAAATTTGTCTGAGCTGTCAGCTTTCGAATCTCAGCCTTCAGTAAAGGGCAGGGAGGGGAGGCAGGGTGAGGGGGCATGTATAGGAAGGACAACCTTCACTCTGTTTCCAGGATGATAAGTTCTAAGTTCATATTTCTTCTCATTCTACTGAATGTGTTCTCTAGCTTTGCTTTGTGACATTCTAAAACCAGAGGTTTTGGCTATTAATTCTTATATGGAAGACTACTGAAAGCAGTGTTCCTTATCTTCACACTTATATTTGTGTAGTAACTACACCAAATATCTGTTCCTGCATTCTACTTTTAAGGTAGTTTCTCTTCAGCTGAAACCTCTTCCTCCTTTAAACATTTTTTTCTACCTGTTATGTTGGTGCCTGTAGTCTTCAGTCACGGATTAGAGTCCCACACTACTGTGCCCTGTGTAGACAAATAAAAGGGAATTCCAACCCCTACAGATTTAAACATTACAGGTTTGCAGCTCTTGAAACAAAGTTTACTTTAAGAGCACAGCTGACAAACTTAAGGAGAAGGAGTCTGTCCTTGTATCTGCCCTTTCATGTCATATCATCCAAATCTGACTGATAGCATCCAGAGCTGTGTAGGAAATGATTTTTCACTAATGAACATTTTAAAAATTTTTCTTCCTCTTTCCTGGGACAAAGCTAAGAATATGAAAGCTACTTAGGCCTTTGTTTTTTCTTATGAGGAAAAAAAAATACACAGCCATATATGCAATACACTGACAGAAGCCCTATTTCACAACAGAGAGAAGGATAGAAGTCACACCTCTGCAACTTTCTGGTGAGAGCACTGAACATCCTCACCTCCAGGATCATTGTTCTCAGGATCTCTCTCACAGTTCAATACTATTCTGCCAGAAACTTTGTCTCTGCACCCCAGCAGCCAGAGAATACTCATGTCATAGGGAAAACTGGGAAACGCTGTGCTTCACAGCTTCCTGAGACAGATCTTGGACCTGAAATTGGACTGATCCGAAACATGTCCTACATCTGCAAGATATTTATGAAGAAAGTTCTTCTGGAACTGATAATTCCTTGCCCACGAACATGTTCTGTTTCAATAAACAAGTTTGGTTTTTTTCCAGCAAGAAAAAGAAAGATTCATTAAAATTATGCAATTAGTCTCACTCTAGGTTTCTATTGCAGAACTGACACTACCTAGTGTATTTCTTAGGCTCTGCACATAGTAAAGTATCTTACATATGGAATCAGATCTCTCTATCTCCTAAGCAAGAGATAATCTATCTAACCAAACTGAAAAATAGAAGGTTAAGTAGTGCTAGACACAGAGTGACGGGTTGAAATGAATGCAAGTATATAAAAGCAACATCAAACAAAGCAAAAAGCACAAGTACAGTAGGGTACAATGATGTTCATTTGGAAACATTGAAACTTGAGAGAGACATCATAGACTTTGAAAGTTGCCTCTCAGACTGCTGGATGTGGAAGCTCTCTGCTTTATTAACATTCTGATAACAGCTCCTGCATCTGCCTTGGTAAATACTGCAGAGAGAGGGCAGCTGCAAGATCCTATTGTATACTGCTAAAGTGAATGCTAATGAGGCTCCTGAAGCAGTCCTCCTAGTTCCAACCGAGGATATTAAAAACATGAAACCTGTTCTGTAAATAAGGAAAAGGAAAGAAAAAATAATAAGAAAGAAAAATCAAAGGCCTAATTTAACAGCCTTCTGTTATGAATTGTCAAAATGGTGCTTCCCAAGGGTTTTACCCCACGTCAATCTAGTTCAGCTTCCTAAGCACTAGTTCTATTGGAAGAATCAACGTATGTGGGTGGTGGAAGAAAATAAACAAGCCAGTTATTACCAACTATGTTGATAACCAAATGTTGGAAACTTCCTTGCAGCAGACTGTACTGCCTTTTCCCCAAGAAGGGAAAGGATAGAAAGGTCTCCAACTACCCTTAAGAGGGAGGTGCTAATTAAAAATAAAGTAGTAAAGAGCAGAAAGATTCTTAGTGGAGGTGTGAACACAGAGTCCGTGACTGGCACTGATACCGACACGATTAAACCCAAAAAAACCATATTCATTAGTTTGCTAATGGGCAACTTTTCTCACTTTCTCTTGTAATTGTTGCAGCCGGGAATCATTAATCATGCCATCATTAAAACCTTTTACTCATCTCAATTGATTTCACCTGTAGCATCCTCAGAAACCTGTGGATCAATGCATCTCTTGCTCTGATTCAAAAAGCCCAGTTGAAAATTAGAAGCCATTTCACCGGTTTTACCTCGTCTTTACAGTCACTCACTATACTGCCAGTCCTATGTTGCCAGAACACCAACAAGGCCCTGTTTAAAAATATGCTGTGTATTTTGGCCTACTCTTACAAGTAAGTTTTGGACTAGAAGGTTCTTGTTCATTGATTTTAGGTTAGATGTCTGGCATTCCCACCTGGAAATCCCAGACCACATTCTCCATTGTTTATATTGCTGCAATTCTATTCGCCTGATGTTTTACACTACTGCAGCTAAGTAAGGGAGAATAAAGCTGCTAGAGATATGTATGTAATCTTTATTTACCTATAAATCACTCTCTGAATTGACAGATCTATCACTATGGTAATGATTTCCAATGATTCAAAAGCCTTTGTCACAGAGAAACTCTTTGCATCTGTAGTGCTTTAATAATACCTCAATAACCCTGCTTGCCTTTTGAGGATATTTTTGCTCTTTAAAGGTGCGTGTTATCCAGAAAGATAGAAATATGTAACGACTGAGACTTGGGAGATCAAGAACAGCAAAGTGAACTTTTGAGAATATCAGGATGTAAGAAGGCATCCTGATCACCCTCTTTAAGTCATGCTGGAAAAAGAAAGGATTTGAGGATGCGCAGAGTTATATTTTTGAAAATAACAACCTGCAGGTACATTCATCATCCTGTTTGCCTCTCTCAAGAACTACATCTGAACACAGGTGTTCATGCACTCAGGCAGACTAGTTTTACAGTGGGCATAGACCTCGTGCTCTAATGAAAGATTATATTCATTATGTGAGTGTTATTAACTTAGAGTATACTTCATTTTACACTCACCTTCCAAACTATTGGCAATCAGCCTGTCCCAGGTGGCTCTGTGCCAAGCCCAGCATCATGTTGGATTTATTGTTCACAGCTACGACTTTTGTCCAGACTTATCACACCTCACTGTGACCATTAGCACCCTTGATTACCTCTTCATCTTTGCTGGTTTTATACATGAGATTGATGTATAAGATATCCTCAAGCAAGGACATTTCCTCTCCAATGCCTATTACTGAACTGCACACAAACAACTGGAAATATCTCATCAGCTTTTCAGATGGACCGAGTTTGTGGCAAGACTTTCACTCAGGTCTCTGAATTTCATTTTGAGAATATTGAGGTGTGGTTTTTTGTTTCTGGTTTTTGTTTGTTTGTTTGTTTGGGGGTTTTTGGTTTGTTTTTTTGTTGGTTTTTTTTTTTTTTTCCTGGTGACTATTCCATTCCATCTAGTAGTCATCATTGTATGCCTACGTTTTGCCCTAAATTTGGAATTTACCTCAGAAAAGAGAGTTAGTGATATCTAGCTTCCAGAATGAGAAAAAAAAAGCAAGATTTGTCAGATTATCCAACAGCAACACATGAACCAGTTTCAATAAATTTGTGTGGGATTTTTAAGTCAGAATAATCCAGATCTGGGGCAGTAACATTAAGTAATGAACAATAAATGGAGTAGAAGTTTACCTAGAAGCCACAGGACTTCTTTATTAATTCTTCAGTCAAAAATGTCCTCCCACACAACCCCGTGTGCTTTGACAGACCTACCCAGAAACTTCTGCAAAGCTCTCCTACAGTCGTCTATGACCTCTAAAGTGAACAATAGCAAAAAAAACAGGCTGACTCTGTTATATTCAGGTGACTGTTTATCCCATTGACACAAGGCTGTTGCAGGTTTTCCTTGTATTTCCTTGTCTGCCCGAACTCACTCAGGCTACAAAACTGCGCGGAGTGAGAACAGGTATTTTTGTCCTGCATTTAGATAACACCCAGTAAAAGTTGATGCTAGGCCATAGCTATGTGTCCAGAGGTAACAGTAACAATGCAAATCCCTCCAAAGCATATTGCAGAATAAAAATAAATTCTTTTAGTGAGCTTGTTTTCTTCTCCAGTAGGCTATACTCCTGTTACAGTAGGCAGCAAACTTCATGGGAAAGACCCCAAGGGACTGAAGCTTCAGCTTCTCTGCCTGGCATTGATGGTACGTAAGCTGTTTTATAAGACTCCTACAAGATTTGCATTTGGATATTTCTGTTCTTGAGGAACATGATTCATTGACATGCTACACAGGAAAAGAAATGGCTGAAGGTCTATGAACTTTCAGAAGGTCTTGGGCCTGGCAGTACAGGAGCAACAGATCAGTTCATTCACCTTGCCTCAAACAAGTTGTTCTCCTGTATGGCACACCAAAAAACCCAATGATAGGTGGGCACTGAACTGTCTGAGAGGACAGCTACATGCAGGCACTGTGTTTATAGAAGCAAGTCTATGGAGACAGCACATTTCCCACCACTTTGTATGAAACAGTATTTACCACACAAGGTAGTGCTAAAACAGGGGATACTGGCCTAGTGAATTCAATTCTGGTAAGAAGCAAAGCCATAAAAAATATCATAGCATGACATCTGATGACCTGTGCTTCCTTCACTCTGCCAATTTTAACTGCTTACTCTTCTCTGAGTTGTAGAGCTTCCTGCTTCTCTCTTGCAACAGAGAGAACCACAGCTTAAAAAATTGTTGTTTGAGATCAGCATTTCAACCAAACCTGGTGCAAAAAAAAAGAAGACACAAAGTCTTCTTATTAGAATACTGTAAAAGGCAGACATACCTAAAAAGGGCACCCCAATGAATGGAAACATGGTAGAAAAGGCTCCACCCTCACTGGAGATCAGAAAATACAATTGAATAACACAGTGCAATAGAAATCCAGTTGCAGTGACCTTTGGAGTATTTGTTTCACCATCTGGTTGCATGGAATCCTTGCCCATCTTTCCTCTGTACACCTTGCCTCCAGCATATAGAATCACTTTATTGTCATTCTAGACAATAAGCTTTTGCCCCACCCTCTCTTTCCTAGCCTGACCTTCTCCATAACTATAAATAGTCACACAGAGGAGGTCTGCAATGGCCATTGCCCTGTCAGATGGAATAAAGATTACAGTTGATAGATAAGGAAGAGGTTCAAACAGTAAAATTGTAGTAATGAGTCCACCCAGTAGCCTGCATTGTCTTAGTTCACTTGCCACTTGGATCCTAACAGCCACCAGACCACCTGCTTTCTGTCACTGCAGCTCAGCTGTTGTTCACAAAATTCAGACGTTTGTGCCAGTAATTAAATTGTGCCAGCAAAGCACTATTAAATTTAGTTATTGCAGAGAGGAGCTAAAATAATTGATCGGATCTGAGTGGATCATCAATGTGTTTTTGAATATAATGAAAACGCGAACTGGGTCAGCAGGAGGAAGAGGAGACATCAATTAAAAAATATATCTATACTGGAGTCTCAAAAGCCATTAACATTGATTTCAATCCAGGACACGGGACCTGGCTGGCAAAACGCATGGAAGGATAATTAAAGAGGCTTTTTTTTTTTTTTTTTTCTGTGGCAGAACACAATAACAGAGCTTCAAGAAGTGGAAGTAAATAGGATGTAATCACTCCAGAGAGCCATAAAGGGTTATGGGAAGCTTTTGATGCTACTGTTTTTGTTTGGTCTCCTTTCATATCTACATTTGGTTTTTTAGGGTTGAATATTTACTTTTAACAGGCATGAATGCAGGATTGGAGCTGGAGTTCCCTCTGCCCGCTCAGACTGCTCTTTCCACAGGCTTGTTGCTGCCCAGAAACAGTGTGAGAGCTCCTGTTGCTGAAGATCATTCCGTCACGCAGGTTCCTCACAGCTGGATCCTGTTCAGGTAGGGGTGGTAGCATGGACTGGCTTGGGTTTACTGTAGTTTGACATTTGTAATATCCTCGACATAAATAAGGCAACTATTTTATTCCTGAGTCAACAATGTGTTGCTTCTGAGACAGTCCATTCCAGTAGAGACTACAGGTGACATAGATGTACTTGCATCTTCCTGCAAATAAACCTTACTCCCTGTTCTTTATTTTCAGGTCTGTATAGTCTACTTTCAATGACCCAAATACGATCAACTTACCTGGAAAAATTAGTCAGAGAACTGATAGATGATCATCAAAATGTCATTGCAGATTGGATCCAAGATTTTCAGGTCTGCTAACCACAATCCTTCCATTTGTGTCTGTGAAGAATTTTTAAAAATGCAGCTACACAGCTACTAAAGCCAGTTCAGTGTGGCGTGGTAATAACAGTCAGTCACACGATAAAGAACTGAAGTGAAATTTCACCTCCATAAAAATGTAAAGCAATTATTTCTTCCCTCCCATACTCTTGAATATGTGGTTATGTCTGTCTTTGCATCATATTTAGGCCTTTTCTGATCTGATTCAACCTGTTGATCCCACAGAAGATCAAAGGGGTTGTTTTTTTTTGATAGCTTTCAAGGGTTTTTTTTTTCTTCAGCTAGTAAATTGAGGTAGCTCACAGAGAAGTCCAGCAAGTACCAAGCTTCCACAATGTACACAATGTGGGAAAGAGACAGATGGAGTAGAGAGTAGAGCCCTCTCTTTTTGGTAACAGCATACAGCTGATCCTGCTCAAAGGTATTGTGCAACACCTCCTTGAGTAGTCATTACACTCTCTTTTCTGACAACCTTCTTGCAAATAAACCAATTCCTTGCACAGATGTGCTTGAAGGGCTTGGCTGAAAATCCTCCAAATACCTGCTAAGTAACTTATTTTTTTGTATTCAGAATGTAATTTTTTCCCCAAAGGCATCTTTCACCACTTGTTATAACATTCACTCTTTTTTACCAAGTTTTTTGGGCAGAGCTTTCCAAAGAGCTTTAGATATCAAAGCACTTTCATTATGCATGTGCGATATAGACATTCAATAGGATCACTGAGAGTAATATTGTTATTTCATCAACATGATGAAATAAAGTTCCAAGAAGACCAAGCTCCAAATATTTAATTCATACTTCTTAAAAATTATTACTCCCTAAGAAATAGGATCACTTAAGACTTGTTTATATCCTACTTTAGGAGTCTAAGTGAACTTTAAGCCATTCATTGGCATTGCTGAGTTGTCATAGTAACATAACATTCACAAATAAGGAAGCTTTATATTCTTCCTAAACTTATTGTGATCAGGCCAGAAAAATCAGAGCAAAGCAATTTTGTATGTCCTCATAGTATGGCCTTGGTTGGCATGCTATTAGCCCTAATGTCACTAATTGGTGGAAACCAGTTGTCCAAAGGCTCAGATTATTCTCTTCTATAAAATGAACAACACTTGAAAACCTTTTGGTGCTACCCAAGGCACACAGGTTAGCTAGTTTGTGAGCACCAAATCAAGTTACCCATAGGAACCATACTGTCTTTCTTTTCTGAAAATGGTGTTTTACTTCATTCAGATACAAATGTAATTTAAAATGTTGCTACTACTTATACTGGAACTAGTTATCAGAAGATTGCCACACCTTCACGAGGGATGCTGTTGGTCTAAGACCTTAAAAATGATGGCCAAACATCTTTTGGGGATCGCTTTACTTTCTTCCATCTGCTTTTCTCATTGATTTTCAGAATCCAGGCTAAACAGTATTTAAGAAATACTGCAAAACTCATAGCTCTGGCCAGATTGCTGAATGTATGTATGGGAATTGGAGATAGTTGTTATTTTTGTGTCTAGTTATTTCATATCAGAGATGTAGTTAAAAAAGATGAATATCCTGAGATGTGCATTCAGGTAACTTAAGAGAAGAGCTCAAAGACAGTTGTAGCTTTGCAAGGCAAACATTCCCTGATGTCTGCCTGGTGGATATATTTGCACCTGTGTAATATCTAAAACATTTTCCTATACAGGCATGAATCCTGCGTCAGATGCCCACTCTATCAAGCTAGCTTAAAAAAATACCAGAAAAATTACCCAATATTATTAATATTCTTTCTTCTCTTTGTTAGTTAAAAATCATCTGTGGCGTCACTACTGTATTCATTACGTTACTGGTCAGGCAGTTGCACATAACTGTTGGACATTCTTGGGAAATGAAACTAGTTGTAAATGAAATGGACAATTGCAGCATGAGTGGAGTAGATAGGAAAACAGGGAGATGGATCCTCAATGCAATACCAATCTTTAGCTGTTGCTTTGCAAATTAATTTTGCCAGAGTATGACTACACTTTTAGCAAAATTGCTTGACAAATAGATGGCCTAGCAATTACTATTTTGCCATTATATCTGAAGTCTCATTAAAGCTAAACTCTCTGACAAAACAAAGAAGCATTTTGGTGCAGATCACATGTACCTAATGTCATGGGGAGGTTCTGCAAATCTGTCAGAATTAGCTCCTCTTGTTCACTTCTACACTCTTGCAGTATATTTTGGCATGATTCCTTGTCTTACATTTACATTGGTCTGAGAAGAACAGATGAGTGATCTCTGAAACCTCTGGAGAAAAACAAATATATTGATTGGTTAGTCTTGTTTTGTTTTGCTGTCTGGAAATCTGGAAAGTTCAAGGGAGTACTTTATTAAGAATTTACTACATCTTAGTAGAATTTTTATCTTTAATCAAAATCAGAGGCTTAATTTAAAGCCTATTGGCATCAAACTAGTGACTTTTATAGGACTAGTGAGCACCAGACTGGCCCCCAGATCAGCTGTTGGAGAAACAATTCCATTTTTGTGATTATTTGCTTAGGTAAATAAATTCACTTTTAAACTCTTCTCAAGTTGTTATCTTGCACAGAAATGATCTGTTGTTAAGTTTGAGAGTAAGGTTGGAATGGAGAAAGGCCAGGCTGGATGGGGCTTTGAGCAACCTGCTCTAGAGAAAGGTGTCCCTGCCCATGGCAGGGGGGCTGGAACTTGATGATCTTTAAGGTCCCTTCCAACTCTAACTATTCTATGATTCTAAGTAATGCAGGAACATTAGCCCTTCACTAAATATGGAAAAATAAAATCTGATGAGGCCTCAGTCTCAGGCTCAGTGATACACTGTATGATAACCCTTTGATCACAGTACTAAAATATTTTTCAGTGTTCAGTTATAACCCCATCAGAACAGAACCAAGATCAAAACAAATGAGCAATGGTGAATATTAGAAGACAAAACTCTAGTTTTGGGGGTCATGTAGAGAGGTTGGGGTTCAGTGGTTGGAAAATGAACGTGCATGACTTTAATATCCTCTGATTTTACGTGGGCAGATCCAAGCATTGAACAAATAAATTGACCTGAGGACATCAGTCCTATTTGTGACTGTAAGTCCCATGTGCACATCTAGATTTGTATGTTCAACGTGTGTTGACCTTAAAAGTACAGATACAAAAAAGGAGATATGTCTAAAATACAAAGTGTCCAGAATATCAGTTTACTGTCTGCTAGACAGCACTCTATCACAGGGAAAACACTAGGAGGGGTATGTCAGAGGCACAGTGGGCATAGCAAGGTAATATGAAGAGCCACACCAGATGACTGGCCTTAAAGATCTGAGGGGAATTCATTGTCATTTGGACCTACCCTTATGCAAGCTACCCCTGGACTTAGTATAAGTTATGGCTGAAGGTTGACTATGGCTTTTTTTTTTTTTTTTTATCTCCTGTAAAATTCCAAGTGTCTTTGATTTAACTATAGAGCCTCCCCTGGGCTTTTCTGCTTCTTGGCAGCAAGCAAAATGTTGTCCACGGTCTTGTACTTGTCAGACCAAAACCACCAGTTCATATCCCCTCTGTTTCCAGAGAAATCCCTGAGCCTCCCATTCGTCTCAAGCACTGGCTGCAAAATGCCTGTCTTGTTAGTGCACTTCCAGATCTTGCACTGGTTTCCCTCACCTCCTCCCTCCATTCATTTAACGCCAGCTTCCTCTCTGTCCCTTCGCATAATCTCTTGCCATCTGGAGAAACCTTTCAGTATCTCTCTGCCTCATCAACTCTGAATCTCTTTTCAGATCTCACCTGCAAACATACCTTCATTCCCCTGCCTGTACTTCTTAATTTCTTTCACTCTCTTCTCTCTGTTATTGGCCTTTATCTCTCTTTAATATATTCTGCAGGTAGCATCTTTCTGCCACTGTTTGTCTGTAATTTATACAATATGATATCCATGGTCTTGTATTATTTAAACTTGTAAAGCATTTTAGGATACAGTTCACATGAAAGGAGCTATGAAAAATAAAGTTGTCTTGCATTATTAATACGTTGTTAAGCTGAGCTTTTTCTATAGCCATTTCTTTTCATTTCTTTTCTTTTCTTTCCTTTTTTTTTTTTTTTTTTCCGTCCCTTTAGTATATCCCTAGGACAAACCACTTCTCAAAATATAGACAAGTGTACATACACCCACACACTCATACACGTTCTGATTTCAAGTCAGTCGTGAAGAATGCAAATTTCAATAGCTAAATCTCTAGGAAGCAGGGACAGGTAGCCTGGGAAGATTATAGGGATATTTTCAAGCTGTGTAGGAATGGGGTCAGGAAAGCCAAGGTATGACTGGAGTTGAACTCGGCAAGGGATGCAAAGACTAATAAGAGAGGCTTCCACAAGTATGTCAGCTGGAAAAGGAAGGCCAAAGAAAGTGTACCTCCCCAATTAAAACAATTGGTAAACTGCTAACAATGGTCAGGGAGAAGGCTGAGGCACTCAACAACTTTTTTGCCTGAGTCTTCACTGGTGACCTCTCTTCCCACAGCGACCAGACGTTTACACACTTTTCCTGTAAACGGATTTTACTGGGGGAGCAAAGTCCCTCCCCCTGTAAGAGAAGATTGTGACCACCTGAGGAACCTGAATATAGGTCTATGGGACCTGGCAAAATATATTGCAGAGTCCTGAGGAAATTGGCTGATGCAGTTGCCAAGCAACTCTCCATGATACTTGAAGTCATAGCAGTCAGGTGAAATCCCTAGTAACTGGAAAAAGGGAAACATTGCACTCATTTTTAAAAAGGGTAAAAAGAAGGTCCCCGGGAAATAACAACCTGTCAGCCTCACCTGTGTGCCTGGAAAGATTGTACCTGGAAGCTATACTAAGGCACAATGAGGTTGTTTGAGATAGCCAGCATGGCTTCACCAAGGGCAAGTTATACTTGACCAAAGTAATGGCCTTCTGTAATGGAGTGACTGCATCAGTGGACAAGGGAAGAGATACGGATGTCACCTATCCAGACTTCTGTGAGCACCTTGACACAGTCCAACGTTCTTCTCTCTGAATGGGACAGATGGATTTGATGGATAGACTGTTTGGTGGATGAGGAATTGATTTGCTTGTCACATTCAGGGTAGTAGCCAACAGCTCAATGTCCAGACAAAGATCAGTGACAAGTGATATACCCAGGGATCTCTACTGGGATCAGTACTTTTGAGTATCTTCACTAATGACATGGAATCAAGTGCACCTTCAGCAAGTTTGCAGATGACACCAAGCTGAATGATGCCGTTGAAATGCCTGAGGGATGGGATGCCATCCAGAAGCACCTGGACAAGCTCAAGAAGTGAGCCCATGTGAACCTCATGAGGTTCAACAAGGCCAAACGCAAAGTGCTGCACCTGGGTTGGGGTAACCCCTGGTATGAGTACAGGCTAGGGGATGAAGGGATTGAGAACACCCAGCCAAGAAGGATTTGGGAGTAACAGTAGATGAAAAGCTGGACATGAGCTGACAATGTGTACTTACAGTGCAGAAACTTAACCATAACCTAGTCTGCATCAAAAGAAGTGTGGCCAGCAGGTTAAGGGAGATGATTATACCCTTCTGCTCTGGTAATACCCAACCTGGAGTACTGCATCCAGCTCTGAATTCCTCAGTACAGGAAAAACATGACCTCTGAGGAGGGCCACAAAAATGACTGAAACAGCTCTCCTATGAGGCAAGGCTGAAAGAGTTGGAGTTATTCAGCTTATTGTGGCTTTTCAATACTTGAAGGGAGGCTATAAGAAACATGGGGACAGAATTTTTAGGAGGGCCTGTTGTGAAAGACAAGGGGTAATAATTTTAAACTAAAAGAAAGTAGATACAGGTTGGACATAAGGAAGAAATCTTTTATGATGAAGGTGGTAAAACACTGGTACACATTGCCCAGAGAGGTAGATGTCCCATCCCCAGAAACTTTCAAGGTCAGACTGGATGGGGCTTTGAGCAAGCTCATCTAGTGAAAGATGTCCCTGCTTATTACAGGAGGGAATGGGCTAAATGACCTTTAAAGGTCCCTTCCAACCCAAACTACCCTATGATTCCAGTCAGGAAAACTTAGTTGGTTCTTACTCTGCTATTGCTCTTTACCCTTTGGGCTGGTAGATCCCAGGAAGTGCCCCAGAAATGTGTTTTATCCGAGTCCAAAATATGCACATTTTATCATCTGAAAAATGATGACTTCACATAATTGAATATGTGTGACTGGTAGGATCTGAAAGCAATCCTGTCCAGGCCACCTCAAAGAAAGGACAAAACTTTGAAATAGACATTACCAGAAGAAAATGGAAAAAACAATTTAATGTTATTCTCAGGGTTTTATGGCTTTGGAGAATCAAAGTGCATAGTCACACTCCTGGGCACAGATAAAGAAAGCAGCAGGAGGCTCTGACAGTAAGATTTGTTAACTTGCAGATATACCAACATCACAGACCTAATATGAATGAGCCAGCAGGTTGGGCACTAAGGAAAGATGAGGAGTACAAATGTCTTCCTCCTTCCTGAAGGTCATGTTTGGGGATCGTAGTTTCTCCAGACCACGATAGTCACCTGGTTTCACACCCAAAGCATTGGGCAAAAACTTTACACATGTTGTTGTCCACAGCAGTGCCAGGCCATTAATAGTTGGCAAAGAGTCCTACAGAAAGGGAGAAGGTGCCAGATGAGAATGAAATTTGGGAATGAATATTGTCCTTCTGGTCAACAGAGCAACCCAGTTGGATAATTACAAAGCAGCAGCAAAGGCAGCCAGGTAGAATAATTTAAAAATATATCTTAAATTTATTCTTTTCATTTCCCTTCCAATTCTTTCTTCATGAATTGCATAAATATGAATAGAGTCATCAATTAGGGTAGAAGATCTTAGAAGTCTTTCATCAAATTCTCATTTCAAGTCTTCATTTTAATTTTGTCTTTCTGTTTCTCTCTTGTGTGCTCTTTTT
>VXBW01004606.1:1469006-1493334 GCA_013400375.1 Thinocorus orbignyianus
CTTGCTTGCAATTGTCTGGATGAAACTTATTTATATGTTTAATTTACTTTACAATTACATGTACATTCTCCTACTTCCTGGTAATTATTGCTGAAGCAGGATGTGATTGGCATAGGCAATGGTGGCTAGTCTCAACAAAAGAGTTTGAGGTTCTCTCCCTTGCCCAAGAGATTACATACAAACTTTCCTCAAAGCTTTGCAATGAAAAGGAAGTAAGGTCATCTTAGTCTAGAGGCCAGTTGTTATCATAGCTTGTAAAACAGGTCCTCAACTGGGGCAAGTCATCATAACTTTGGGTTACTGTAAGTTACAATATCTGAAGCACGGCTCACTTATTTTCATGTACTGTCTTTCCTCATGCTGTTAATATTATGGAATATTTTATGGACATTTTTATGTTCTGCAAGTAAGTGAGATGTTCTGAGATGCTCGGGGAAACTAAAAAAACAATAAAAAATCTCTCATCAAGGTGACATTTATAGACAGAAGTGCATAGGAGTAAAGGGTAAAAAGGCCAAATTGTTGCCAAAGAGAATATCTGAGCAAAACATGTTCTGAGATTTACTGTCTTAATGTTAAGAATTTTAAGAGTTAAACCACTATAAAAATTGTGTCCTCAACCAAGGGATAGAGAAAACAGCACCCCTAGCTGTGCCTGGTGACTGCTAGAGAGCAGCATTAGAGGCAGCAGGCAGGGAAACAGAGAGGAAAGGACGTCTGGTGTTAAGGAACGTAGGATTGGTAGATCAAATATAAACTCAGCCAAGAAAAGTGAGAGACGCTCAAAAGTCTCGGCCAACACTGGATCCAGATCTGACTGAGCTGTCCCATTTGCTACAGGCAGCAGATCTCCTCACCCTGCTGGACCGCTGCTACAGGAGAGGCACAACTAAATTTCAGTTAGGAGAACTGCCTTCAATAAAATCAGGTGGGTTTTGTTTCCCAGTTGAGTAATACATTTAATGAATAAAAGACTAGTTAAGGGCAAATGATCTGGTATTTACATTCAGTGTTGCCTGGAATAAATCAAGAAAAGGTCCTTGTTTATACCTCCAGGCAAAGCACAGCCTAATCAGCATTACATCTTCTGAATTTGCATTTGAGGACAAAGATGATGGACTTTTTAAACAATCATGTAACAGAAATTGTGATGCAACAAATAAGAAATAAGGCTACGCAATAGTTTGTTACAGATGAACTGCTGTGAGAACAAATTTTTAGATGACATTTAACCTACGCTGACACTTTTGTTTGCCCTTAGAACATCACATAATTAAATATGAATTTATTCTGACAAGCCAGATGGTTCTGTGGTTACTGTAAAGGAGTCATGACATACCAGATCTATTCCTGGCTCTACCACTTATCTGTTCTATGACCTTTGCAAATCACTTAACCTCTTAACACTTCCAAATTTCCTCTGTGATACCAGAAGAATTATGACTTTTCACTGTGCAAAGGCTTTATACAGTTCAGCATACTAAGATCACTAGCTGTTTCACAGTTAATGAGAGGACAACGGACTTAAGTCTGTGAAACTACATAATCAGCTGCATTAACTGGTCCACCTCTCCTGACTTAAATGGACTCTGAGTAACTCACACTGTCTGAGGACTTGCCTTATTTTGTGCTCTCATTTAATTTGTAGTCTGAATATTTCACTGGTTGCATTTTTCCATTAAGGTCCCATTCTGTTACAGTGTTGTTAATAAACTATTAAAAATTTTATAAAAGGGTAATAAATTGTTATGGAGTCATACAAGTCAATGGTTTACTTATCATTGCCAATGGATACCTTACATTTCAGTAGTGTTCTTCCAAGGTATTTTATTAAAAACAGTTATTGCTATGTCAGTCTTTATCTGTAGCCTTTAAAATGTTTTGGAAAGTAACATATATGTTTTTATACAAATATCAAGGCCTGAATCTTAATATGACACTTCAATTAAAAAGAAGATAATATATCACACTCAACATTTTTTAGTTAATACTTCAGATTAAATTTTAGACTAAGTATATTGGTAGGTACAATGGAGATTTAGTTTTGATCACAGAGAAAACAAATACCCCATCTTTGTAAAGTTTTTGTTTCAAATTGCCCCCTATCTTAACCTTGAAAAAGCAGTGGTAAACTGAAAACAAGCAAGAGCTTTTTCTAGTAAAATATGGTTTTAGCAATTTCTTTTAACTTGAGTACCTCTTTTTTTTAGGAAAAAAAAAAAAAAAAAAGTAGTTAAAATAGTCAATCACTTCCTAACGTTCAGGGTTTTATGAGATATTTCTGTGCCTTTAAAACTTATGGTTTTTTTCCCCTTCCAAATTGAGATATTTATTAGAGCCAAGAAGCCATCAAAACCTACCCCTCCTCATTTCTCATTTTTTCCAAGGGATACCAAACTTACTCCAAACAAGCTACTGTTAATACAGTAGCATTTACTGAAGAGCAGGTGTTCAAAGTGACTGGTTCTTAAAGAAGGAAGTATGACCAGAAAGTAGTACCCATTACATGATGCAAGTACAACATTTCATTAAAAATTGTCTACTTTCCTTCATACTTTACTTCCCTTGGAAACATGGCCTTGGGGATATTCCTTAGGCTCACATAGACATAATCTGTTCGATTAGAGTAAATAAGCAAAAAAGTTATAAAGAATTATGCAGTGGAGACTTGCTACAACCTCTTTAAAAGCAGAGGTGGGTTTTAATGCATCTTTCTCAATAAAGGAGTGCAAAATGTGAGCAAAAGGCATTATGGTACCACTGACGTGTATGAGATGATAACTGCAAGAACATAGCTCAGTTTATACCATATTTGACTGGAATTGGCTACTGGAACTTAAACTAGATAGAAATTGACAAGGTCAGTGTCAGATTTGATATTTCTATCAGAAATCTCTGTGCTTCATCAAGTAGACAGATGGCTACATTTCTGCAGGGGCCCAAGATGTATAATGGAGTTTTAATAATATCCCGAGGAATCCAGTTTTAACAGCTTGATTTAAGACTCTTTGGAGGCAGTCTTTCCATTGGCACTACCAAGCTTTCAATCAATATGCTCACACCTCTAGAGAGCCTTCATTTACCCTGGTCATAGTAATTACGAGTCACTGCACCAGCACTAGATCACTGGCACTGAGCCCAGGCAGCAACTTTGGGCTTTAGAATCAAATTTACCTCAGGCTGGAGGATTTGTAGATACAGGGTTCTGACTCAAACTCCTACTTGAAATATTATTCCTTATCTCTTAACTGAGATTCAAAATCATTAAAAGATGATGGTCCCATGATCTTAGTGCCGTTCATTAGTTATGCAACAGCACACGATTCTAGCAACACTGAGATAGTCCTTCTTCACATGAGAATTCTCCAACCCAAGAACCACAGGGATTCTCCCATTGCTTCAGTAGTATGGGCATTATTCTAAATTACACCCTTCCACAGCACTCTCCTGGCCTCTCAAAAGTCTTTCTCAAAGGCTTGCCTTGTTATACTGTACTTCATTAAAGTAACCATATGTTTATCTTCCCCCCGACAGTGGCAGCAATCTCAGTTTTCCAGGGAGAGCTCTGACATTTGTGAAAATGACGCACTCTGGTGACACCAGATGTGTTTCAGCAGGTACAAAAAGGAAGGTCTTTCTAGGGCTCTTAGCTATGTTTTGTTAGGCTACTCAGGTCTGTATTGGAACTGGTCACAGGTTGTGTAAACAGCATCCAAATTATTCAACCTATTTATTAGAGGCTTCTCAGTTCAGACATGTTTCTTTCTCTGGTCTTTCATGCATTTCACGTGGATGCTTGAGTCTTAGATATGCATCATTTAAATACCCATACAAACATGAAAACTAAGATCTTCCCATCCCCCAAAAAAAAGTATTCACTCTCCCATTTTCTATTTGTTGCACACGATTTGTCAGTTGTAAAATGTTCACTAATTCAATTAGGGAGCACAAACCTTATCATGTGACTTAACTATTCACCCCCTGTGAGCAACAAATATATGTAAACAAAGCCAACTATGTGTGGAGATACCATATGCTGGAATTTACTGCTAAAAACTACTGGATGAGAGCTACAACTGACAGACAGTTACAGTTTACTTCCCAGGCAGACCCAGGGGTAACACTTGTAGAATGAATACTTCTGACCAGCTTTTCTAATAAGTATACCTGGGTATACAAAAATATTGTCTATGGAAAATTTCTTCAGAAATATAAAGTAGGACTTTAAATTCAAAACAAAAAAAAATCTTAAAATTTGTCACCTTGCATTTTTTTTTCAAAATAATATATTCGATTATTTTTTTTGGTGAGTTTCTTGCTCTGAAAATGTGATTCAAACTCCATGACGCAGGTTACAGCAATATTCTGAACAAAGAAGACTAAACATCATGATACTTGTTGAAAAAGCTGTATAAATTTTTAGTATTTCTGGTATGAACAACACTCTGTGGGATTATAAACAAAGGGGTTGATTTTGTTATGTTCCAAATTATATCTATGCAAAACAAAGGAATAAGAATGCAAGTGAATTTATCATGGTTTGAAAAAAACCAAACAAACTCTTTATTTCCTGTGTTTGGAAACAGAACTGGAAGAAATCCTTTGCTTCAAAACTAAAGAAATCAAGTTATCTTTTCCATGAGTATGGATGAGAAAATGATATATGTATCCTATATAAAACAATTTCACACTTTTGCAATTCACATTAAGTCAGCCAATATTTGACCCTCTAACCACAAAGTCAAGAAAGATTTTTACAGGTGTGTCATATTATTGCTTTATGGTAAATTTTCTGCTTACCTGCAAAACACAAAAGAAAAGGGGGCAGGGGAGGGGGAAGCAGGAAGTAAACAAAAAAAAGTCATTATTTTTTATTTATTTTTTGAGCAAATCAATTTCTTTTTCTCTCTCTTTTTCTCTGAACAGAATAACCTATCCCTTCAGCTTAATTTTTGGGTATGTTTTCACTGTGGGCAAGAAATTTCTCTTTTGCAAATGACTTTCTGCACTGTGGACTCTGTTTTACTCCCCATATAGAAAATAATGTCATGGTAGTGAGTGCAAGAAATATTTTTGTCTTTTATTCCCTGGTGCCAACAAGCAGAACTATCCTTACTTCATATCATTTGAAGATGTCAGGATGTAATAATCTTTCAGCAGTACATCAATTTTCATTTTTTATTAAATCTTTGAATTTCTATCCTTCTTTACTTGTGGTTTGTGGTCACTTCAAATATATGGTGATGTTTGTTCTGTGTTTGAAGGAACCGAACTTTTATGAAGATGTAAAGTGAAATAATTTCCAGAGGCGTAAATGTAAAGTTTCGTTGTACAAGTTTGCATGTTAGTTATTATTTTCATGATCCTTTATAAGATGTTTTGGTTTGACAAAAATGTTATTGCAAATTGAAGTAACAGTGGATACAATTAAGAACAATCTAAAATGGAACCAAAAGTATCTCAGGAATTTTTTTGAACTTACTTACATAAAATATTTTGTTCTGCAAGTATCCAGTGGTTATTACAATCTCTTCTCAGATCAAAGACCATGATTCTCCCTTCTCTTGTATCGGCACTAACTGGCAATAATTACCTTAAAATGCATGGAGCTGTCTAGTGAAAACCCAATGTAATTGGCAGACAAATCAAGCTCCATAGATTTATGTTCATTCCTTAATAATAAAATTGCTTGATCGTCTTTTAATTTCTGATTCTGTTTTCAAAGCTAGAAGAAAATGACCTAAATTGTTTCCTCGCACACAGAGCTACAAGCTTCTTAAATTGATCTCCACACTGGTACAAGCTTCAGAAGCTTTACTCTCATTCAGCAGAGAATTCTCAATGAGGTCTTGGGAACATTCAGTATCTGTCTCAAACAAATTAATCCCTTGGGAGATAAGTATCCAACATCTTAAAAAGAATTAAAATTTATTTTCAAGTGAACAATTTCACTGTCTATTACAGTCCTTGCATAAGTTTACTCAACGGAGATTTGTCTAGGGGCTACTGACACGTTACGTTTTGTGCAGGTGTTGATATGTTTCCTGGAATCGCAGGAAACTGCTATAAATTTATAGAACAGTTTGTTCTGGTGTGTCCTAGTCATAGCCATGTGTGTTCATGTCATGAGTAATTAGGAAGGCACAGGAGCTATGTATAACATTTTTACTCCTTTTAATCAATGGTCTCTTTTCAAATTCCCTCCCATTGCTTCCTCAGAAGATAGCATGGAAGTTTCCACTAGCACATGTAATTAAGTAAAGCAGAGATTAGATAAGACCCTTCTGGCTCATTGAAATTAAAGCACATTCCTCCTACGGAAGAGGCCACAAAATTTTTTCTAGACCCAGTCACGAGGTCCTGAATGCCTCTGGTTTGTGCATGCAAAGGTAAAGTTTACTGGACTGGTGTGAGATGTACGGTGAAAGTCAACCACTCAGATGGTGGCTGTTGGTATTCTTTTCTCAAGTACTGCCAAAGAAAGGCTTTGCAGCACAGATTTTAGGTGTATCCTAGCTGGAGCCATCAGTTTCCAAACTGAGGCTATCGTACCTGCTCCACAACTTAGAGCTCCCCTGGGGGTCTGGGCAGTAGCATTCTTCCCTCAGAGGGTTTGTACCAACTCTTTGCTGCCAGTGGTAGTTCATCCATCGAGAATATGTCTCTGGGAGCTGCACTGTTCCAGGAGAACTTACAGCTGGCTGAAGTATTTTCTTTTATGTGGACTGACTTCTGGACCTGGTCAAATGCTATTTGTATTTCAGTATTTTAAAAACACTTGCCAACACACAGGGAGAAGGCCATAGGTTGTGAAGCTCTGTTTAATGGTGCACTTTCAATTGCACCACAGCAAGAGAAATGAAAGAAAAAACAATACCTCAGATATGGAAACTACTTCCCTTTTTGGTAACCCAGTGCTCAGATTTTTCATTTACTGTGGGAAGTTATACCCTTTGGTTTTTAGCCAGAAGCAAGAAAAGGGCTAGTGCTTATCAGATACAATTAAATACTATTTCAGTCTGGACACTGCTGAATCAACACTCTAAAGATGTTTTTTTTGTGTGTGTTTGTTTTGTTTATGTTACTTCTGCGGAGCTCATGGGAGATGAGCAATAGGTAATCTAAAACACTCCAAATCCATAGCTGTTTCAATGAGTGGGATCATTCTACTAGATAAGCTTGGGTTTCTTAGAGCTTTCTGATCTGACTAATAAGATCAGTAGGGAGGACCTTGCTGGCAGATGAAGAAGAATTGTTGTTAAGAATAGATTCTAACTTTTCTCCTTCACACACCCAAGCTGTTACAATATCTGAAGTGCAAAGCAGTAGTTTTTTAGGAGGGTTGAATATAGTGCAAAGACATTTAAGATAGAAAACTCTAGAACACCTAGTGGCATTTACAAACAGGAAGAGTAACTTGTTTATAAGTGTCGCACTGCAGCTCCAACAACAGATGTAGTGACAGTCCTGTCACTACATCTTCACTGCTTCTTCCTTTCGCCTTAAGGAAAAAGTTTATACTGTCTGCACTGCTTTCCCATGAACATTTTTAATTTCTTATGAAATTCAGTAGGGGAACTTCAGACAAGGCTTAACCTCAGAAATGTCTACTGAAAAGACAGGAGCAATTCAGACCTAGGAAAAATACAGAAGACCTTAGGCCATAAAATATATTTACTATTACAAGGAAAAAGAACCTATCCTACCTCATGCAGACAACCGAAATTAAACATGCATGTGTACATAGACAGAGAGAGATCCCAGAATGGTTTTACCCAAGGATCCACCAATGCGTACATTTGCCCCTCTGAAGCCAAAATTAAATAAGTCTGAAATTATTTATCTAAATTTGATTTGAAATACAAACAATAAATGAGTCTGTAAATCTCATTTTTAATTTCTTTCTAAATGTAGTCGTATTTAATCTTGAAGTGTGAACTCTTTCTGAAAAACAAATCCAAGTGATGTGATTTTATATTCAGACATGCTTAAATAGCAATAATAAGCACTGTCTCTTTCATAAATCTATTTCATTACAGCAAAAAGCCATCTTCTGAGGGTGACAGTCACTGAATTATTTCTCAGCTGCTCTTGTAACCGATATCCTACTGAGAAATGTAAATCTGAAACAGTTAAATGAAAAAAATATTATATGCTACATTAATCAACAAGTGCTGGTCTTGTAACTGGTTTAAGCACCATATGGACCTATCTGCAACTTTCACTGCATTTTCCTGAAGGTAGAGTCATAATAGACAGTGTACTTTGATTAAGGAGACAAATCCCAAAAGAAGTCCCTTGTTCTTCCAATAAAGAAGAATTTTGTTTATTAGGTTGTTGTACACTGTCTGCTTTGAGACACTGAGATATCCTCCTACCAGCTTAAAAAAAGCTCTGTTATACTCCTTAGTTTACAAATGCTGTTTCTGTCTTTCTGTTGCATGTCAGACTGCATCAGCACTCTTCCACAAGGTACGTCTTGCTACCATAGCCTTACATACATGCTGCCAGAGGAGCCTTCTTAAACCCAAAAGACCTTCTGCTGAGATAACACAAAATTTTGCTTGACTCTAGCCTCAAGGTACAAAAAAACCTCATCTTTGATCCCTCTGTTTTCCAGTTGCTCATCCACAGCCCCCTGGAGATACTTTGGCTATTTCTAGGGAAGGCAGGAAGCATAGCTAAGAAAAACAAATCTGTTCTCACTAGTCTTATATTTGTAACACCATTAGGAATTTTTTTTAAGATATATAAAACACAGAAGTTTGAAAACTCTGCTCTAGGCTCTCACAGTCTTAGACGTTAGCCACTTGGCAGTACCTGGAAGGACAAAAATAACAAGGAAACTGGGGAAAGAAGGATGCAACTAGAGGGAGTAAATTTCAGTAATTCCTTACATTAGAAATGGTCATCTTGGTGCTGCTGTCAATGGTGTTGGGGTTTATCCCATGGAAAAACATATGCAGCTTACTCTGTGTCCTTTTTAAAACTATGAATTTCTAATATTGTTAGAATGTGCTGTGACAAAATTGGTTGTTGATTTCAGGTGGGGTTTTGCTCTTTTTTAAAAACAACTGTGTGCTTGAATCTGTACCATTTACCCACTTATTTAGTAGAATTCCCTGTCCCTTAACATATAAGAACAAACACATAAACTCCTGAGATTTTCAGGGTAGGGGGTGTTCTTTTCCTCATTCATAAAAGTGGGGTCTGAAATTGCAGATATTGACATGGATGCCATTGTTGTTATTGTTGTTGTTATTAATAACCTAAAACCAAAACCATAATACTTAAGCAGAAAAATACCAATGCAGGGAAGATGTTCCATATGCCAGTGTATAAATAGATCTGCCAGAGAACATAACAATAGCTCTGCTGCTGCTCTCTCCCAGAGCTGGGCTGATCCTAATGAAAACAACAGGTGATTGTTTCTTGCTGTCTTTCATTGGAGTTGAGAGGGAGCCATTGTAATGATACTGCCTATTAAAGAGCATGTAACTCAGTGAGGTAAACAATAATTATACAACAGGAAGAACAGACTGGGTAGATTTGAACACGTTCATAAATAGGTTCTTTCTGTTGGAAAGCAGTGGCAAGTCCTGCCTCTGCCCCAGAAATGCTTGCATTGGAGCTGAGTGCTTTAACACTGCAAGAGGTCGCTGCCCTGTGCTGTGCTGTTAATCCCAGAATTACCACTTTGTGTAAGCAATGTCTGTCGACAGCAGATTCTTGCTTGGTACACCAGTAGTTAGATGTTTTGATGTTGAACTGCCTTGCAGCTCCTGCCTAAATGTTGCATGGCCTGCCTAGCAATGGTGAAGTTAATCAAAGGCAGCACACCTGCACTAGCTAGGGCCAGGAAATAAAATAGTCATCAGAGCTGGCAACAATGTATTTGTGGACCATGGAGCCCAGAGCAGATGCAGTCCTGTGCTTTGCTATTTTGCTTTGCTGTTTTGAGAGGTTGTATGGCCTAAAGACTTCTAATAGGGAACAAATATCAGTTACCTGGTTTCCCTGGCCTGTACAGTGGAGATGTCAATACTAGCTGCCCATTACTCAACTCAGGTAGAATAAATTAGTTCATATTAGCTCAGTTCTTTGAAATCATGCATGAGTCTACTTACTCTTGAAATTCTTTATTCCGGAAGCAAAAGGAGTCTGATGCTTCATAGATCCAGAGAAGTATGAGGAACTCTAGATTCTAATGGTGCCGTCAGCGACTTCCTTCAGCTGACTTAGTTAACTGGGGAGGGCCTTAGACCCCAGACGATGGTTGCTCAACTACAGGATGCACAGATAAAAGTACTACGCATCCTCTGCCGAGTAAGTCTTCCAAATTCACTTCATTGAGGAAAGCAGTGAAATAAATCTTGTAACAGATAAAAAGGTAATCAGTATTCAGACCACAAAAAAATAGGTCAGATGCAAAACATTCTACATCCATGTTCATCACACAGTATAAAAGGAGCTGAACCTGCTCTGTGACCTCAGAACAAAGGTAGCTCAAAAGACGCCAGTTTCCTGATCACTGTAAATACAATGGAGCAAACACAATTCACGTTTACCTTAAGCTAAGGGTATTTTCTTTCTCCCAGAAACGAATTATATCAAAATAGCAACTGTTCCTGATCTTTTTCTTTTTCTTTTCCTTTTTCTTTTTTCTCCTTTTTTTTTTTTTTCTGGGTCAAAATTATCTCTATCCTAGGAGTCATGAACAAAGATAATATATTTTCATTTTGTGGTAGTGACTCTGATTACACCATGCAGGGGACCATGCAACGGGCAGTAGCTGTATGATTTAGTGAAGACAAATATTTATCTTCCATAGAGGTGTTGTGGCTAAGCAGATCATATGCTCATTACACAAATCACATCTGGGATCTGCTTCTTGACCTATCATTTTACCTGTAGTGGAATTGGAATGCCAGCTTTGAGCCATAATTTCTTACCTCTTGAAGTCTGGAGTATGAACACATCTAATTATTTTTCATATATATGTATGCCAGGGGATAGATAAAGATACAAATTATCACAGCTTTTCAGTTCTTCACCCCTTATTTTAACTCTTCCTGCCTTTAATTGCCAGAGTTGGAAGTACTGTGTGCAGAACATACTTTTTCTGTTTTAGTGAAGCACATATTTGTGTGTGCTTTCAAGACAGATTGTTTTGGGAATGTAAATCTTTCTGGTTCCTATTGGTTAGGGAGAAAGACCCTTCCTCCTTCGTCCTCCTGAAAAGCTGACTTCTTAGATACATAAATTGCTGTCTTGGCACAGTTCTCTCAGAATAACAATCTTTTTTCCCAGTGTTTTTGTCTTTATGGTACAGAACAAAAACAAACTGTGAAATACTGATGGGTGTCACCAAAAGAAATTTGCATTCTTCAGCCAGCTTTAGTTCCCACAGCAGGTACACACGTGACTATCACTAGTCATTTGTAAGTTCATCTTACTGTGACTCCCTATGTAGCCATGTTCCATGAGCTGCCCCACACTGTTAATGTGTCTTCAAATGGCTTAAGTGCTATTTAATTTCAAAAATTTTGTCCAAGAGAAAGATAACCTGTAGTCTAGATTATTTTTCTGATGACAGAAATGCTGGACAAACAACATGGTCAAATATAATACCTTTATTTCTGCTTGATTTTACAATATTAACAAGGAAACTCTGTTAAAATCAATCAGGAGTTAGTATATCCAGCCTCTGTCCTGTTTATAGTCACTTCTACTGAAAGTAGATTTTAAAGAACAAACACATTATCCATGTTTCCAGTTACTGGTACAGTGGATGGCCCTGATTCAATGAAACACCAGTGTAGAGTTGTAATATCAATCACGTGCTCGGATCTAACCCTATTTCATAAGTATTTAAGCACATAAAGTTTAACTTTGTTGAATTAGAGATATGAATAGGAGGGACAAATAACCCATCTATTAAATGAAATAGATACGTACCTGGTTGCTGAGCTCTTAATAATTTGTGCTACAGCACCTTTTCCACATGTACTTTTCCACATGTTCCTTGAAAGATTTTAATTAGTAATGTCTCATAACACTCCTTTGAAGGAGATAATGGCTGTAACGATTTTGCAGATTAGAAAAGGAAGCCAAGACAGATTGTAGCCTATATTTTTGTTAAATGCTTTGGGTTTTTAACAACAAACTCGAAATACCAAAGCCCTGATTGTCTGTGATAGCTCCTCTGTACAAGAACCACATACGCATTAAACATTCAGCGGTTCAGCCAGAGCTGCCTCGTGTTTGGCTGTAAGTACATTTGAAGGAACTGTTTGGAAAACTGGTGTTTAAGTCATTCATTAATGCAGTAATCCTGACTCCTGAGTTTGGTCTTTAATCCCCGAGGTCCAGTTCAGAACATAACATCCCTATTCAGGAAAGCAATCAAAGATCTGTTAACCTTTAAACCAACAGCTTTGTGCTGAACACTGGGGACTCACTTAGGTGTTTTCATGAACTGATATTTCTGATTACACCATTGGCAATCATCATAGAATATCCCCAGGTGTTACAGAAGTTATCAATCAATGCAGACCCTAGATTTGTCTTTCATATGGAAATAGGAATGAAAAAAACTTCACCCTCACACTACATGAAAGTAGCCTTTTTACTTGGGTCAAATGGGTCAATCGCTGTGCACAAATTGAGTTTTAATGGTAGCTATAATATTTCAAAACTGCCCGTGACAAACCAGTCATGCAAAATTAAATAGATACAATTAATTGGAATAACACACTGGGCAAGGTAGTTCAGATACATGACTATAGCTGTTCCCCAAAGAGACAAATCAGGAGCAGAATATTAGCAGTCTCAGTTTGCACGAGGGAGTGTCTTTTTCTAAAGGTTCTTAAAAACTTTGAAGTATGAATATTCCAAGTGGCTCATAATCAAATGCAACTAGACTTACTTCAACATGTTTATGTCAACATATTAATGTCAAAAAGAGTCTATCTTATTGCTCTGGAGGAAAAAACATGCTCTATTTTTTCTAGGGGGCTTACACAAAGTTCCACTGCATCATCTATTACCTCTACATGTCATGCAAGTAGGAATCACTCTTAGCAAAGGCTATTCAGTTTTTGAAATGTGTGTGATACAGCAAGGAAGAGTACAGATTATACTAATGTGGTATTGGTGGTAGAAAAAATGGTTTGATGAAAAGATACTGTTTTGACCTATAAGAAGTCCCCACTGATAGCTTTGGAGGTGAAAGAGCATGCAAAAAGTGTATTTTAGCTATTTCTTATTCTAAAGGTTCATACGAGAATAAGACAACAACAGATCCAGGTCTCCATTTCCGTGTAAGATTACATGTTGTAACCTGGAGCCTTGCTGAATCACTAAACAATACTAAATGTATTCCTGCAAGCCACATTTCTAAAGTGCTCCAGATCTCATTCAGTTTGCTGGCTGAACTTGACCACACGTGATTGATTGCTCTTAATAATCATTGCAGCAATGCAGAACTTCATCTGAGACCTTTCTATTTCTAATTTAAAAGCTTATTAGAAAGGCTGCTTATACTTGATTTAATACCAGCTTGAGCTACAAAAATATTGTCTTGTCTCCTCAAGAGTCTGTTCCTTTTCGTGCAAAGAAATTCAGCCAATGGGCTACTACATAGGAACATAAACCCAAGTAATTTTAGGGCATAAAATATGTTAATATCACCAGAGGGTTCATATGGTCCATGTCTGCTGAGTCAAACTGCATCAGAAAATTTTTTGTTGCTTTTATTAATATTATCATTATTATACAGATCCTGTTGTCAAGAAATGACCTAAAATAATAGAAGGAAGTAAATAATGGTTTCTTACTGTCATGGTTCATAGACATATATCACCCTTTCTAGATGGGACTAATGCACAGTTTTCAGCAAAGGACACAAGTAAATTCTCCAGGGTGCTTAGGAATATACTTAGTTTTTTTCTGTGATGATAATGAAGATGAGGAAGGCAAAAAACATGGCAGGATTTGTAATGTTTATGGAAACATGTTATTGACTACAGTTCAAAACTGCACAGGGAAAAAAAAAAACGTATATTTAAGAGTAAACAAGTGAGTTATGGAATATGTGCCAGTAACTGTTACTAATCTTGTCTTGACTCTAAAACTGAAGTTTGAAAAGCTGTAGATATACAGCTAGTATAAGTCAGTACAGCACAGTGGCCAGAAATAGGAAGGAGGGGAAGTCTGAGCAACTCCATTTGGTGGAGTTTCTTTTTTCTTTCAAAGAATAAGCAGTTAAGAGAGGTATGATACACTAGACTAAAGAAAGTAAGAGTTATAATTTAGTGCTCAGCCATGTAGTAATAGAAGTGTTTACAAATTAGTTCTGACACGTAGACTGCAGCAGCAGTTCAGAAGAGTGCAGTGAATGAAGAAGGGCTTTTGTACTGAGCTGGAAACAATAGAAAAAATGAAGGTGAGTACATTAACAAGTTTGGTAGCAGAACAGCACAGTGAATGAAGACACAAACAAAACAAAAACAAACAAAAAAACCAAACCAAAACAAAAAAGAACCAACAAAGAAACCCCAACCAACCAACAACAACAACAACAAAAAAAAAAACAAAAAAAACCCCAAACAAACAAACAAACAAAAAAAGCTGATGAAATTTGCTGAAGTTTTTCAGTTAAAAATTAGTAACATGGGTATAACTCCAGATAGATGAGCAGAGATATGTTTTCAGTGTTTGGCTAAATAAGGCAGAAAAACTTTAAGCAACATGGTTTACACTGATTTATGAAATTATATTAGGCAATCATATTAGAATATTATAGGCAATTGTATTGGAATATTATACAGCCCATCTATCTAAGTGGTTTGGTTTCATCTGGAATAGTACCTGCTCTAAAATAAAATGGCCTTGTCTTAAGCAAGGTGCTGTAGAGGAAGGTCAGAAAGGGAAAGAAGTAAGAATTAACATAAAGCATGGGAAAAAAAAAAAAAAAAAAGGAAAAAAAAAAAAAAAAAAAAAAAAAAAAAAAAAAAAACCAAAAACAGAGACCCTTAGCTGAACAGAGAGTGAATAGAAAATAATGGAATACTTACCCTTAAAGAGTAGGAGCATAGGAAAGAATATGGAAAAAGTATACACCCAGCATATAACTGCAATATGTAAATCTGCTGTTCCAAGATGGGAAATCGCTGATCTTGCCACATCAGACAAAAAAAAAACCCAAACCAAAACCAAAACCAAAACCAAACCAAACAAACAAACAAAAAAAAACAAACACAACAAAGTAGAGGCCATCAGTTGAGGTAAAAGGTATCAACTTCAAAACTCATAAAATGAAATACTCTTTTAACTGAACTGTAAAACACATAATTACACTGTAGTTCTTAAAGTCAAGGATTGCCCTGAAAACTTCACCAAGTTCAAAGAAGAACAGGGCATTTCTAGACATACCAGCAATATCCTAAGTTATAGTAGCAAATGTTAAGACAAACAGTAGAAGAGGCAACTAAAACCATGCAGGAGAATTTATGCAGAAATATTTCTCTGCATTCAGAAGGAGACTTCTTGGAGGAAGATTATCTCATGTCTGGGGGAGAAACTGTTTTACTTTTTCTACAGAAATACCTGATTCTGACCATTGTTGGAAGAAGGCTGCAAAATTTACCAAGTTAAATTCCCCAGCTTGGGAATTATTTCCTTTCTTCGTGCTATGAGTCTGAGACACACAAAAACCTTCAAAAGAAATTCCAGTTCTGAAGGAGAGGAAGTGAAAACTATAGAGATGACTAACTCAGTTTAAAGAGCAAGGGAAACAAGGAAACTGTAGATATTCCTAAAGCCGTATCTATGGAGGACACTGCAGAAACTGCCAAGCTGTCCCTTAGAGAATTGGCACAGCAGTACACTACAGTACACTACAATGATTTGGGAGATACCAGTTCAGGTACTGAAAACAGAGTAGTCACAACATGGAGTTTCCAATTACCGGTAAGCCCTGGTTCATTAAAGAGTTAATTAGATAATATTGTGTCGAATTGCAGAAGCATCTCTTTCCAATGGTTCAGAACTCCTGATACTCTGCAGTGCAAAGGTTTGGTGAGTATGACACTTGTGTTCAGCGACAGGTGAAAGGATAAGGATAAAACAGTGTGGTGTTGTTCCTGACCGTGATGAGTGATGTCTACCCCAGCACATATGACAAATGGAACTACTCTCACCCTGATTCAAATCAGCAGCTCACCAGGCACTAAGGAGAAGGTGCTATCCAGCATAGCTAATGGAAGGTTATTGTTAATGTCTGGTTTTAAGTGAACTTCTTGTTGCTGCTGTTGTTACTATTATTGCTTGAATTCTCATCCCAGCTGCGTGTGTGACCACTGTGAAGTTAAACCATTTAAACTCACAATGTTCTTCTCCTGCAAGTGTCACTGCTCCAGTAAGTGACAAGAGGAACATAACACTTTCAGGAGAGAAGCAGAGAAAAATAAGAATTCCATAGGAGAATGCTCACTGGGAACATAAGAAGTGTGGGTTCCATTCCCCTCTCCCCCAAATTGTATTTGTTTCTGTTTATATTTTCTATTGGGGAGTTTCTGAGCTGTCTACAGAAGCAGCTTGATAAAAAAGTGATCAGAAACTCCTACTTTAATCATTCTGTTTCTAAATTATGGGCTTTGGATGGGCTTCAAAAAGCCATTCACTTCATGTGTGTGTTTGGATAACTAGTACCAGTACTAGAGAGACTTTGTACAAGCCCTGTGGCAAAATCAGAAATACAAAAAGGAACTGTTTACAGAGTTATGTTGCAGGAGAACTTGATTCCTAAGCTTCAAATGCTTAAAGAGCAGCCAGAGCCCTTGACTTCATGCCCTGTGAAGATGAATTCTTGAGTCTGTTGCAAAGTAATATTTGGGGGGAAATATTTCCCACAGAACTGTGACTCTCTTTAAATCTCTTCACCAAACCAACGGTTTTCAGCACTCCCCTGGCATCACTGGAGATTTGCAAATAAAGTTACCACGGGTCTAAATGCCCTCAGGAAAATTTTTATTTGAAATACCTCTTGGTCCTTCCCCAGCTAAATGAAATGAAAAGAAGTGTATGGCCTGCCTGACATCTGCCTTCCTATGTCCATATACCATCCCTGTGCATAACGCGAGTGAAGAGGACAGGTTTCCAGTGAGTAAGGCTCCCTGCGGGAAAGTTCCACTGATACATTTGCAGTAACACAACTTAGAGCATGTACTGGAAGGATGTATTCATAGTTCTGAGCTTCAGCTTACTGTGTTCTTTAGTGTATGTTAGAGTTTCTCCGGCAATTTTAAAGGACACAATGAAATCTTCTTCATTTCTAGCCACTGACCCCAGCTAACGGGTACATGCAACGCACAGAAGCAGCCCACTCCAGGTAGCTGCAGGGAGCCCTCCTCCAAACCACACGGCATTAAGAACAACAGATGTGACCTCAAAGACCACCGCACCAGGTGTGCACCTCATTCTTGGTTTGCATTTGCCTAAACAGCTGCAAACACACCTGCGAGCAACAGCCCGATGTGCGAAGGGGCGCACGCAGACACACGGACGCGCAGACACACGGAGGGCCCGGCCGCTCTCCAGGGTGCTGCAGGAGGCGGCTCCGGGGTCTTCCAGAGGCTTCCGCGGCTCTGCCCGTTGCAGGATTTTCCTGTTTTCTCCCTGTCAGGGACACCTCAGGCTATAAACCCCCGAGTTTCAGGTCAAGGAGGGTCTCTGCTTCTAAGATCAACGTCGAGTAAAAGCTCTATGTGGTAAATAACCCACTCCATGCACACGCGCACAATTTAGAGGATTTTATTTAACTCTTGGCCTTTTAGGAGCCTTGTGTCACAGCTATAAAATGTATCCTGTTATAAACACAATAGTACTACTGCTTGCCTCCTTCTTAGTGCTTTTTAACTCCTATACAACATAAATTAAACCCATGTGCTTCCTTCTTGTTTTCTTTCTCCTGAAAGTCATTTTTTTGTCTACACTCAAAGTATGTCTAACAGCCTTGAACACATGCTATATTGTCATTTTCAGTGGCTGTCTCTCCAAGTCCGGACAAAGGTGATGCTGTGTCTCAGCAAATATATTTTACAGATTGTTCTGAAGCTTTGTTCACATCTTCCTACCTATATATTTACTCACCTGGGGTGCTGCAACATTTGCAAAGAGCAATTATTCCTACAGAAAAACAAGCAAGCAAGCAAGCAAACAAACAAAAACAACAAGCCAATCAACCAACCAAAAACCCCAACCTGCAGATCTGCAATTTATAGCACTTTATTGGTAGGCAAACTACTTGCATGTTTATATTAAAAAGTGCCCCCTCAGCTTTGCTGTGCCTAGTGGGATGCTCTTCCAGATACTGTGTTTATCCTTAATAAAACAGTAGATTTGATTTTCCAGTTCACCACCTAGCTGCTCTGCATGAGAGGGGATCAGTTTGGCTTTGAAAATTAGACTCTAAGCCCCATCTAAACCTACTGGGAATTTCCATTTCATCAGTGTGGTCTCTTTTCAACAATTCCTAGTGTGTCAGGCTTCAAGAGATTCAAAGGGGCTACAAAAAACACTTGTTGTGCAGAGGGAAAGTGAAAGAAAAGCTTGGTGATTTTCTATTAGTAAAGCAGTGTTTAATTTTGCTGGTGGGCAAAAGCAATACACCTCCTATCTAACTACGTTGGTGGGCTCAGAGGTTTCAGCTGGGAAGGAGAAAACAAGGTGCTCTTAGCTTCCCAACACTAGTGACATCCAAGCTGTGATATGACTAGGTTTCAGTGCCTTCCCCTGGCAGATTTATAACATGCCTATGGACACACTGCTCTGGACACAGCCAAGTGATTACATGCCCTTTATTGTTAAAGGTTTGTCCATTAGTTATTTTAACACCTTTAATTTCCGTTGGTAAGTGCCTATTAGCGATCTATTTGCATGGAGTCTGGCTCACTGTTGCCTCCATTTGGATTTGTTCCTTCCTTTCTTTTTGCACTGTGGTCCCCAGTCAGGAAAATCTGCTGTTCTGTTGTCCCATTCTCCCCAGCATTTTCCCATCATCTGTCAAATGCCTGCCTCCACTGCACACAAAACCATTAAGATCAGCTGTCCATTACAATGCTGGAGGTAAACGAGCGTGGAAGACACAGAGATGGCTAAACAGTAACAGGGCAGTGTGATGGGTGGTGGCAAGAACAAGGTGGGGCTGGGAGAAGCAACCCCCAGGGCCTGCACTTGTCCCTCCTGGGGGTGCAGTCCAGCTGGGCTAGGTGACTGCAGCTGCCTCCCCCTCTCACTTTGCACCTTGTTTAAGCCCTGTGTTGCTTGGGTCAAATGCCTGTTTGCAGACACCCCTTCTCCCAGGGAGAGATTAAGGCTTCTCCCTGCTCTTCCTAGCCCTGTTGGCCTAAAACCTGTGGCAAAAACTTCAAGGGAAGCAGTAGCCCAAATAAACATGGTCCTCAGACCTACTTCTTTCCCTTGGGTGACGATGTGTCTGCCTCCACCTGGGACCAGGGGGAGGACCAGACCTCTGAAGGGAAATCAAGCATTTTGGTTTGCAAAGCTGTCTGTCTCCTGGGCTTGCGTTTGCAGTCCTCCAAGAAAGCCATCTGCTCTCTGGAAAGCTGATCATCTAAGATATGGCAAGTGGGTTGGGAGGTACCCGAGCCATCAGCACCCCTTCTGTTGGGCACCTGCACATCTCAGGGTGCACCTTTTTTCCTCCTCCTAGGAAATGTGGCAAGTTGGAAACAACAAGCAAAGGGAGCGGAGTTGCTTTCCTTGTCCATCTTTATCCATCTGGGGATAGAAAAAGGCTAGCAGGAGAGAAGCTCTTATCTGCCCTGGCTTCAGGTGGACATGAGCACCTCTAGGAGTGAGAGGGAAGCTGGCAGTTTTGCCTGGGGTCCGCCTTTTTCTCTTACCTCCTTAATCCCAACTGTTGCAAGAGAGTGAAGCAGGTGCAGGGGGGCACTGAAGAGGGAGAGTAGATGCTACGGGATGACCTGCTCAGGGCACTTTTTGCCCGGTCCTCCCTTGCCCTTGAGGGCACCTTGACTCTCTGCAGATATCTGTGTGGCCCCCGGGTGATGGCTGAATCGGAGAGGGACTGCTCCTCTCCTCCCCCTCGAGTACAACAGAAAAGATCATCTTGGAAGTGGTGCCCGGGGATGCCCCTTCTCCTCCTCCTCCTCCTTCACCCCTCGCCCACCCGAGCTATCCAGACAGGGTGCTCGTCCTGCCGCAGCTCACCCCGGCGAGCTGGCTCCTCTCCTGGGAGAAGCAGCCGTCTGGGAGATGTGCACCTAAAGGCAGGGACACAAGCCAGCAGTAAAGTCCCGCTAGACATCACTCGGCATCACTGAATACGGATGCGATTTCTGTTGGAAATCTCTTCAAAGTTGCTGGTTTGTCTCCCCTCCCCGAGAGTGTCTCTCGGTCCCTCCGCGGCAGGGGAAGATCATCATTAGCAAATACTCGCTTCCTCATGCGTTTCCCCCTTTTTTTTTTTTTTTTTTTTTTTCCTCCCCTCCTGCGAGAGAAAGGCTGTGTGCTTTGTTCTGCGGTTTTACGATGGATTTATCTCTCCAGCTGTTTAGCACACTGTAAATCACTCGGCTCCCCCGCCCTCCCTCCTCTTGCATGAGCGGGGGGAGGAAATGCATTTTAAATGTTTTAAGCTCGGGAGCAGCAGGGTTTTTTTTTCCCTCAGGAGGTGTGTCTAACACGCAGTACTCTAAAGAGAGGAGCCGGGAATAACAGATGCTCTGTCAAACTTAAAAGGCGCTGCTTACCACGGAGTCACCGGGTGCCATCAAGATGTATCTGCTGAGATTGACTAAGGGCAGGGCTCAGGGAGGCAGCGCTGCGCACACGCGTTTTGGTCGCAGTGGGGGCGGGAATCTCCGCTCTCTCCCTACATGATGTAGCCAAGGCAAGGTGGAGGTCCCAAAGCTGGACCACCGGCCTTTTATTTCCACGGGGTGGGGGTGGAGGCGGGAAAAGCGTGAGAGTGAGAGGAGATACTCTCCGGCTAGGGTGAGATTTGCACGGCTGAGGCTGCCCCTTCAGCAGTCCGAGCTTTGCAGCCGTGTGACCACACGGAGCTGAGCAGCGTGGCATTGGGGAGCCCCCTGCAGCTGGGTATAGCCAAGCCGCAGCCAGCAGGTATACCTCCTACCTGCGCTCCAGCCGTGGGGATGCTGAAAGCTGGCCCTGCGCCCCAGAGCTGTCCCTCTCATGAGACAGAAGGAAGGGACAGTCCTGAAGACTGTCGTGTGCTGCTGGGGTCGCCCCGGGGGCAGGGACGCCACCATCTCGCTGCTCCTCTCTTGGAGAGCAGACTCCTGCTCGGGGTTAAATCTCGAGAAGTCAACGTGAGCAAACACTCGCGACGTTGTTGGAAGGTTAAAAAACAACAACATAATAATAAGGGGAAGAGGAGGCGGGCATTGTCCCTTTTGAGGCTGATAATGATCTTGATTAATGAATGTTAAACTATGTTAAGAGGCAAGGTCTCAGAGACGGCCCGTGGGAGGTGCAGGGGGTGGTAGAGCTGTCTCACAAAGGACAAGGGCTATGGTGGTGGCTGTCCCCTGCCTTGGCATGGTTACACCTGCAACAGAGCAGCCCCAAAAGGTTCGTAACCTGCTCATGGCTCACTTCAAACCTCATCGTGCCAAATCTTATCTGAGTTGCCTGGACAGTTGTCTTCTAATTTTGCTGTGAAATCCAGGCAAAAAATTTCTGTGGGGAATAAGAACCCAAGGGGCAGATGTCAGGTCTCAGCTCCCCTGATATTTGTTCCCAAAGAGCTACAGGTGATCCAACCCTTAAACCCCATGAAAGTTATTTCGGGTCGAGAAAAATTGACTCGTGCAATGCTGAAGCATGAGTACCTCCAAAATTCAGGATGCTCTGCCTCCAAATTAGCCCCGCCACCCAAGACAGGGGAAATACCCAACCCGCAGCCAAGCAGAATATTTCCAGAATCCTGCTACCCTAAAGGCACATCACCCTCTTGGGGATAGACCCATGCCTGAGATCATTCAGGAGCAATAGCCAAATGTATGCAAGTAGTGTAGGCAGCTCTTCTGCCTGGGGCAAGCCCAAGCCAAGAAATATTTTCTGCAAAGTGAAGGGACTTTTGGAGAGGAGAGGAGAGTGGTTGAGCTGTGGCCCTTCAGGAAGAGAGATTGGATGCGGGAGGCAGGGCAGGCAGCTGCCAGAAGCCAGGGTCACCTTCATAAGGTGCAACTCTCTCTCCCCTTCCCTTATCACTTCTCCCCCACTATTCTTCAGACCATAGATGAGATGGATTCCCCTCTTCTCCTTCCTACCCTGACAACCCCTATCCCAAGGAAAAGCATCATCCCAGACCACAAATCAATTCTGATCCAGGAGAAAGGCAAAGAAAGACAAAGCAAACCTAAAAATGTTTATATCTAGATTATTTGCATCAAACTGGTAAATTCCCTTAAGCAAAGTGAATACTTCTCAGCCTAGTGATTATTAATTAAAAGGAATGCTTTACACACGAGGATAATTAACTCTTGTTCACAAAATGTATCTGTTTCCCCTAATTAGTTTGTCATTGTGCCACAGAAGCAGCTTCCATGAATATTTCAGCACAATAATCAGTTTAAAAAACTAAACTGGATTTAGTGTATAACATTTTTCCACAGCACACGGAGACTCCAATGACTGCAATAATCTAAAAGCAAGATCTCTTTCCCCTCTTGTATGTTGCTTTAGACTTACAGCTATCATGGCACTGTGAAAAGGAAAAAGAAAAATAAATAAAAGTAACCAGAAATAAAGAGGAAAGCGTTGTGGGGAAAGATGGGGAAGAGGTAATTGGGAAAAAAAGAAAAAAATCTGTTCTGATGTGCAAATTGTAGATAAAGACTTGTGATGAGGAAGAGGGGAGTGTCTGATGAGGAAGAGGGGAGAGTGTGTTGAGAGATAACAAGAAGCAGTAATTTCTATTCAGCAAAGCCACCAAATCAGAGAGCAGTGCTGATCTTATTGGAGGAGAGCCTTCAACAGCAACTAATCCTGTCATATTGAAAGAAAATTGTAAATGTTCTCTGCAGAAATTGCCTGCCCATTGCAGCTAATCGAGCCCGCTTCGCGCTCTCACACCCCCACGCACCACACACCCCCGCAGGCGGGCAGCAAGCGGACCCACAGCCACACAACCCCAGCAAGGACACTCACCCGAGATGATCACTTAGGCGCCCCGCTTCCCACCCTCGCCACCACCCCTAGGAACGTGGCAGCTTGCCCCCATTTCCTCAGAAGCGCTTGGCGAAGTATGAATTATTATTACGAGTCCCAGCTTCTGCTATTTTTAATTTCTCCAGTTTCGTCCAAATCCTTAAGCCAGGTTTGATAGCATTATTGCTCTATTTTTTTATTATTATTTTATTTATTTTTTTTTAAAAGCTCAACTTGGCTTTAAACTGAAGCGGAGATTCCCAAGGGCTGTAGCCACGCAGGGTGTGCGTGTATATGTGTGTGCGTGTGGGAGGGGGAGAGACAAAAACTCCCTCCGCCCGGACAATGCCACCTCTTGCTTAAAGCTTCCCAACTGTTACTCTTTCCCCTCATCATTATCACGGTACCAAGTAATCTGGCTTTCCTCCACCCCTCCCCCCTCCTCCTCCTCCTCTCGGAAGATATGGAAGAGAAAGATAAAGCGGCTGCCGCCGGGCTCTGACAGCGCGCAGCCCGCATGCCTCTGCCGCCACAGCCGCCGCGACCCCGCAGCCGCCGCTCGCAGCGAGCCGCTTGCAGCGGGATGGGATGCAACTTCTCCTAATTGGATCACAGGTAGGAAAGCTTTGGGTTTTACTGACGTTTCCTCTGGTTTCTTTTTTTTTTTTTTTCATTTCCTTTTTTTTTCTTCTTTTTTTTTTTTTTTTCCACCCCCTTTTCTTTCTCGCCCTCTACCCTCCTCCCCTTTCTTCGCAGCACCTAGGTTTTCATCCGCTGCTGTCAGCGGAAAACTCCCGCCAAGAAAATAACGCTCAAGAAACGAGCTTACGTTTTGCTTCCTGGCAGAAAGAGCAGGACAAAACATAGGGAAACTTTTGCTGAAAGGGTCCATAGCGGTGCGGGTCACCGGCAAAAGGCAGCGAGAGGAGGGAAGGCAAAGCAATTGCCCCCGACACAGAGCCGCCTTCTGTTTAGTTACAGCTGTGATATTAATCCCAGAATCGAGTCTAACGTGGTATATAGCGGGGAAGGAGAGATGCATAGCCTGATTTAGAGAAATCCTCACGTTTTCCAAGTGTTGTCCATGGGGCTTTTTTTTTTTTTT
>VXBW01004606.1:1493357-1504418 GCA_013400375.1 Thinocorus orbignyianus
TAAATGCTGCATTCCAGCACAGGGACATCTTGCCGGAATACCCTTCCCAAATCCCTCTGTGACATATTTGCTGACGACTCCTGCAAAATGTCACCGGGAGCCGGGAGCGAAGCCGTCCCCGAGGAGCAAAGCCTGCCTGCGGGGCGCACTGGCTGGCGGGCGGGAGGGCTGGAGATGGCCAGTATCCTTGCCCTGCCGGAGACTATGCAGGGTTGGGGGTATAAGGGGAGGGGAGGGGGGCTTCCCTTGTGTCAGTGCGGTCCCTCGCCTCCAAGTATCGCTCCAGGGGGAGGGTACACCTGGCCCGGGGTCACGGCTGCCCCAGGTTTCAGGTCTTTCCTCGGGGAGGGGGAGCGGAGGCGGAGGCGGGGGAAGGTGTGGGGTTTCCCTGTCTTATTTCCCACCCCACTTTCCTGCTTCGGTGCTCCTGGAGTAGGGTGCGACTGTGGAGGATGCTCTAGGGTTGGGGTCCGGCTTGCCCCGCTCCCCCATCCAGGCTGTGCCCCTGGCAGGACTCCGGGTTCCTTTTCTTTCCTCCCGTGCCTCCACCATGGAGTGTTGTGGCCAGAAGGAGAGAGCTGACAACTTGAAAGGCAGCTCAGATAAGGTTGTGGGAGAAAACCTGTCTCCCAGAAACACCTCTGGGGCACCGAGGTCCTGCTGCCCACCCAGAATCCAGCCATTTCGGAGGTTCTGGAAGGGCAAAGTGCTTCTTCTTGGACAAAAGCTGACACCACCCACCTCTCCAGCTATGGTCACTCTTCACTAAGTGTCTTTTCACTGTTCTGCTGCCTCTCTGTGCTTGCCACTTTCCCCACGGCTGCCCAAGTGCCAGGGTGATGCCCCACTGGGGGAGCAGGTGGGAAGCAGCAGGGAAGAACTTCTTCCCTGTCTTCATCTCCCCACAAGGCAGTCGGGCAGGAGAGCCCTGCCCCAAGCAGCGAGGAGCTCCAGAGTGCAGCTTTTCTTGCCACATCACTGCCCACTGCCAGCTCCGAGGTGGGGCTGCCAGGGCTCATAGCTCCTTCCCGTGGGCCTAGAGGTGAGTGGTCACTCCTTCACTGTAGAAGGGACAAGAGACTGTCCCTCATAAGATTGTTTTCTTCTACTACTTTAGTGTGCTAAAGCTCCTTTAGGAAAAGGAGAGGTAGCTTTTATCAACTAGAAAAGGACATCTGGGAGAGGGGCATTTCTATTGCAGATCTAGCCAGAATAACATCTCTTTCCATTTTTATGTGTCAACCAGTGTGCACACATTGGTTTGTCCCTGTCCCTTAAGGAAGATTTTCCCTTTGCAGAAAGGAAAAAGGCAACTGGGAGAAAAAGGAGAGGGTCCAACCTCTGCTTGACAACCTGCTCTTGCAATTTTGGGGAAAAAAATAAAATAAAAACACAAACAAAAAAAGACCAACAATGAGGACAGTTCATACAGGAGATCAGAAGTTTGCATGCTGTCTGCTTTTATGGTGTTGCATCGCCTGCAACTACAGCCCCCGTCTAAGTACACACCAGCCTTCATAGTATGCTTTATGACACCAGCCACGCTCCGTGACTCGTCTATAAACTGTGCTAAGCTACACAGAGTACACTCCCTCTCTCCTTTAGGCTCTTTTCTATTATAACTTTGGTCAAACTTCACCCTTGCAGGACCTCTGGACTGCAGAAGCAGCCCTGCTTGTTTTTACATCAGGAGAGTGAGAAATGTAGTGGGCTCACTGACTTGGAGAGTATGTGCCCCATCGAGTTGCCCTCTCTGTCCCTGCCCGTAGCATTCTGAGGTTTATGCATTGCAGTGCACTCAGGAAAGGGGCTCAGTACATGGGGAGCGGGGTCTAGAATGTCCCCAGGTTACTTTGGACAGAGGGGAAAATAATAAAAAGGAGAGATCACACTCTTCTCCCATCCGAACCCAAGATTTTAAGTAATACCCTCTACCCAAAAAATTGTAACTCTGCATCTAGGCAGAGGTTTGGGAGATCTGGACCACACGTCCTGGGGAGGTGGAAAGGGCATCAGTCATGTCCTGCTGTGCCATTACACAGGAAGGGGACCAAGATACTAAAGGGGGAAAGAAAACAAGGCTACCAAAAAATAGCACTTGTGAATAAAGGCATATTTTTTTTGCCTGCTTGTTCAGTTCCATGCCCCACTATCACTTTGTTTTTCTCCTCCGGGCTGACTCCCTCTGTATGTTTGGTGGTTCTCAGTTGCTCTAAGTGCCAGGATCTTTCAGCCCATTGGGTGTCTAATTCAATAGTTTTTTGAGGACAACTACTATGAAATCCCCCACTGCTTTTGATGCAGTTCCAGGAAGTTGCTCTGCCCCACTTCACTCTTGTAACCCGCTCACCCGTTCACCCAGACTTTCTCTTCTCCACTAATATCATGACCTACATGCAAAAGACTTATTTTCTGGTCCCGTTTCCATAGCAATGCAGCATGGGGAACACAGACAAACCAGTAATAATGAAACAGATTCCCTTTCTGTGAAATCAAGACCTCTTTGAAAGTTGAGTGCAATTTAAGGGAAAGTAGGGATCCACAGAGAATTGGATTTCCAGGAGAAAACCCAGATCTTCGCACCCTCTAGTGCCAGAGACCGGTGAGGGAGAATATCCCCAGGCACAAGGGGTGTGAGGCTCGGTAGTGAATCACAGAGGAAGGAGAGAAATAAGTGTTATAGACTAAGGATATTTTCCCCAGCGTGTGTTTTCAGCCAGTTTTTCCTTCTTTTAAATTCCAAGTTAAAAAAAAAAAAAGGCAGATGGGGTTCAGTTGATCCTGGTTCAGTCACCCAGAGGGTAACGCTGGTAGGTGGGTTAAACTACAGAGGAATAGGCATGAAGAAATTAAAGCTGGGAAGCCCAATCTGTATCTAGCCATTTATTCACAAATGTTGGATCTCTCTGGCTTTGAGCCTTACAGCTCACAGCGACTTCCAGCTAATTCTCAGATATTTGAAGGCATGGAAGAGGATTATTCACTTGTGAAAATGCTGCCCTGACCTTCTGTGGGGTCTTTGGGTGGGTGGATGGGTGGACGGGAGTAATCAGGCTAAGGAAGGCTGAAGGGGCTTAGATCCAGCTCATATGAATGACAGATATAACTTTTTCACAAATGCTTGTAGCCTTAAATCTTAAAAAGCTTAAATTGTATGGTAGCATTTCAAGCCCTGTTAAATCTGAGCCTGGATTCAGAACCAGGCTAGAAAAAAGACTAAGCACTGAGGACTATTGTAACTAAATGAGACAATTAACACACACCCCACACACCAGCCTTACATATCTTTTCCAGTTCCTGTATTTTGGCAAAGATAGGTTTCAGTTTTCCAGGGTCTCCATGGTATTTCCTGAGTTGGAACTGCCCAAAAGATGAAGAGTTATCTACTTGCTTGTCCTCATCCCACCAGCTGAACGCCAACCTCCTGTGCCTAGCAGATTGTATTGCCTAGCCCTCCCATACCAAAATGAGCGAGGATTGCTTAGTGACTTATCCCGCTGCCTTCCCACATCTTCCTGATACAAGTGGGCAGAATTAAAAGATGAGGCCACTCCTGGAATTGTATGAAAAGGCAGCATCCCTTTCCCAGGGGCTCTTGAGCTTGTTTCTATGTAAAAATGCTTTAGGCTGTGGAGCTGCATGTCATTTTGGACCATCTGTCCTGTCTTTAAAGCTGTATCATTAGTTATATCTAACATCGCCTATTCGTAGAAAGATGTACATATCAGCAGGTATTCTAAAGAGACATCTCTCATATAGCATGATTTTAAGTCCCAAGAGGAGGGGATATGGTGAAGTGAGTTTCATCTCGTTTCCGTCAAGCACTTCCTAAAGAATGCCAGTGAGACCAAGACGTGCAATTTCAGTAGTCCTTGTGCTTCATGTATTCATTTTTAAGAATATGATAAGGATGGAATGAAACAGACCATCATTTAGGGCCAGTTGTTTTGCTGAGAGACTTCTGCGTGTTTTCTTTTTGATGAGAAGATCCTTTGATTCCCGTCTTTTCAGTATCTCTTCTGACTCTGTGGGCTAGATTCTGATCTTAATTGCATTCTTTCAAATTAGAGGTGACTTTAATTATTTCTGGTGTATTCTAGTGCTATTGAGCTCAGAATTTGACTTTCACAGAAACATAGTAAGTGTTGTAATTAGAATATGCCGGTGTTTTGACAACCATTCATTGAACAGCTCTGTTTTTTCAGTCTCTACCTAAAGGGAAATGCAATGTGATAATGGGCATTGGGAATACTATGGGGCACCTCTGACAGTGATGACAGTAAAGATGTCTATGAGATACCACAACACAAATAAGTGAGAAAATCAGCATCTCTTAGGGTTTTCCTCAAGCTCTTAGAAAAGCTCTGAGTAAACTGTGGGCAGGTATGGGGTTTTTTAGATCTTTGTTCTTTCTTCTTCTTTTTTTTTCTTTTTTTTTTTTTTTGAGAAAGAGGTGGAACAAGACAAAAAATATCTTCATAGATCTTTCTTCTGAATCATTGTGAAAATTAGTGTTGGAAACCAAGGAGATAAAATAAACCTAGTAATTTAAAAGAATTCTCTTGCTTAGTAATTTCCCCGGGTCAGGATCCTCAGGTAGTCTGAATATGTAAAGCTCTCTTGGATGCAGTGGAGATGATAGGATGATCTGCAAACTCATTTTATAATTTTATAATACGTTTTTATAATCCATTCCAGAATGTGAGAAATAAAAATTAGCAAAATCTGTCCATGGGAAACAATAAGTTTCCGGTAGAGCCCGTAGCATGTTCACAGGCTCCTGAGAAATCTTCTCTCAGCTTTGCAATGAATTACTGATATCTATTTTATACTCGTCTATCTCATATTTAGTCAATTAGAAAGAAAAGTGGTTATATATTGAAAATGATTCACAGATTTGTTCATGAATAATGGCAACAAGCTCATTCCGCTGTGATTTCTGAGGTCATTTAGCGCAAGCCGGTGACCAATGATTTATTCATGAAAATATTCATACATCTCAAAAGTTTCATGAATGTTAGTATGAATAATTAACGGAAATTGTGTTATTTGTCATCATTGTTCATTATTTCCCTATTCAAAAAGGCATCAGTCATCCAGTTAAAGAACATTAGAACATAGTGATTGCAACATTGGATCAGGCAGGTATTTTGTCTTGTCCAGTATAGTGTCTCTATCAATGTCCCTTACCACACGCTTCAGAGGCAGGTGTGGGGAATGCTGCCCTAGATAAAGGCACTGCCCTTAAGTAAAATGTTTTAATCCTCACCAGTTTGTGTTTGCTCACTGCCCAGAGACCATTTCCAAATGCAAGCAGACACCCGCCTTCCTCACCAAATGGAGGTTCTAGACAAACTGCAGATACACTCACAGGGCTGATAAGCAGCTAATCCAGTTTTGCCTCCCAGTAAGTTCACTGCTTTAGTGATAGCATGCAGCAGTGAGATCAGTAGGTTAATTACAGATTTTCTTGGGAAAAGCACACTCCAAGCAACCTTTGATCTATTTAAATGAGTTGTCTTTCAATGTTATTGCTACCTCTCTGTTATATGACATGAAAAGGCCAACAGGAGCACCTAGTTCATTGTATAGGTGCCATTCATTCACTCAAGCATGAACCCTCTTGTTCTTTCCTTCTTTCAGACAGTCCCAGGGTTACCAATCACTTTATATATTTTAAAAAATACTAATTCTTCCATCTCCCTTTCTGGTGATGGACTGACCAACGTGGACACTGTTTTACAGGTGAGGACTATTGGATTATATAGCAAAACTGTTCTCATTTTGACACCTTTTACTCCTTACATTGAAGGAAACTTTGTTTTACATGTTTGGTTTAGGGTTTGGTTTGGGTTTTTTTGACTGCTACTGTAATCAAGCAGAATTTGCAACTGGGTTGTCCACAGTGATGTCAATATTCATCCTGAGTGGTCACAGCTGGCTTAGAATCCAGGAAATTTTCTAAGTATTTCACTTCACCTGTGGTTATTCTGCATCAGTCAACACTTATTTCCATTTGTGATGTGAATTCCAGGTTCACCTAACTTAATTAACACACTTGGAAATACTAATTCTCTTTATATGACAGCAATAATTTCAGTAAATATTATTTATTATTTATAATTTATTCAGTAAATAAATTATATGTGGTCTAGAATCTCGAATGACCCAACTGATAATATTTTACAGTTAAAAATGATAATTCATGTCTAGTTCCTACTTTCTCTCTCTTAAACAGTTTCAACTTGTAATAATAAGCTACTTCTTCCATGATGACTTAAATTCTTCAAAGAAAATTTGTCAAAGGATTTAAGAAGATACATAATACCTATATATAAACATTATTTATCTTAGATTGTTTTTCTTGGTCTATTAGTTTGATGTTTCAAAGAATGTGTAGAAGATACAACATTTCTTTGAAAGAAACTGATTATTTTTTTTCCTTTCTTTTGCATAATTCTAGTTTTTGGTAGCTTCAGTGAATTTACCTGAAAGTAAAGACTTTTCAGTATATAATAGCTAAAATCAATCCAGTGCCTGTCCTAAAGATAGGTATGCTAGCTGCTACCCTCCAGACCTTCTGTAGTGTATCTGACTTCAGCAACAGCTTGTGTATTTTTGCTATCAGTGCAGCCACTTCAATTTCAAATGCTTTCCAAACCATTGCATATATAACCATGAGGTTCTTGTGACATGATGCTATTTAGTTTATCAGTTTGTTCCAGTGTTTCCCCTTTCAGCGTTTCACGTTCTAACAGCTCATGTCCTTTCTTGTCTTGAAAAAAATAGGTCTTCTGTGGACATTGGCACAGCACTGTCTGCAGGGAAGGTTTACCCAAGTGAATAATTCAGAACTTTGCAAAGTCCTTTTGCTGATTTATTATTCCCATTACTCCCAGGATGTGTAGCAGACCCCATTGGTTCCCTCCTAAACTGTGTGAATTTAAGACCTTTTGGAAATGTGCTGCAGTTTCCCTCTCTGCCCCATCCCAAGTTCTTGTCAGTTAGTGCATCCTGGGCCATGTTTATTTACAGCTGACACATTGTTTGTGTTTTATTATAATTTTCCTCCCTTAGGTAGGGGCTTCACCAAAGCTGAAGTGGCATTTCTTGAAAGCTAGTTGCTCGGCACAAACAATCTCTTGGACCTTGACATTTCACAGTACCTTTTTTTTTTTCTATCAGTTTGCTGCCTTTCAGTTCACTTTCTGCATGACTTCACTGAATCAGAAACTATCTGTTAATATTCCTGTTGTTTTGAATCTATGGATTTCAGGTTCTTTTTCTTCCAATCTTTGCTTTTCTCTTTTTTTTTTCCATTGTTTATTCTATTTCTCCTTCCAGTACTTTTTAAGCATTTTACTAATTATTATTGGTTTTAACATCAGAGTCTTAACATAGTAATAATTTCATTACTATTCAGTAGTTTACCTGTATGATTTCTTCAGCTACTTAAGACTTCATTAAGATCACACACTGTTATGTTCTTCAGTTATTCTAGAAATCACTTAGAAATCGTTTTGTTTTGTTTTGTTTTTTAAATCCGTTTGTATCAGTTAACCTACCAATGTACACAACCGTGATTGCCATATCGTTAGACATAGTTTCCTCTTTGCTCTTTCTCCACACAACCCATTTAAAATCCTAGACATTTCCTGGACTGAGTGTGCTAATACTTCGTGCAAGCATGAGGATTTAATTAAAGAAGGGTATCTTTACACTGAGCACACTGGACCCAGAGCAAGGAGATCATGAAGAAGCTCCTGACCATTCCACCAGCCTCCTACCTGACCTTTGACAAGTTCCTGTGACCTGACACAGAGCCTGTTGAGATCAGAGACAAACTGTTGTTATGCTTGGGTAGGCTTCTGTGCAGCTTCCTGAGGTGGAGCGAGTAACCCTTCTTGAATCCCAGAATTCAGTCACTGTCATTTACAGTCATTGTCAAGTATTGAGGTTCAGCTGTGCTGCTGCCACATGAAAAAAAGGATGAGACAGACGCCATCCACAGGGGCTTTTTTTGCACTGGGTTGTTGGAAAGTGGAGCTTTTTGGAGCTAATTATCAGGATAGCTTTTGTTTTGTTTTGGTTTGGTTTGTTTTTTCCAGAACAGAGGATAAGCTAAAGTGTTCAACATCCTTCCAACAAAAACGTACTGAAGCTTTTAACTGCTCCAGATCTTGTTGGGGAGTAAAACGATAAAATGACTAACATGGTCAGTTTTACCTGGAGGAAAGTAGATGGTCTTATTTGAAAAAAAGAAATATGTATATATGAAAGAAGACAGAAATATATCAAACACAACATTTAAGGACTAGATCTAGGAAAGAGGACTAGCTAAGGAGATATCTTCTCTGCTGTTCCTTTTCTATGCTTAGGCTAAGCTGCAAACTGATCTCCTGATCGGTTACTGGCATCTTTCACCCACACTAATTTCACTTTTCTAGCAGTGTATTCTCAGCCGATGAAAGCTGTCAGAACATGAGTGACATGAAAGGAGAGGCCATCACCAAAGTGCTATATTTAACCTAGCAGTGTCATGCTTTCTCAGATTTGACCTTGAACCCCAGGAGTGAAGATATAAATGGGACATCCTGGTTTGAAGTTTTTACCTATAGCCAAACACGGAAGGCTCTTAAATATAAAGAAAAGCAGGGAAGAAGGATGGCAATACAAGTTACCCTTCTACTTTTGACATTTGTAATAGCCGGCGCACTTAGCTGCCACTAGAAGGAAAGAATACATGAAGGGCTCACTGTTAAATTCTCATTAAAAATGTCTGTTTGATGTCTGCAAGTCATTTTCACAATCTCATCCACTGGGAGTAAATGTAGAGTTCTTTACTGAAAGGTTTTGACATCAGAAGAAGTTCCCTAGGAGAAATATCATACTGTTATTATTCATTTTGCAATGTGATTCAGTAAAGGGAAAAAAACCCAAAAATATACAGCTGGAAAGAAATAAGGAAAGAAAAAGAAAGAAGACGAAGAAATCCATTTGGTCTGTTTCATTGTTAGAAAGCTTGTAACTATCTGTCTTTCTTTCTTTAGCAAAGAGTGAGACTGTATATCTTCTGTTTTGAAGCACAGGGGAACGCAAAATATCTGGCTTCAAAAACCCTAGATCGCTCAAGCATTGCCATTCTTTCAAATGACGGATTTGATAATTAATATTCCACTTTATTGGCTTTAATACCTCTTAAATATCAAAGTTAGGTGCAGAAATAACATAACTAAAAAGATGAGGCGCAATGTTCTTGCTAATTCTTTCAGACAATAGTGACAAGGGCTGAATTTCTGGTTTCACCACAGGTTGCTGATGAGACCTCAGACAAACTCAGCAACCTCCTGTACCTCAACTTGTAACATGAAAATTGTATAAAATAGCATTTGAATTTCCACATGCTTTATCTGCCCTTCCTTTTTAGATTTTAAAGTGCTTGGCAGAACTCCCGTAACAGCCTGCACAGAAGAACCTTGTCTAAATTTGGACATCCATAGAAAGTACAGTATCTTTCAAACATTCAGTTGCTTTTTATTCCATATGAAAATTAGCTTATAAAATGGACATGGTCTTTCTCTTCTTTATAAAGAGCCTTTCCATTCACCCCTGGAGGTTGCTGGTACAGGTAGTTACACACAGAATACCTCTCAGCAGCCTTTATCCAGAGCAGGTCCGTGATAATCTTCTTAAACCCTAAGAGCAGTTCTGCCCGTGCCGATGCCACAAGAGTATGGAGGAACTGGGTAAGGTACACAGGAAGATGACAAAGATGGGGAGAATTACCTGCTTTTCCAGAGAGGCGATGTTCAATAGACTAGGACTCATCATCCCAGAAATGATGTGACTTATGAGGAGTAAATGTAGGTCTGAGCAACCCCGAAGAGAGGTGAACAGGGGATCACTCAATTATTTTTGTAACATCAGACCCAGAGCTCTCAGATGGATACTAACAGGCATAAATTCAAAAAAAAACACTGCATAATTGAGATGTGTCACTTACTGCCCTACGATGTTTTGTTGATTCCAGAAATATAAATGAGTAAAAAATGATCAAACTAGACAGATTACTGCAAGAAAGGCACTACCAAAAGCTTAGTGAGTCAAATAAAGTCACAGAGTCAGGGAGCTCCACACCAATTACCTCACCTTAAGAAATTTTTTTTTTGGTCATGTCACTGTATGCCCATTTCCTTTGCTACTGTCCACTTTTGAAGAATAAATAGGCTTAAGGAAAGATGCCCTTGCAGTCAGAGCCTCACTTGGAGTCATCAGGATAGTTGTCATCTTTGGACAATGTTCAACTTGTTTTGCTTTTACTGCTCACCAGAAATTTGTTATCCTTCTTGGCTAGATGCTTATCAAAACAACCACTAGACACTTTGGAAAGTTGCTTAATTAATCTCTGACTGGCCGGAAAGACCTCCTACAAATAGATTCAAAGATTCTGTGTTTTATTTGTTCATTGTAACCGTTGGAGAATTTTAAAATACATGTGGTTTCCAGACAGATCTCAATGCCAATCATAAGGTGTGCTTTCCTGCCTCACTGTCTGTACCTCTGATACAACAGCTTGAGATAACCTCCTTGCAGACATGCTTCTCTTTCAGCTTAATGCCTTTGTGTTCCCTTTATAGGTCTTCCCTTTACAGGGTAACAGTGAGTTGCGAAAGGAAAAATGTGGTCACAGATCTGCCTTTAGTCTCTTTTTTCATTCAGTCTTCTACTTCCAACAAGTAAACTGGAACAAGCAGCCTATACACGCAAAAAATGAGGAAGGATGTGACAACCATTGAGAGAGACCTTTGCATCCTTGCAAACATGACAGGAGAAAGCCTTCCTCAGCAGTTGCATATATATAATTTCTCACCTCATTAGAGCAGACCTGCCCCTCCCAAATGCCAAGAGATAGATGATTTCTTCTTTTTGCTTTTCTCTTGAAAGCTCAAAAATCACAGCTTTCTCAAAGCTCTGTATCGTTTTGTGTGTTGTATCAGGCTTCAGACAATAGCCTTTTAACTAGTGAGACCTAAGTGGGGGAAAAAAAACAACACACACACA
>VXBW01004606.1:1505469-1628636 GCA_013400375.1 Thinocorus orbignyianus
AAAAAAAAAAATCCCCAACTTTAAAAAAGAAAAAGATAAAGAACAGAATAGAAAACTAAAGCTGAACGTATGATGAAGGAGATTCCTCCTGAAGATGATCTCTGCTTTTCTGGTGTCTTTTATGTCTGTAAGTGGTGGAACATAAGTTCACTGGAAAGCTCTCTAGGTCAGACTTTTGCTGTTATGACCACGGTCCCGTAGGAATCAAAACATCATTTTTTCACTCATGCAGGATTGCGTTGTACTGCAACTATGTGCCAATTTGAAGTCCCAAACTTAAAGGTGAGTTGGAAAGCTTTGAAATGAGCAGAAGCCAAGCTTTTTGTTTGTTAAGAAAAGCACACAACAGCAGTGTTAAAATTACATTTCCAAGCTCACAATAGCTGAGGCCCCCACATTTTCTACTGGATAACTGTAAAAATTATTTCAAGGTGTTTTGCTGATTTAAAAGTCAAGCTGCTAGTGTGTATTCTTGACTACGGCCTTAGAAATCCAAGTTTAGATACAATATTTTTAAGCCAAAATCTTTATCAAGCAAAACAATATAAATCTAAAGGAAAACATGAGCTTGGTTCCATCTATTAGGAACCTAATTTCCTTCCTTGCTGCCTTTAAGGCTGTATAAAGCTGCAGCTCTACTTGCGCTACAATTCAAAGCTAATTTGTATTTATATTTATATTNACAAATATTTCGGTGGCATTCACCATATTATTCTGCAAAGAGGACAAAGGAAAGAAGTTAAGTTTGGGGAGCCACATCTTTGCTTTGCCAGGGCTGGCCAGGGAAGACACTGGTCTACTTAAAAGTTTACCACCACCTTTCTGCTGTAAGTTACCAGTCCCCATGATCTATCACCAGATCTTATTTTTTTTTACTTTTCTCAACCCATTGCAGTCATGTGGTAATTTCTTCAACATGTGTGATAATACACGTGTAAACCAAATAAGCAATGTAAACCAATACATGGTATATATTATACATGTCACTGTAATAGAAATTCCCTCCCACCATGGCTGGTTTACACAAGCAGTGTTGAGACAGGTCCACATGCATGAAGATTTGCATGAAGTGGAGTCCTTAGATGATGGCTTATGTTGTCTCTAATAGTGAAAAACTGGGGAAAAAATAAGCTGGGGAAAAGATAAGCCAGGGAAAAAATTAGCCAGGGAAAATAAACCAAAGGAGACAAACAGAATGAAAAGGTATCCTTGTGACACTCAGCTAGGAAAAAGTGCAACCAGGGTTTCGAAACCTCTCCTGGATACCCGCTGTTTTGAGGCATTTGGTTACTCCCATAATACCCTTCCCACAGTGACTATATAATTTCCAGTGGTATATGTTCAAACCCTCAGTTCCTGGTTGTCACTGTTTACTATTAGTGTTGATTGGAGCATGCATTTATCAGGTCAAGGGCTGCATGGCCAGTTGCTTGTGTGTATGTGAGCAGTACTGTGTCCTTTGCATAAACCAAAAGCTATAACCAAAAAGTTGGGGAGGGGAAGCGGGGGGGAGGAATGCTGATTCTCTCGCTGGTGGCAGTCAGCGCCCATAATAATCCACCACAGCAAGACTGTTGGGGTGTGCAGGTGCAAGACTATAAGGGTAGCAGCATGACAGTAAGACCATAGTAACAGTAAAGGGAAAATACCACCCCAGGAACTCTGAAAACATTGCCCCAGCAGCCTCAATGGCAGGGTACAGAGCTGTGAGGGAAAGGCAGGCAGCAAAGTTGCGGAGTGAAAGCATTTAGACCCACAAACCAGCATCAGCAATATTTTCCTAGTATGGGAAGATGTGACATGGTGACACAGTGGCATTCTAGGAATCAAATCTGTGGCTGTTCAGGGAGAGGTTTTGGACAAAGGGTGTAGTTTCTGGAGATTCATTCTCACAGGCAGCCGTTTGAATCACTTTTCTTTATGTGAGCTGGGGCACATGCTGGCCAACCAGTTCCTCTCTCAAAGAGATCTTCCTGCTGATGACTTGAATGAGAACCAACCCCTTTCTCTCCGCATTTCCTCTTTTTCCCCTCGTTGTTCAAGTAACAGCTGAAACATCAAGTTTCCCCACTGCAGGTCGGCAGACAAGACCAGCTGATCATTCTATGATTCTATGTCAATTATGCGCTAATGATAATAACATAACAAATACCTACAGCACAAATGCAAAGGAGAAATCTGCTCTCTGCATTTCCCTTTCTGATACGCTTTACACGCTACTTTGAATTTAACTTAACTGGGAGAAGTAGAGACTCCTGATTGCATGATTTAGTAGGTGAAAAACTCTTAGTCTAACTTTTAATTCCAAATAGGGTAGACGGAATGAAGAAGTCCTGAACTTTAAGACATGAGGAGGCTGTGATTGAGCTTGTTTCCTAATTCTATGGCACTGTTTTTTAATGTAAAACAAAAAGAAGAACAAGGAAAAAAATCCAGGAGTGTTCTTTTATTTGGTTTTGGTGGGATTTTATTTTATTTCCATGGTTTTGTTTATTTATTTATTTAACAAGAAGAGCTCTGTAACAATTTTTTTTTTGTTGTTGCACCTTATTGTTTCATAAACCAAGAAAGAAAACTAAAAGCACAACAGCCAGGAAGGAAGAAATTGTTAGCAGCTGAGCCCTTAGACAGACATCATATAACAGCTAAATAAAGAGGAATCATTTACTTATATTCAATGTCTATTAAGACCTCTTTGATAGTGATCACACCAATTTATTTATTTTTGCTGCACTGTCAAGCACCCCATTTCTTCAGCCTGTTTTACTCTGCCATGAAGCCAGTTGCTGCACTGCAGCATTAAGAAGTAATTATTACCCTTTACTCTGTAATGATTAGTTTTTGCACAGGCCAGGTAGAAGACTTCTTCAGTCGTCGTGCCAACTCTCTCCTCTATCCCAATTTAACCCACTGTGCCTCAACAATCAGCCATGGGGGCATGGGGGGACATTCAGGCTGTGCACGTCCCATTCTTATTTCACTGCGTGCTGCATGCTAAGAGACCACACGGTCTCACCTAGTGCATACACGAACACGTTTTAAAGACTGTCATCTCTTGCTCAGCCCAGGCTTCCCTGCCATGATCTGAGAGGATTAATATGGATCCTGAGTGCCAGACCTCTTGCCGTTCTACAGTGAACCCCTCTGGGTGCTTAAAGTGCAGCCTTACAAGGAACCTAATCCAGTCCTTGTCAGCTGGCAGCATGTTTCCTCTGATAGCAGGGCTTGGGCCGCTGGGGCTTGATGGGTGTCTAGGACACATGCATGCAAGGGGGAGGAGAGGTGCTAAATTGAGGGAGTATCTCACAGAGAACCCAGATGCACTTAGCTGCTCTGGTAGGAACCAATCTGTCTTTCCAGTTACCTCTCAGTGCTACTGTTGAGAGGATCATGACCTGGCTGTTCATCCATTTTGAGGGGGGAGAATTGCTTAGCTAGAAAGTGACATCACTACCTTTGCTTTAAATTGATATGTGCCAGTGGGGAGAAAGATTGCATATTGTTTGCTCTCACACTCTTTCTTGAACTCTGATATGAATTGCAGAGCTAGGAAAATGAAAGCTGGTCTTTGCTTAGACAGGCATTCTCCAAGCAAATTTACAAAAGAATGACATAGCTGTTTGCATTCTTATAGGAAATCATGTACACACCATCCCAGTTTTAGGTTCAGTTCTGCAGTCCTGCGTGCTGAAGGATGCAGGACCAGACCCTATGTAGCTAGCTTAACTCATAAATAGCTGGGACTTGATATAATAGCCATATTTGTCGCTTTTTTTTTTTTTGCCTTTTTTTTTTTTTTTGCTTCTATTGCTTGCTGCAATTCATTCCTGCAGCCTCTCCAGGGTAAAAGAAAAAAACAAATCTGCAAACCCCCTCAGTACTCCACAACAGAGCAGTTGCTCTTACTGTTATTTGTACATAGATGATTATGTTATCTGTCTCACAGTGAGGAATGAAGGGTTTAGTTGGAGAAATAATCTACAAATCGAATAATTCTTTTCTTGGTATTTCTTCAAAGAACAGATTTTGCCAAAGTTACTCTGCATTTACTACTTTTTCTTTTTCTTTTTTTTTTTTTTTAAAAACAATCCATCAGTTCTTTAATTAAACATACAACTGAAGGGAGCAATATTTTTCCAAAAACAAGTAAAAGATCTACTATTTTATGGAAAGTAGCACCCTGGTAACCAACGCTGATGGGAAACAGTGAGCAAATGATAAGGAGAGAGGAAAGTTTCTGCCTTCGTATTTCTCTTTTGTGTTTCAATCTTTGTTTGAATTGAGTCTACATCCAGGAGACCGAACACAGAGGATTCACGCATTCAGACTCTTTCTTTCTTACTGCTCTCTCTTCCACACACCTCTCCCTTCCACCATGCGCTTCTCATCACTCTTTGAAAATAGACAGCCCACAGAGTCATGAAATGACATCATCTGCTGTTTGAGTCTTTGAGTCAATGATCACCTGAAAAGCCCCAGCCACGCTGAGGTACCATTTTTGCTTGGTATTGCACAACAATTGTAGGAGAGTATCATTGTTATGAACAGTTTGCAATCTGTCTCTTTTGAGGGGGTTCTCTGGTTGTTATCTCTGACCTTTCAGCCTAAGAAAGAGAGGGCAGAACACAAACGGTTGTCAAGATATAGGTAAAGAATAGCTGTGGGACAAAACCACACAATTCTCTTATATTCCAGCCAGCTGCCCTCTCTGCTCACTCTTGCTCACGTGGTCATTACAAGCTGGTGCTGTTCTCCAGGCTAATGGTGAAGAAATTTGTTTGCAAGCAAGTCATCTGATCAGGCTGGTGTGCTGGAGCGTAATGCCAACACAAACAGTTATTATGGGGCCGTAATTAGTAGTCTTCTATACAAGAAAATAGCTGTAAATGATTGATTGCCATTAACCTGGAAGATGTGAGAAAATTTTGGGGTTCCCAGTAGCCTCAAAAAGAGTTGTGTGAAGATGGGCCTTTCTGAGAACAGACCTTCCTTTAGTCCTGAGTGACTGGACATTAGTCCCATCAGACAGCTGATGTTCTCTTTTGCTTTCAGATGAAAAAAAAAAAAAAAGACCTATGCTGAACAATCTGTTAATTATCATTAATTTGTCCTCTGGATATTTTCCCCCTATATTTTGAATTGTACATCTGCAAGTGTGCTGGCTAAGCTTAGCAGTCTGATTAATAGTTTCAATGATCATGTCAAGGCTAAGAAATTGTTCTAAGGTTTTTCATGTTCAGCATTGAGCATTTGATTTTTCACATGTGACCGTTCATTTAACTTGTGTGACATAGCTTTCCTCCTCTAATATAATGACCTGTTATTTATGAGCAGAAACTAAAGATGCCCTAGATGGTAGGACAGACAGATAAGCTGCCCAACAACTGTTCCATTTTGCTCTAAGAAAGGCCCAAGGGTGGCACAGCTGAGGGGACAGATACTGAATCAGAAAGATCTCAGAGAAAAGACAAAATCATAGGGATGGGCTGATCATCAGGGGCTGTATTTATTGTTCCTTTTCCCACAACTGACAATGAGTGTATGTTGGACGTGGTGACCTCAGAGATCCTTTCCAACAATGACGATTCTGTGATTTCATATTGCAAATCTCTGATGGCTGACTCCATACCTCAGCTTGTTCTTGATGAGGGCTTGCAGCAGGATCTTTTGGTTCAATACTTCTTGAGATAATGCCAATATATTACAATTTATAGCTAGAGGAGTCGTTGTCCACTTGTCTTGTTAAAGGGAAAGGTTTAAACCTTTAATATCTTTAAAGAGGCACTAAGGCCAAGCGGAGGTCCACACTATAGGTATCTTTAGGGTAAGGGTGGGCAGAATTAGAAACTACCTTTGGGGAAATTTTCATTGCTTACATCAAGACTAGAACCACACAAGTCTGAAACTGTTGCATCTCCTCCACCCTGGCTGCAGCACAGGATTTAGACCACTTCAAAAGTACAAACCGGATTGTCTGTGTGTGTCCCAAGGATGTGTGTCCCAAGGGAAAGTGTGTGATCTTGACAGGTCTGGCCTCCCCGGGAAGTTAATTTCTGATTTTTGGTTTCCTTCATTTCAGCAGCTGGCTGCTCCATCATCCACTTTCTTGAATGCTTTGGACCAACAATGTAAGCAAGGGGATTCCAGTCTTGATGCATTTTTGCTACTTTAGCACTGCCTTTTTTTATACCACATGCTGTCTCTTCTGCTTACTGCAGACCAGATGCTTCTGGTCTTTTACTCGCTTTGATTAGCTCATCAGTGTTGAAAAAAGGCCCCAGAACTGTCTGCCATGTGGACTGGTAACAAGCTGTGAAGCAAGGTCCCCAGGTCTGGCACCAAAAAGTACAGAGTGAAACCGTATCCAGTCCGAGCAAAGACTGCAAAATCTTTCATGATCTCTCTCGTCCACACTTCATAGCATCTCTTCTCCCAGACATACAGCATGTTCACACTTGCTGAAAATACAGAGCAGCACATTTGAAAATGTTTGCAAGGAATATTTTACTCAGTGTCTTTTGTGCTGTTAGGTGGCAGACTATGGGCAATAACTGAACTAAGCAGTGTAATGCTTTTTTAAGAAACACTGGTCAGCCACATGGAAATAAACATCACCTTTAAGTATACTAATTGTTATGTCTTCTTTGATTAAAATTCCTGCTGGTATCAGTTCATGTGTGCCCGGTTTTACATTGACTGCTACGTCAGAGCTCAAAGAGGTATTCTTCACCTAAGAATACTGACTGATGAGCAAAATGCATGTTTTTCCCTTGAAACGTGAAATGTAAATAAATACTATATGTCAGCATGTATAATTACTGTACTGCTAGGTAGGGGCACCAGTGATCTCTGCCTTCGTGGAGATTCTTACATTTCAAAAATGTCTCAGACTCATAAGAGAAGAACCACCGAGAGCAAGGGATACACACAGTGCATCAGGGTCCTGTAAATATATAGAGAGGTGTCTCAGCTACCATGATGAGAAAGATTCTGAGACATCACTTCTAAAAAGTCTGTTCTTCATTTGGTGCACTTAGGAAGCAAAGCAGAGCTTATAAAAATCCATTTCTCGGCATCAGAGTAAACAAAGGCAGAAGGAAGAATAAATGGCTTCTGTCTAGTCTCATGTTGATGCCAAGGGGAGCAGAACCCAGATGTCCCGACTCTGAATCCAGCACCATGCTCTTATTATTGGACTATCATTTTGCACAGAGCTTTTCTCTCTCTCTTATTTTTTTTTTCTTCCTTTTTCTTTTTTTCTTGNTTTGTTCATGTCAGCCAGGACTGAAGGAAAAATATTATGTATAATTACAAGCTAGACAGGCTAAAACGCCACCCATCAGAACCGCTTAATCTCTGGCATTATTCTCTGTTCTTACTCACCCTCATGTCAGTGCTGCATCTCCCTCCACCTTGAATCCTTAACTCCTCCTTCCTCTGACAGGATGTACAATAGCCAGAGCAGTATAAATCAAAGCCTAGAATCAGGAAAATTAGAATAGATTGGAAGTGCCAGTTTCTCAAGAAGGAAAAGAAAGAAACAAGACCGCGGGAGATCACAAGAGTGATTGCAGCTTCATTATGAGGGCCGTTGTACCATTGGAACAGGTTATTGCCTGTCACAAGCTGTTTTTATTTTCCAGCTCCTGACTGATGCAGAGCTTGATGTGAAGTAAATGCCATCTATCCACTTGCTTTGTAAATCTCCTTGCTGTACTCACAGTTAATGTTTACAGGTCTTCACATTTTTCAAGTAGAATATAATTTTATACTTGCAGTATCTTTACTGTAAAAGCAGTAGAAGAGAGATTGAGGGCTACACAGGAGCTCTCACTGCTCCGTGCTGACGCGGGACTGTGACTCTCGGGAATAAACTTAGACACCTTAAAAGACAGGACAAACTATGGTGGGACTGTCAGGCCATGTACTTTCAATGTAAACTGCTTCCTTAATCTGTGTCAGGTTCACACCCTAACAACAAATCATACCAGTGGGCAACATACTCCAGTACTGAACTTTTAAAGACATTTTTCATTAATTTACTTAGTACTTAAAAAAAATCCAAAACTTTCTTCTCAAAAATTCCATAATATCAAATTTTTCATAATGGAAGGATTTCCACAGCATGTCCTTGGGAGTTTCAGATTTTAAGAGACCAGTAAAAAAATACCTGGAGCAGAAAGAGGTAAAATAAAGATGGTCATTGCCTCAATATTACCTCAATTTTGGCTCTTTCTCTGCTGAGAACCTCCATTAAGAGCATATCTCCATACTACCTTTTGCTCTTTTGAAACCTAGGTATAAAACAATAACTGGTCTTTGCATCAGCAACAGCTCTAATTGTTAGACCTGCTACTTACACAGCCAGCACAGTATACTTGTGTGTATTGTCCAGAAGTTGGATTTGGTGGTAGCAACATTTGCAGTATTATAGCCCATTAATTAGTAGGAAGGCTTATTCTCCTTACGCTCTGTAAATAGTGAAGTGTTTCAGGTTATACTTTTTGAGTAGCTGCAGTCTTTAAAGCAGCCTTAGTGCCCTTAAACTAGGGTACAGTGGATGTTTTTCCCCTGTTGACAGTTTTGAAAGTGTCAGTCTCACAAGCAGCCCTTTGGATGTAGGTAGAAGATTTGCATAAGTATCAGTGGTTTGTTTACGTGAGGACTGCAGAATTGAACTCCTTAACTTGGAATGAGGAGCTCTCTTTGCCTGAACAGCAACTGTCTCCAAACAGTGAGGGAGTGATCCAGCTCCAATTTCCCACCTGTGTGTTGTAACACCACGGAGGAAGGCTGCTAATGACATGGCACAGGAATTATTATTTTTAGAAAATGCATAATGTAAGTGTACACGTACAAGCATGAGAAAATCTGCTGGTATCTGGCATCAGCTTGCTGTAAAACCTGGTAATGAACAGACTGTTTAGGTGAGTTAAGCACTGGTGTAACCCCATTTCCCTGGTGAAGTTTTGTCCCCTGGACCCATTAATCATAATGGTTTTAGAATATAGCTAATCTTGAAAGGCAAAATGTTCACTCCAAGCTTTAGAATAGGTTTTCTGGGATGAAAACGATCTTATTCTGCTAGTTTAATGAAGTATCACAGGTTAACATGTCATTGAGTGGATAATTGTCTTGAATGGACCGGTGTCAGTGGAAAGAGTAACAGGAGTCAAAAAAGTTTGTCAGGTTTGTTTCGTGTATCTGTTTCTCACTTGAGAAGTTTTCATTCTCTACGTGGAATTCAAAAGTTAGATTCCATCTATGCTTACCTCTATTGAATGTTGAGGTTTTGAACTAAGTATTACCAGTTTAGTTCATTTTGTGACCCTTTCTCTTTACATTCACAAATTATTTTTCAAGACTCTGAGCTGACACTACAGTTGTAAGAGGCTTCCCATTTCAGACTCGGTCTTTTTTAAACAGTCTGCTTTTTTAATTTTCAGTTATTATAGTGTTTCGTTATACATTAAACTTCCTTATTAGTATATGTGTTACAGAATTACTGCTGTCTCTAATGAAAGATTTTAGAACAGAGGGGGTTTATTTCTTTTCAGACATAGTAATTTCAGGTGTATAAGCACTAGAAAATAATTAATAGGAGAGGAAGATAAAAATTAAACTACTCAAACCACCAATAACTGACATTTATTTGTATTTAAAAGCAATTAATGCCAAAAAATACAGAAACTCAGGAAAGCCATTACTTAATATACTTATTAAAGAATTCTCCTTAGAAAATATTTGATTTTCCATTAGATAAAAATTCTAGTAGAAAATATCTGACTAGGTTTAAAATAAAACAACCAAACCATACCAAAAGAAACCCCAAAACTAATTTCTTCATTAGAAATTCAATAAAATGCATTTTATCAGTTTTTGGCCAGCCCATAGAATTGTTTGCTTTTAATTTCTATAATTTTAAAACAAAATTTTAAAAACCTTGCTGATTCTTTTTGCTTAACATTATTTTGAGAGAAGACAGTAGTAGTTCAGCAGTGTGCAAGGTGTATGTGGAGAAACCAAATACAATACCAGATCAAATTAGGGGAGGCAAAGAAGGAAAGAGTAAGGATATATATTCCTTAGAAGATAATAGTAATTTTATAAGAATATATTTGTTACTGCTGTGATAGAGTCCATTAAGTGATATGATTATGCCCCAAAGGTTTGGTATTTTTCTTGAGTAAAACAGAGTACATATTTTATTTGACTGGATCCATTTACATTTGGAATACCTTGCGATTTCCTGTACATTAGGTAATTTTATCTTTTTTTTTTTTTTTTTTTTTTTGTGTGTGTGTGTGTGTGAATAGGCTACTATGAGAGTTTCTTAAAACAGACTACACTGATTTGCCACAAATGCACTTTTTGAACCTGAAAACAATTTTGCCTGTCTAACTTGGAATGTAAATAGTTTTCTGTGCCTTCCGTGGGACTGTTCATGTGTTTGGGTATGTGCAAATTTGTAAGTAACCCTTTTTCCATCTTTCCCTGTTGAAAGTCCTGCAGGGTGATCACCTTTCTACAAATACTAACATGAAACATAAGTACTTGTGTAGGATGAAGTATTTTCACAGTAGTTTGTGATTGCCTGCGCCAGGGCTTTGACTATCAGGCAATTTCATTTCTATTTAATGTTCTTCATATTGTCACCTGGTTCAGTTTTTTTCACCAGACGGGGACTTGGAGAAGGCAGGCAGTGCTTTGGGGCTGTTATTTTTTTCCTGTAAGTTTTCCCTTTCCTCATGGGCACAAGCATGTGTAGACAGACATCTGCTTATATCCTACTAAATTTAAACAACATGCTCAAGTGACTTTCTGCAGTGGGATTTATGTGGGTGATGTATTTCGGACAAAACCACTAACGAACACAGGATGAAACAAAGCAGCCTGACAAACCACCACTTGCACCATAGCTGGTAGGAGCACATGGGTGGGCAGGTGTTTGGCAAATTGTGGAACATGCTCACCTTGGTGCAGATATGAAGGTACAAGGAGTACTTGAGGTGTGGAGGGATCCAACAGAGCTAGATAGTGGGATTTTGACCAATGGTCAGGGAGAAACAGGACAAAACAAAAGCAATTACAGACTTACACCAATAACAGCAGGAGAACGTTATTGCAAAAGACAGAGAGGACAGATCATGGAGCTGGAGAGAATAATGCTGAGACAACACTTTTGATTAGACAAAAGTCAAAGCCATTGCCATAGGTGGAGAAGATAAAATCCCATTAAGATGTTACTTTTTTATGGTTTCTATTCTCTCACTGGTTCTGGAATAGCAGGCAGGAAAAAGATGGAAGGGAGCAAACCTGAAACAATCAACTCTGCTTCTTAAGGAAATAACTCACTCTTGAAATCTGTTTTCTGTTTGCAGCTGAAAGAAAACCATTGTAGGACCTGGAGGAGGTCATACATGTATATAAATAAAAAATTATACCTCCACAAAAGTTATCTAGCTTACAATATGTTTTAAACATGATTCCAAACCAATTAGTTATGTTTTTCCATTCTAAGTGGAATAATTGGCACCTTTCTTATTTTTATTTGGTGTAAAAATGGATGTGAAAATAAACAAAAGTATGTCTAGCCAGAGGATGTAATTTAAAAATGAAGGAAGGGGTTAAGAAGACACAGTTTGAGATAATTACTGTATCCCTCCAACAAAAGGTAGGCAAACCAGTTGAGTGGGAAGTGAATGATGTTGGCACACCATGCTCAGTGTGTTAGATTAATAGGTTGGGGATGGAACCATCCCGGTGCTTTGGGTCAAACTCTGAATTTGCCTCTTAAACTCTGTTGAGCTGTCAGTCGCTCCTTCTTCAACTGGTTTCCTTCCTACCCCATTTTTCTTTAAACTAGCCTACATTTTTGACTGGGGTTCACAAGGAAGATGCATGTGTTACCTAATTTACTAGTGTGCCACTTCATTTTTCTTTCTTTTTTATTTATTTCTTTTGTTACATTTCTGGTTTGGGGGTTTTTTTTCCATCCTTCTTTTTCATTTTTCAGGAGCTTTTTTTTCCACTCACGTAGGGGGGGTTTCCAACTTTTTTCTATCTCTTTTTTCTCTTCTCCACTTTCTTACTTCATATCTTATTCCTTTTAGACATATGTTCACCTATGGTGATTTTGCAAAGTTAATAAGGTGGCACAATACTGTCCTTTAATCCTTTGCAAACTATGAGTGTCACTTAGAGAATCCCAGAAGCAAGTGAAGTATCTAGAATTTGGCTCACAATTCTTGGACTTGGTTTTTATTTTACTTTTAATATATACTCTTGAAAGTACAATACAAACATAATTTTCATTTTCTGGCTCTCCTTTTTTCTACCAGTATCGAGCATTTCAGTATTCCAGCTCCTGTCACACATGATGTCTGAAACAAACCTATCCCAGGATTATTTATATCCTGGTTTCCAGCAAAGCTGCACCAGCTTTTTGTATTATACCATGCCCTTCCATCATACTCACTGGTAGAAGCTGGCAGAATCTCCAGTCTCAAACCCATTGACTTTACTAACCTCCACAGTGCTTGGAGCAGGCTCACCCCAGCATTTGCACAGCAGAAGTCGTGCTGCTTTGGCAGTTTCTGTCAGAGCAGTTGCGTTTGTATTTCTTTTAGAAATATCTGGATACAAGAAGAGAGTAAAAGCAATCTGTCTCCATCAGACTGTTGGCTAACAGTAACAGCAATTATTTCAGGGGCATCAGATACCAGATGAACAACCTTTTCCTGCCTGTTCCCACCATCCTCACACCTGCAGAGAGCAACCCACCAGCAGTGGCCACAATAGCTATAATACAATGAACACTAAATTAGACAGGCTGGCAATTGCAGGCTAGAGGGACTTCAAAAGTCTTCCACATTAAGAACTTTATAATGAGTCCTGAAGAGTGCCAGTGCCTAGAACAGAAGTGGGAGCATACATGTGTCTGCTCTATTTGTGCCATGTTACCCTTCGCAGAGCTTTTGAGTCCAGGGTATTTTTAGGCTCTCTGGACTGCCTGTATGTACTGAACCCACCTGGTGCCAGTGTCTGGGTTAGCCTGCTTAGATCAATGACCCAACTGCTCAGAATGTGCTGCAGCAGAGCTGGCAGAGGGTGATTTCTCCCCAGTCATGGTCCCCTGGGGTGAAAAGGAACATTCTTCAGCTGCAGAGATGGGAGAGAATTTTTTCTGAAAGCCCAGGGTGCTCTGGAAATAGAAGGAAAAACAGTTCTATTATTTGTTTCTGTATTGATTTTAATCTTCATATTTTCTACAGCAAAAGATAATTTTCTGTGTATTTAAAGATGAAACAAAACAAAACAAAACAAAAAAACAAACCAGAAAGAAACCTTAGCTCCTTATTCTTTCTTTCTCCCTTTCTCATTTTTATTCTGCATATGTGTATGGATTTCCTTCAAGTTGTAATGAAGAAGCTCCTGGAAGGCTTAAGAGGAGTAAAAAGATTAATCTTAAAGCTCTGCTTGCTGTTCACTCAGTAGTGTTCTTCAGAAGGAGAATTTCCCTTGTTAATGCTAATGTTTGAATAAAAATCTTTTTGTCATCTATGGCTGCTTGAAGCTAGCATCCTTTTATCCAAGAACAGTGGCAACAAGTCTTCCAGTTTACCCTGAAACTATTTAAGAAGCAGTTTGGTCTTTTGATTGTAGAAGGGAAGTAGTTCACTAGATACCTGGACTCTATGGGCAATTTAGACACCTACATAGATTTACACAGAGCCCTCTGTTGGGGAGAATAGCCTTTGTGGTACGTTGGGAAATTGCCTGACAGCTGGTAAATGGCACATGTGTGTGACGCATTATCCTACTGTTTATTAAAGCAAAAAGTATGGGTGAGTCCAGAAAATTATTTAGAGCCTGGAGTAGCAAAAAGCTCCATACAAGCAAGGATTATCAAAATACATTTAAAGAGTCTGCTGTTTCAGGTTACCATGAGGTCGTTTGCTGTCTATCACCTGCTTGCTAACAGTATGCAAAATATTTCATTGTACTGCTTAACTGACTCTGTGCAATGCAGTTGCTCTAGGAATTAACATGACAACAGCAGAAGCAATGAACATCTCTGGTTTCTATGTTGGTGCCCATTGAGCTGAGCTGAATTCTGAATTTTTTGGTGATATCCTGTACTCTACCAGGCTGTTTTATCCAGTTACCTCTGATATGCACAGGTGCACGTTCAAAAAATACTATATTTCTTAGGAGCTTCAATGATCAGAGACAAAATTAAGTTTCCACCAATTTAACTGGGAAAATCAGTTCTTCTAAAACAACATTTCAACTGATAGGAAGAACAATCATTATTTTCTGAAAGTAAAAAGTAATAAATGGCTTGTCTTCCAAGGTTTTGCTCTGTTGTGGTTTTTTTTTCTTTCTCTTTTTGTCCTGCAATACATCACAGCCTTTTAATGTAATTTTGTTTTCTCCATTTTAATCAGTTTATCCTCTAACTATGACATTTCTCTGCCTGCTTGTCTTTTCCTTTTAGCTTTCAGACAAACTAGGAAAATCAAAAGAAAAACATACCAAAACAAAGTTGGATTTCCAATTAAGTGTCCAAACAAAGCTGTCTCTAAATGGTTTTTAGCAGAACATCCTGCTGGAGATACTTTTCTTTTGAGATCAAATTTCTCTTTAGATATATGTCTAAATTTCCGTTTAGTTTTGTCAGTAGCATTAATTAGAAAAAAATCAATGTACTTTATGTATTTATTTTTAATTTCACACAGTCTGTAGTAAACAGCATATGATTTTTATTAGACGGACTAGTGCCCCTTGGTTTGTTCTTTCTCCTTTAATAAATATTCTTTCTTTTTGCCATCTGTCAGGAATGATGCATAGCAGACTTACAGAATTTAGGAGCTTTCAGATACTAGCAACATAGCATGCCTCCATGAAAATTAACCTAATTTCCTTAGCTTGTCATTAGAGTTGAGTCTTAAGACTGTGACACAATGATGAGTGACACGGTCTTGTACCTTCCTCTCACTCTCACCAAGTTCCTTCTGGCATCATGACTGCCCAGGTAAACAAACAAGCAAACAAAACCCCTTCAAAAATAACACAAGGAACAAAATTCTAAAGTCATTAATCAAATTCCTACTGTCAAAGCCACTTGCTCTTCAGGCAAGAGCATGTTTTTCTATAAAGGGTAGCTTTGAATTCTTAATAAGGTAGGACCCTTGTGAAAACCCTGTTTGTTTTAAGACCACTGTTAAATTTCTGTGAAAAATTGTCCTCTACATGTGAGGATTGATGTCCTACCTAAAACAGAGTTATGAAACACACTGTTTCTATAACAGCGTTATGAAAAAGCACTACTTCTGCCAGGCCAAAGTTGTGGTAGTGTAATGGATGGATCACAGTTTGTTAAAACGCCATGCAGCTATCTCGAATCTAGCATTCAGCCTTTCAGTGCACAAAATGGCTTGACCTGTGCTTGGGATTTTTCCTTACATAGATAGCTCATTCTCTGGCATTAAGCAAATGACTAGCACATTGAGGAAGTGAGTTGGCAAGGAGTTAAAAGTCTTAATGTGAAAGATAATCTCTCTTGAAAATGCCAGGGACACCACAGTGTTCCTTGTCCCACTTGATCAGGATTAAACATCCCATGTTTCTCACAGCAGCAGCTAAACTCATCAAAGAGGCAAGTTTTTGCAACCAACCCTCAGCAGGCTATTTGTTTTCAACATGTAATGATACAGCTGGTAGGAAGGGTTTTTTTAAGAGTTGTCTAATTTAAGTCCCTAAAGAAATGACCACCCATGGGCTAGGGCGGGATTATCTCCTAGGTGTAAATAAATTCCTCTGGTGACTGAAGCATCTGATTTTGCTGTGGATAACCATGAAGCTGATAATGTTTTAGAACACTGCCCTATGCAAAACTCTTCAGGACCCAAATTCTCTTATTTCCTTTTTCCTTTTCATCTGATGAGCAGTTGTTTCACAATGATGTTGTCTGGAATGATCACACCCCAACATGGATGAAACTACTTCAGACTCCTATTTTCTCTTGAATTCTGCCACAGTGTTTTAAGATAAGCTTCTTGGTTTTATAAGACAATTAAAGCAATTGGAGCAAACCATTCATCACTTCAATATTGCTTATAACTGTTTGATGGAAGAGGGCATGTGGCAGTATTTGGGGACAGGCAGTTTGCACAGTCAGTTGCTAAGGTATTGGATAATGTCAAAATCATGTCTGAATTGATGGATTGTGCTGTCCCTTAAAAGATTTTAGTTGCATGCTGGTCTTTATTTGTCTTTAGAAAAATGCTGGCCCTTAGAAGAATCATTTCATTTTTGACATACTGCAAAACTATATGACTCAGCAGAGTGAAATGCCCTCTAGCTACAATATCCATCAGCAACTATTCATTAGTTCAATAGTACATAGTATACAGTTCACAAATAAATTTTGCCTGGCTTTGCTTGTTAGATAGAAATCTCAGGTCACAAGCAGCTATCGTTGGTGAAATCTTGTTTCCACAGTGGTCCAAGTATACCATCTCCTTTTGCTTCTGGTCATCACACAGATTCATCTTCTGCCTTTGTGGGCAGGTAGTATTAGACATCTTCAAATTAAAACAAAGCAGACACACCCTCAGACCTCATAAGAGATAAGGGAGATTTGTAATCTTGTGAGAAGGCTGTATCTTTATAAAATGAGTATCTGTCTTCATCAAGTTCTCTACAGAAACCAGTGGAAATTTTTTATTCAGTTCAGTCAGCCAAAAGTTCATCCTGGTAAAAATTCTAAACAACTGTTAATCATTTTCTTTGACAAGGCCATTTGACTAGTAACTTTTCATAGGCATGAAAAGCCTTGACTTGTCAGGACTTTCAACTTGTGTGCAAAAATTCTTTTCAGTAACTTTCACTTTTGTGATGATTATAAAAATGGCTATCTAACCAGTGCTTTCATCTTGTCTGTGCTGCATTCCCCCATGTGACTAGCAGTAATTACAGGAAGGTCTTCAGTGTCATTTTAAGGGAGGCTGATTTTGGGAACATCTTGCTTTCTTAGCTTTCAGTTGGAGATGTTAGAGCTCAATACTTGCAAATCATGTTAGATTTTCCATTATGTTTAGCTGTACGTTACTGGAAATGGTTTACATTTTCATGTTATCTATCACCTTAAGGGGATAATAAAATATATTACTTTAGTACACTGAAAACTCCCCATTGCATTGTGTTCAGAACACTTCTGGGCTGAAACATGCCAGCTGGTACAGAGCATTTAGCAGAATTACATGTTATCAAAGGATAGGAAATAGAGTATGGTATCCCATTGCAATGCCAAGGAGAATTTTAAATATTGGAATTTAATTACCCAAGTTGTATTAGGGTAACAGTTCTCTATCTCCTTTAATCCAGCTCATTATCATTTGAGAGAAGAGACTTCCTAGTCAAACACAATTGCTGGTAATTAACTGCTGGTGATATCAGTGGTCTCTGGAGGCAGTTTTATCCAGCCCTTGTAATGTTAAAAGAGAAAGACCCCAAACCAGAATAGTTTAAAGGAACAAGTGAGGAATAAAAGAAAATCTACTTTGAGGAATGTCTTTCACATAACTTCAAATCAATCACTGAAAGACTTCGCAATAACACACAGCTAAAGGCCTAGTAGTTTTTAGACAATAATATTTTGTAGCTTTATAACAGTAAACCTGAACTCTCTACTCCAAACCAAAAACCGCTAACAGAACTCATGGGTTTTCAAAGGAATAGACTTTCTTAAAACTCCTCTTTATCTTCTGAAGAGAGAGAAGTTACAAACGCTAGGTTATCTTCTGAGATCTGGAAAAGAACTTTTCCTCTTCTCCACAGCAGCAAATTCCTCTTAATATTGGAGATGGTCAGTGATCAGTCAGACAGCAGTTACTATATATAATTAAGTGTGTTAAAGAAATCATGGAGCAAATCACCAACCAGGACGTTTGACACAAGCAGAAAGAAAATCTAAGTATTTTCTGTATCCCACTCCCAAGAAAGAACATTTCAAGCTTTTTATTGGCACGTTTATCAGTCTGCCCTGTTGCTGACAGTCGGGAAGTTCTTAAAAAAACTTTCTCTGGTGGTGCATTGGAATTTAGTGTTATAGTGATAATATCATAAGGGAAAATAACTGAATGCAACATCAATTACCTTTCCAGAGTAATATAGTATCTTGCTGTCAGTCATCATTGAAGCATGTTTGAAGTATAGGTTTACAGTCCTACAAGAGCAGTAGAGGAGGCAGGAGCAGTAAGGAAAAATGAAAATCATATTGGAAAGTGGAGGTACAAATTTAATCTTAATCTCTCTTTCACGTTCCCTAGTACCTTATGGCAGGTCCCTGCCCCTATTCTTTAAAGATTTTCTCATGACAATTGCTTTAGTAAAACTTGTTCAGATTCACGCTTTTTTGGAAACAGAACAAAGAACAATAAACCCACAGTGCCGTTTAACAGTAAAGTGATCAAAGGACTGCTGAAGCCTTTTAGGAAACTTTCAGAAACACACAGTCTTGTAATTTAGTTGATCTAACAGATACTGTGTCTTTTATTTATTTTGTCCTTGCAGTTAGAGTCTGCCACATTTTGTCGTTCTGAGAACTATTCTTCTCATCAGATTCCTATGTTTCTGTGGGTTCACTCAGCAGCAGTCCATATATTCCAACTGAAGAATAGTATCTTCTTAAGCAGGAATCCCATACATTTCTGTGCTGCAACTCAGGAAGTGATGTACTATTTGCTATATAAACCGAGTTTATGTCATTATCATAACTTGAATCACTATGCACATGTTTGCTTGAAATTGCTATTGGCAAGTGCATGAAAGCAAGGAGTTCTTTCTGCTTATATTTATTATTTGCCCCTTCCTTGACATCATAAGCATCTCTGCTGCAACTTAACTTAATGGCATGAACAGCCTTGTAATTTCAAATGAAGAGTAATCAGCAAGAACAGAGACACATCCCTGAAACCCCTCAGCTTTAGCTTATGTATTTTGTCTCTGAGCAAACATTCATTGCAATACATTGCAGAAGAAAATGAATACCAAACACAGCTATTATAGAAACTAGAAATTTATTCAAAACAAATACTTTAAAGACGTCCATGTGAGGCATCTTTACAGGGATGCACTGCAAGATGCAGCAATAATTTCTTTGCCTTAAGTAGCACTTTCTTGATGCAGTAGAGTTTTCAAAAATGAATCATCATTGGCATCTTTTTATATATTTTAAAAAATATGTATAGTATATATTAATACTAAATGTTAGATTGCACTTTCCTATAATGATTATGTAACACCTACAGTTCAAGAAAAAGAGGATTAGAGAGTAACTTTCACTATGTTGTTGAACAGGAGCCTAAATGAGTGCAAGATTTCCTCTTCAGCTTTTCCGGATTTATCCACATTTTTACAGAGTGAGCTTGCTGTGTGTGTCTCTTCCAGGTGACAGGTTGGTAGGGCATTCATGAGGAATCTTGTGTCTATGTCTTGTCTACCCACCAATAATTGCATATCAATAGTGAATGATTACTGCCTTGTTCCCACCCAAAAGGAAGAAAAGATGAATGGCCAAACTATCTGCCAACTTACAGATATCAGGGCTTTCTATTTCCTGCTTTTCTATGTGTAGTTGATTTGTTTGTGCACAATTTATCCTAAATCTACTTCGCAAGGTTTGCCTCTCCACTCATATACACCATAGCCTCAGAAAACACCTGTGAGGCGTGAGGTCTCCAGGAATTATTTGCTGGAATGATCTTTTTTTCATTATCTCTCACTTATTACAAATTACAAAAAAAATAAAAAAAAAANAAAGGACAAGTACATCTTAAGCAGATTGCCTTTTCACAGCACCTGAAAAATTAAGAAGCCTGGGCTGCAAATGAATAGGGGAGATAGATGCCTATGTATCCAAAATGTCCTGTTATCACTCCCCAGAGGAGAGAGCTAAAGATGCATGTCAAGAGTATATCATCACCACACAATTTAATCAACACATTGATCAGCTGTTTGCATAAAATGGTAATGTGGCATTTAGTATTCCTGTGGACCTCAGCATATGCATCTGTAAAATGCATAGCATGTTCTAAAATTCATATAAAACCTTGCAGGGGTTTTGTAAAGCTAAGCTAATTAATGTCAAGCAGTCAGCTGAAATTTGCTCTTTAAGTGAAATTAAAGAATCTTCTTCACAGGAAGAAGATTTCTTAATACTTTTTCAGAGAGTTCCTATAGCCATCATGCTGGCCATTTATTACTTATACATCAAAACCAAACTGTAGGAGAGAAATGGGCAAGACAGAAAGCTTGAAAATAATAGCCATAGGTTGTAAGAGGTCACACAGAAGGGAAATACAGAGTCAGTGGAACCAAAGAACAGTTTATGATATTGTATTTGCATACTTAGCAATGGCAGGAAATTATATGAGAAGATAACCATCACTCTGCCACAGCATCAAATCTTCCTTGGACAGAAGGATGTTATTCGGGTTTGGAAAGATTCTTGGTTTGCACGTAGAAAGACAATCCAGAATCTGACCATCTTTGAGATATACTGTGAATCTTTCTTTTATAAAACTTTTGTGGCCAACCAAGATTACCTTTCATAATAATTTTGTACTTTCTTCTCAATCCCTGCAAAACAGAGCAATCACCCAACAAATCTACTCAGAGATGGTTAGATGTGAAAGGAACCAGAGATTTTATAATTCCTGCTGGGGGTCTCCATCTTGATATTCTAATTGATGCAGAAGTTACTGAGTGCGGAAGGTGTAGAGTGACTGTCACTTATCAAGTGCTGAAATGAAAGATGTGTGTCACCTCTTGTCCATATGTATTAAACTGTACAATGGTGTAGTAAAAGAAACAAAGGAACCTTCCTGTCATGGAGGGAATGGTAAAGGATTCAGCAATTTCTGGACTGTTCAACAGGCTGAAGATGAAGAGGAACTCCCCCACCCACTGGAGGCAATATTGTCTTCATAAGTTCATGGTTCGACACCATGGATCTCCAGGTGGGTCAAGATTATAGAGATACACCAACCTGGAGGACTCCATGCTGTTGAGCTGTTCACAAGCAGCGGAAGCCAATAAACTCTTCTCAGCTACCAAGTTATTTTCCCTGTCTACCTCTGCAGCTCTTCTGACTGAATTCCTCACTCTGAAGGAATTTACCCATGGAAAAAGAACAAAACCTTTACACAACAGAGGAGAAGGAGCAAACCATCTCTCTGCTGAAAACTAAAGCACAATCAATGTTGATCCACAGCTAAGAAGATTTCCAGGTTGTTACCAAATGTGTGCATGTGCGTGGACTTGCTTCTGCACTTGACTTTCTTACACCTTTCTTTTAATGCTGTAAATTTCCGTTCAGTGGCAAAGGGAGAGGCTGAACGGGCAAATGATGTTCTCTGTGAAACAGGTGAAATACTGAGTGCATACCTACCTAAAGCAAGGAAATCAGGCATGTTCTAAATGGATATGCCTACACAATTAGAAATTTATGGGTATGAGCCCATTTTCAACCCATACCTGCCTTCCATCCACAGCGATTACCTGTAGGAGCGTTAGCAACTCTAGATTTATGTTAATCTATGATTTTTCTGAGAGAGGAGGACCCAAGCCCTTTCCCAGCCTCTGCATGAATGCAAACTCTTGTTTAAGTGATATAGACAGATCAGGCTGGGGTGAGGCAAAGCACATTATGCTCCCACAATATCAGCATATACATCAAGTACATCTTTTTCCATGTGTAGTGGGGACATTTGAGCTATAAATATCAGTGTGGATGGCAAGGTCTAAGGTCATGGAAAATGGCATCCTTACATCCATGTTTGAGCCCTTTTCAGCCCTCTTGTCTGGAAGTACAGACATACCTATAGAGGATCGTGTCTTCTGCATGATAGTAAGTGTTTATGTGCTTTGATACGATTCAGTATTGGTTCCTCTGTTGTTCACATGGATAAAGCCAAGTCTTGTCATAGTGGAAGAGGGAATTTACCTTGGAGAAGAAGACAACTGCTTAGGTCAAACACCTTGGTGCTGTTGGATTGTTCACTTGTTGCACCTGAGAGCACTAAGGCTCTTCAAGGAGGTTGGCAATGAAACACTGAAAATCAGTATTGCTCTCAGAAATCGTCAGTGGTAATGTTTAGGCTATTGCTTAGTGGCTTTACTTATGTTTTTTATTTACTACACTGGATTTTTATTTGAAGGTTGAGTAGGAGGTTGGAAGAGAGTAAACCTGAGCAAGAACCCTATAAAGCAGGATGTATGCTTACACATATTGTTCTGAACTGTAATTTAAATATATCTTGGCTGCCACTGATGAGCAATTTAGAAGTGATGGAATTTTCACAGACCTCTTTTGCTTTCCACAAGGCTTTTCTCTTCTCTTTAGGAAAAAAAAAAAAAAAAAAAACGAAAAGAGAGAGAAAGAATTCTTTGGGGGATAAAATTACTTTCAGAGACAATGCATCTGTATTATGCAGCATTGATTGTGACGTGGCTGAGTTACATGAAATTACAAGTTCCCTTGCTCTCTGTTTCACTAGGGCAATTCCATGTGCTATGAATTGATACGGGACCCACAGCTGAATGGCCATTTGTTTTATTCTTCTACTGGAGCCCTTAAAACTGTTGGTAATGACTGGGAAGGGGAAGGAGCAACCAGGGAGAGTGGAGGCAATGTGTTACTCACTTTCAAGTGCCTCATTAGCACACTGCTGAGCTCACACAGGGGTAACAGTCCTCTCCAAAGCTATCTGCGGTAGTGCCATTTGCCAGCAGCAGACAGAGAGCAAGAAAGCAGACAAGTTGTCATTCTTTGCTGGTGATTTCATGTCATAAAAGAAACTTTTTGGATTCCAAAATGACCGAGAGTCATCAGATCACTGTTATTAAGTACAATTTTTTTAATGGGGAACAAATGATTACTCACCCTTATTCAAAAAGAGCTATGTAGTGTTATGGGTTAAATTCTGACTGTGTGAGTGGATTGTGCTCAAGAAGATCGCCGACATTTTTGAAAATAATGTTCACCCAGTAATGTATCTTTCGTTGTCCTCAAACAGCTCCTGGAGCAGAGCGGGACCTTGCTGAAGCAAAGGGGCTCAGATCTATCTGTACCCATCTGTCTAGACATGCTCATAGAGGGCAGGGTGTAATCATTGCCCCTGGTTTTTCCTTTTCCTTCTGAAGAAGAAAACATATTCCTACTCCCTTAGGTTCCTTTAAGAAACTCTCTGCTAACTTTTATGGGTTTAGGGCTTTTTTCTCTCATTTATAGACTGTGATTGGTGCTCAATTACAATACACTGTGACAGCTGCTTATCCACGTGTTAAGTGTAGCTTTAACTGCAGTTGCTCTCTGTCTCATTGCAACAGTCTCTTAAAAACGCAAACATACTTTAAAAGTAGATTACATTTTGAGCCAAAGGGAAAAAAAAAAATACTATTTTCATTGTTTATGAAATTTCATGGCATATGGATATTTGTTAGCGGACTAAGTAATTCCAGCTGGTGTATTTAGCTTGTGAAGTGTAAGGCATACTGCAAACTGGCTAATCAAGTTGCCCTTTTCAACTTGCTGATTTTATAAGGGTTATAAATCTATCTCTTCCATTATGGTATGGCTGGATAAATAATGTAGCAAATGTTTGAAACTGGTCTATACAAAACTGGGTACAACAAATTGCAAAACTGATCCATCTGACTAATCCAGTTTAGTATGGCAAGGGAGATGATTCTAAATCTTTTAAGCACAGCGTACATTAATACAGGTTAGACTTCACTTTTTCCTTTCCTTTCTTTCATTACAAGGACATAGAAAGAAAAAGAAGTAGACAAGTGAAGGAAATCTCATCTTCTAGAATGTAAGATAACAGAGCACAGGTTTTAAGCTGTGCCACAATCACCACAGTAAAGGTTGCTGTCTTTCCAAACTAGAAGCACAAACCACTTCCTATAAAGGACACTAGACAGCAACACAAAAACCTTTACATGGTGTTAAGGTTTCATCTAGCATTTGGTGGCTCCTTTTATGATTCCTTTCTATAGGCACCGTATATTGACTCAGCCTCACCTCAGCCTTGGGAATTTCCCGAGATAGGTCTTGCTGAAGATTGTCCCACACCAAACATTTTTTTAAATGAAGCATTTGCTTTGTTCTTAATTCCTTCCAGATGTCGGAATGTTTTGATAGAACAAAAAGAGGACTGGCAACTTATTTTCTTCAAAAATATTAAATGCTGTCATTACCTGATTCACAGAACTGGGATTTTAAGGGTGAAAAAAAAACAACAAAAAGGATAAATATATGACTCATGGTAAAATTACAGGATCTGGAAGTACTAGATTTTGCATCTCATTTACAGAGATTTTTTTTTTTTCCTACTGGATTATTATTCCCATTTTCAGGAAAAAAAAACCAAACAAACAAACAAAAAAAAAAACAACAAACAAACCAACAACCAACCAACAACCCAAAAACAAACAGCCAAAACCATAAATAAAGGTGAGTTCTCAGTAATGGCTTCTTCCCACAGCTGGAGCCACTGAGAAGATTAAAATTTTGTTTGTTCAATATTATTTTATTGGATAAGGAAATTAACACTCTTTTGGAGGACTTCAGTACGATGAAAGCCAGTTTTAAACAGGAACAGAACCTATTAACAAGTTGGGTTATTGCTCTTCCTTTCTTTCTATAGTTGCACGAAGGATGTAACCATCTCATTGCTGTGTTTTCTACTCAGAGTAGAAACTGTGACCATCATACCTGTTCCTTCCTACTCCTTATTACAGCATCTGTGCAGCAGGTTGCTTCTTTGATGGCTAGTTGACAAGAGAAATCCTGCGCTAAATTCCCACTCATGCTCATACTGCTTGTTGCCTTCTTGAAGATGTGCAGGAGGAGTTTTCTTGCTCCTCTGCATCAAAGATATTCATTATAGGCACTCCTCAGAAGGTGCTCTTGATGGGTTGTCGTGAAGCAATACCATTACCAATGCCGTGAAGGAAAAGCAAAGAACAAGTCTACACAGTTAATGCAGTCTCAGTCTACAGTGCCAAAAAAAGGTGCTTCTTGATCCACACTATGTATGTGTCCTTGAAGATTTCTGCTTCATTTATGGACCAAACCAAGATTTTCTATTGTTAGCAATGCAGAGCTATTACTATCTGAAAAAATGAGCTGTGCTATTCTCTGGTGTATGCACCATCAGAAAAATTGTCAGCTATGTCTTAGTCAGAGCATTTTTACTATAGAAGGTTTTAGACACGAGTCTGGATTTGGAAGGCTTGTAGACACTCAAATTGTCTTTTTACTTGTGTGCTCAGCAAATATGACGTAGACATTTACAATAGCCAGCAATCATGGACTAGAACCTTACTTGATACTTTTACAGTGTGGCTTTCGTGGTTACTACCGATCTTTGGAGTGAGGGCAAAACAGTTCCATTATTACCCTGTTTGGTTTCCAGAACTCCCTTCCATCTCATTTCCACCAACTGTGAGTTCTGTCTCACACAAATAACGGAGAGAAGGAAATATTACCTTTAGCTTAAAAGCTTTTTAATCACACACCAGAGGATTGACATTTTACCTAACAATCACCAAAGAAATCTATGAGCTTTAAGAGCCTTTGTGAGTGTCAAAGAAAATGAATAACAGCTTCAGTATTTAGTAAGCACCAAGACTTTCATAACACAGTTGTGATCATGTCTCCTGTTTGCAGTGGCAAGCTCCGCTAGTGAAAAATAACTATTCCAGTGAGATACTCCAGTTTAGTACTGGAGATAGGATTCTTCCCAGTCAGGTTTCAAAGTCTACTTACAAGCTGGGTTTCTAGTCTACAAGGTCTGGCTAAGGTTTCTCTATAGTAAAGAAATATCCTCTGGTGACAATTAGTTGCATCCTACTGTGGGACTAAGAAAGAGGGGATGAATTACCATCTAGAGGCATCACTGTGTTGTCCTTTGATGTAGAGGGACCCTAGATAAGTAGTTTTGATAAGACATATAATTTTCAGAACACTAAAACCATGCAAACAGAATCCAACCAATGGAGACGTAAAATCACTTCTGTAGCCTGTTATGCACATCGTCTTCTCTTCTCAGACCTAAAACCTAATGAGCACTATTTCAGCTGGAAATGGGTGCCTTTCCACAGCCTTTGAAATAAGGCTTATGATGAAGTGTGAAGAACAAGGAATGATGGGCAGAATATCGTAGTTACAGACACTTATTGATGGTTGTAGTCCAAGAGACAGTGGGTGCTAATGGAAGCTTAGCTGCCAACAGACCAGAATATCCATCATGGATATTTCCATGGCAATTCTGAGGGTGAGATAAAAGAATTGAACTCAGAACTCTGATCAATGATCTGAACTATGACTTGTTACCATTTGTCAAACAGTACACCCTCAAAAGGCCTTGGACTGGGTCAGCGTGCATATGGTAGTATGACTGTCTGGAGATGCATGGAGTGAGAAAATAAAAGGGCATGCCTCCCTGCAACTTGTTGAGGCTGTTGTTTCTAATGGACTACCCCTGCTGACATCTGAAGGACTCCTTATTTCAGAAAGCAATGGTTTTTGACAGGAGTGGAGAAGATAACTGGTCTACTTCCAACAAACTCCTGACTTTAAGATGTCTGTGCTTGACCTCTCAAGGGCATAACAAATTGTTTTGTTAGGACTGAAATATGGATCATGAGGATGCTCTTTCCAAGCAGCTGTGAAGAGTTACTTTTATCTAGATACTAACATGAAGGAAATACCCTTCTAGGTGACAAATATGGTCCCTGAGGAAGGCTTGTCCTGCGTAACTGCTAAGACGCTGAGCAGGAACTGGCTGCTAGACAGAAAATGAGGATGATCACCCGAAACTACTTGATCTTCAAACAGATTTGACTGCTCCCGTAGGAAATTGTCAAGGAGACAGATGTTCTGGTAGCGTGCAGGATGTGCACCTTTCCCTTGGTACTGGAAAGAAGAGTTTGTACTTGTTCTCCCTTGCCACCTTGTTTGTTGAGACTTTCGGTTCTGTGGAAGCTATTGGGAGCTCTTTATTGATTTCAGCAGTATTTTGCCCTTTTATCAACAGGGCAAGGTATGTTTGTGAAGAACTTGTTATGCATTTGCACTGTGCCAAGCTTTTTAGTAGGCTCTGCTTTTGAAAAAGAAAATGTCTATGATCTGAGACACTGAGTCTGTAACATATCCTAACCCTCAGCACAATATTTGCTAATACTTTGTCTTAGTTGTTAGATACAGAGCAAGCTACTTCTGTGTGTCAGATTTTTTCTAACAAAGGTACACCCAAAATTACCATACCCAATTCCTATTTAATTAATGGTGCCACTAGAGGGGGATTCAAAGTTCCTAAGAAAATCTCACTTGTACTAGATGTTAAACCAACAGTCAGCTCCAGCTCGGTTCCAGGCAGCTTAATTCCCTGGATGTTAGAACTCCACAAGTAAATTATTTTCAGAAATAAGAAGATAACCAATGGCCCACTGAGATACTACTGTCACTGATCTTAGTTCCCCTTTCTAACTTAATGTTCTCTCTGCCTCTGAGTTGCTTAATGTAAAAAACTGTTCTTCTGGAGAAGGTTGAAGTGCTGTTGCTTTGAGATTTATTTTACTTCTTTTTCTAACTTATGTTATTTATAAAACTAAGACATGCTGCGGTTGCATTTGCACTGTTTATCAACTACAACTATATTTACTGACATATGAAACTCTCTGATGAGTCAAAGGAATTCTTTTCTCAGCAGAGAAGCTAGATGTCAAATTACTAAATGCCCTATGAGGATTTTATTTTGGTCACATATTAATTTTAAAATAAATGCATCCAAACTAGATTTCTGGCAATGAAGTTTGGTTTTCTAACTTTTGTTTCTGATGGCAGGCAAAAAAACAGGGAATAAGCCATTTTCTCCCTTCTGAAATGTACAGATTTCAAAAAAAAAAAAAAAAAAAAAAAACAATTGAATTGGGCCAGTAGTTTGTGTAGTACTATTTTTATCTGTCCTTTCTATTGAATCACCTAAATCTCACCTCAGTGCTAAGATTTCAAGCTGCTTTTTCTCAGTGTGGTTTTAGGTTATCCCTAAATGAAATTGCTGTAATATAAAATATTGAAAAATCACTAAAGCCTACAAAATGTCCCCTTTTGCATATACCACAATAGTGAGTTCCATGTTACAAAGCCAGACAGATTTAAATTTATAGTGTAGTTAAGTTCCATGCACTGTCTTAATGTATGTATTCTGACAATTTCTGGAGTTTGCAATTTGTCTCCTGCTGTGAAGGGTTGCTTTGAACTCCTAATTCTCCTGATAGCCTTTCCAAAATGGACATATATTTGAATGTAATGCTCAGCTGAATACATTTTTGGATGTTCTGTTAGCGAAGAACTGAATCTTAAAAAATAAACATACAGGGGAATTTTTTCTATACTTGAGGTCACTCACCTTTCTTGCCATGCCCTGTGGCATTTTACAAGTATTAGAACTGGCATTTGGTTTCAGATTCTAAAGATCTATGCAGGAAGTTTTACTTTTATTTCCTTCTACTCTTTGGCTCATTTAATTCTTTATTTGATCTTCACGAAAGTACTAAGGGAGCCCAGTAAAAGTACTAAGTGACTTGATTTAGAAAATATAAATAGATAAATCTTGTATTTTTAGATTCTTTGTAAAGATAAATGGCTGTAAGTAGAAATCACATTAAGTCAAAAGGCATTATATCTTTAGCCAATCTTAGTTCCAGAGTCTCAGCAACTGTTACGTGACACAGCTCCATTACAGTCAATAGAATGACAATTTGCTGTAGCCAAGAAACTATCCCATAACATTTCCAGCAGCCCAGAAACTACAGGGAGCCCAGTGCAGAGACTTTTTCTCAAGAAAACCACTGAAGTTACCTTTTAGAAGATCAAAATGATGCAACAAGTGACTTCTTCAAATCATGTCAACATGGATAACAAACTTGACTATACCGACACCAGAAATACCTTTTCTGTTCTGTTTTCTAGGCAGAGGTGTGCATGCAGGTGATATTGCATAGCTACACTGAAATTATGAAAGAGCTTTCTTTGCTTCTTCCCACATGTTCACATGTTATATGAGAGAACTCCTTCCTGCATATGGAAGCATTACTAATTTTTACACAATTTACCACACTCTTTGATACAGAATAATATCATTGTTCTTTGCTCTCATAGACATTTGCTGTATTAAAATCGTGTGTGATTTTGCTAGTCATCCTTAAGAATGCCAAACAAGCTGAAAATCAAAGTGAGTAAAAACATGAAACAGCTATTAAACCACCCACTGGTGTACACCTCTTCTCTTCCAGGGTTTTCCTGCAAATATTTTAATGGTGTCATGGTTAGACATTTTAGAAATTGTAGCAGTAGATGCTGGAACGAGACTCATGCTTTTACTCTTCCTTCATGGAAGTAGCATCAAGGATATCTTGATTATACTTGGTGTATGTTTGTGTAACCTGGTATTAAAGACCTCCATGCATGGAGATGCTACAAACTCTTTTAGAACACTGATCTGGTCTTTAACTCTCCTTCTAGTTAGAACCTTTCCCTAATTAGGAACCAAAATTTCTTTTGCTGCAGGTCAAATTAATTATTCTTTGTGCTATTGTGTAGAGAACGGTTTATCATGCTTTGAACGGGCCTTCTGAAATTCAAGCTTCCCTAGGGTAAAGAAATCCAATTCTCCCAGTTTTCCATCTATTGCATGACTCTTGACCTCTGATCAGCTTAATTCTGCTGTCCTGGAGCCCTGATAATACATTCGTGCATTTCTGAAAGCAATGTGCTAAATAGAATGTAGTATTCCAGCTGAGTACTCATTATTTTAAGGTACTGGAATAATTACTTTCCTCAGTTTGCAGATTTACACATTTCATAATCAAATTTATCTTTTCACAGCAGCATTGTATATTGGTTCTTACTAATATACAGATCTTCTCCATAAGCACTTTGTTCTCTATTCTGTGTTTGCCCATCTAATTTTCACTTTCTTTTTGCAACACTTTGTTCTCGCTTTTATTAGATTATATTTTATGAGTTTGTTGGGGTTTTTTTTCCCAGTGTACTGGATCATTTGAAATTCTGATCCTGATGCTAGGTACTTATCATTCTTATCCAGATACTAACATTGGCAAAATTTGTGAGTTACCAGTTCTCATTAACATACCGAGGGATTCCTCGGCCGGGGGGGGGGAGCTTGTAATCTTTGTGGAGTCCTCTGTAGTTTGCCTCCACCCGGCCCACTGAAAGAAATACACTAGTTCCTGTTGTGGTTTCATCACAGTAGTACGAGAGGGAAACTGCTGATTTTTGCTTGGTAAATGACCTTTCTAAGGAAAATGTTAAAACACACTGGTCCTTTGGTCCTTGGTATCTGTATTGTAGTGCAATATACTATCTCATTAATATTCTCCATTGCTTAGGCCTCTCAATATATTATTTGTCTCATTTTCATTACATATTTCTATTCTATTTTTTTTTCCAAATTTGATAATTGATTTATCTTTTCTCCTGCTCTGGTTACAAATCTCCTGAGAATCCAACTCACGAAAACATACCCTTGAAGAAAGTCCTTAAAAAGACACTTAATCATAATCCTGAGTTTGAAGTCAAAACGACAGAATCAGAATTCCCAGCTAAGGGCAAAATTAGTCCTCCTCTCCCTTCATTCCTAGGATAAAGTGCACTCTCAAGGACATAGAAGAAAAAGAGGTGTCATTGTGCAATGTATTCCATCGATGTCCTGGCCAACACGAGCTCTGGAAATATATTCTTAAAATTTGATATGTAATTTTAAGCATTTTACTGAATAAGTGACTGCTTAATTGTTTTCCCAAACCAGAGCTCAAGCCAATTTGTATTATTTTTCCATCTGCTCTATTATTTCCTATAAAATATTCACATTGTTTCATTTCTAAGCTGTTTATGTTCTTATATTAATGAATATGTTAAATAAAATTAAATCAAGCATCTCTCCCAGCAGCCACATTAGAGAATATCTATCCCCAGATCAGACAAAACACAGAACTGTTATGATTATTTACAGTCTTTTGTTTTTCCATAGCTCATGGACAGTAGTGTTCCTGTTTAAGTCAGATGGGGTTTCTGGGAAGCGCAACGTTTCTTGCAAATCTTCATCAGACACTTTAATATAATATGCCTTCATTTTTTAAAACTATTTGATATTCTGCCTCCTAGAGAGTTATGTGCCAAATTACTCTGCAGATAGCACACATGATATGAAAACAAATTGAAAAAAATAAATGAAAAGATCTGTCACCCATTTACCTTTTACTCCCTATAGATATTGAACTGGGGGTCCTGGTGTTCATTAAACACATGTGATCTTTCAATGAAAATATGTCTTGTTCATGCACAGACTACTGTGTTCAGAGCTGGGTGATAGATTCTCTTGTGACGTGCTTGAGCAGGCTGAGAGTATGCAGTCAATCTCATTTCATTGTGAGCACCACATGCTCAGGCTCTGCTCAGGCTATGAGGTGATAAGGCAGTGTAACAGGTCTATTTATAATTGTAACCTTTAGAGAGATTAATTTCAGGACTAAGTTCAACAACAATGATAACACCATGGGGCTGCATCTCAGTGTGGTGGTACAACACTGTGTCAGAGTAGCATGGTATAATGCAATGTTCTCATGTCGTATACTGGGCCATATCCCTTACAGGTAGAAAGTCCAATACTGTTAAATGCTCTGGAGGCAAGGCTGCAGTAGCTCTTAGAGCTACTATCTGATATTAAAATGGTGTACTCAATTGTACTTAAAAGCAATAGGATAATCAGAAGCATCCTGAGCATAGTGAGAAAGTGTTTAATGGCATTTCATTCTTCAAACAATAACTTCTATCAAGATCTACCATATACCTTTGCTAAAGTAAAATTTATGGAGATCTGATGAAAGTAGATATAGGTAACAGAGCTCTATTGTTTAAGGATGTGTCTGCAATGTCAGTTCATCTTTAATTTTTGTCAGCTTGAAAAAAACGGCAAAGGAGAAATATCATCAGTCTTTCTCTATCATTGGGCTCAGACTTTCTTCCTGCACATGAAAAGAACAAGGATCTTCACTAATCTTAAGCTGCTTCCAGCTATTGTGGGGTCAGAAACTAACTGAAACTTTTGAAGCTTCAAACATGGGGTAATTCACCAACTACAGGTACTGGGCAAATCCTCCAGGGAAAAGCTGTCTCGCATCTGTAATAGCTTCAAGACATCTCGTTTCCCTCTTTTCCCTGTTTTTTATTTTATCTCTTCCAGCTTTTACGCCTTTCATCCTCCCCCTTTTTCCTCCCCTTTTCTCTGGTCTTCCTTCCTCTCTGTCTCTTTTCAATCTTCTACCATCATGCACTTCTTATTTTCTTCACTCTTTTATGTGAAGGTCTCAGTCTTGTGTAAGGGATCGACCAGATGCTCTAATAGAAGGTGCTCCAAACAGCTTAGAGACATCCAGCATGCAATAAGGAAAAGTTTCTCAGACGCCAATGTTCAACCAGGATGGGGGAAGTACACATTGCAAGTCAGTTTCTGAGACCCCAGAGATGGCCAGTGATTTCAGCATCTGTACTACTGGTGAGGACCTGGCAAGGTACGACCAGTGACCTCAGGAGATTGCTCTGAGAATTTGTTAATCAGCATATACAGACAGTTCCAGATATACAATTGCAAAATATAGTTGCACTTAGTGGGGGAGAGCAAACCTGTGTTCAAACCCGGCAGGGGCTGCTGAAGGTTTTCAACAGGAATGTTTTTACTTTGCAAGCAGATTTGTATTCATTAGGTAGCCTCTAGGACCACTGGTCCACTCTAATAAATGTTTTGATAAAAGAGGTCATGTCCCCAAAGGATGTCTGATTGGGACATGTTATTTCTCCTGTAAAAGATGATTAAAATAGGTAGACATTGATTGTCTTCTAACATTCTGATTTCTAAAACCCAAGGAAATGACATTTCTCCTTCAAGGTTGTTCAGAGTGCTGATGAAAGTTATTAGACTGATGACTCTGAGAAACAAAAAGTCCTCTGCCTCATAGCATAGCTACTGCCAGTGTAAGAAGATTTTGCACATTTAGCAGCAAATTACAAACAACTGCATGACCAGCAGAGTTCAAACTCTCATCCAGGGACAATCCCCAAAGTCAGTTCTTCTGTTCCAGCTAATGCCAGGAACCATTGCCGCATATGCTTTCAGTCCATAAAGTTCATATAGCTTTTCAGCTTTCACTGTCCCTTTTTCTGTCTCTCTTTTTTGAATCTCTTTGCCAGAAAGGGTGCAAGCATGTTCATTAAGTATGAACATGCACCCGTCAGTAACCAGACAACCTATTGTTGAACACAGCCTGAAGGACAAATTTTCTTAAGAGTTTTAATCACATAAACATTTCTGAAGGAAAGAGGCTTTTAATTGACTTTTTAATTGTCTAGATGAGAAACATCCTTTCACGTTTGAGAGAGCAACACCGGTAAGTTGTATAGCTGATTCAGAGTGATACACTTAGTACACTTCGTGGGTCTCGGGCTAGACAGATGAAGAGAAAGCCCCTTTAAAAATGTTGCTCTGATGTTGTCAATGGGAAAGGAGAGGTAGAAATGGAAGAGAACAGTGTACAGAGGAGACAGGTGGTAAATATATTTAGAGGTTTTACAGACATGAATATTATAGGAGTTTTTTTCTAAACATGCTAAAATAAAAGCGTCAAGCAAAATTGCTCCAGAAAATGTTTCTCAGTAGCTTAAACACTGCAGAGGAAACCCTACTTTAGGTAGGGCATGATCACTAGAGTCTGCAATTTAATCTTTAGAGATTTTAGAGATGGATGTAGAACGAGGTGTGAGATAGCTGAATTGTTTCTGGGAGCCTCGTCTTTGCTGCACTCTCTTCCCATATCACCTGAAGTGTGGACTGTCTTGTCTCCTGCTTGGATGTTGTGCTTGTCATGCAACTAAGTTAGCATAGGTTCAGGCATGAACCTGGCATGAGGAGTGTCTCAGTGGTCAGAGAAGGAAAATGACAGGGCATCCAGTCCTCACATGCTTTCGTTAGAATCAGTGGCACCTCCACATTGCTTTCACAAGACAAAAGTTTTTTCAGTCACGCCCTCAGAAATGGTGAAACTGAATGTGGAATCTGAATGTTGCTAAGTGGTAGAGTGTTGGAAAAAAAAATCTAGAAAGCAGGAGAAGCAAATTCTTTATTGATTCTTTCAGAGAAGACTGAATTCAGGAGTACAAGTGTAAATAAACCAAAATTTGTTCCAAATAGTTCCTCCTCATCCAACTGTTTATTTAGGGCATTCATTGTAATTCAACATTTAACTACGTAAGGCCAAAAAAGACAATGAGTAGCTCACTATGCTGTCTTTTCTAGCTTTTTAATTTCCACTGTCCAGTGAAGTTTTCATCACTCAGTTTTCAGGACTGTGGTGAACTAATTCATCTTACGGTGAGGCTTTGTTCAGATAACTGTGACTCAGAGACAACACAGAACATAGACACCCTTTTTTTTTTCTACTTCTTCCCTCTCATTTGCAGCTTCCTCACATTCCTAATTAATTCCTTTTTCAGTTTTGGAATCCTAAATTCCCATTTACTCTTACTGGCTAATCTCTGGGGTTTAGTATCTCAGTACTCTTTTCCAAATTTGCATATGTTTTACTACACCTTACTACTAATGCAAACAAAAGGGACACATCAGAGTCTGATGACCTATAGAATAACTTTGCTTTCATTCTTCTTCTGTGCTCTTTTTATTCCTTTCCTAATACTGTATCATTTTGAAACTTAAATCTGCATGTTAATTTGTAAAATGAATGGTGATAGAGTTGTTTACACCAGACAAGCCTTTAAACTAAATGACAGTAAAAAGGAAAAAAAAAAAAGCAGAAAAGACACCTTTTTAGTCTAACACAATTGTTTAAATAAAGTAACTGTAGGAAAATAGCTACCCACTAGCATTAGTAATGTTTCCAAATGAGCCCTGGTCCTCATTTGGTGGAGAAATGTAGGAACCCACATGTCTTGGAACTCAATAAGAACTGCAGATTCCCTGCTTCTCTTTTAAACTTACAGCCTCCTGAAACAGCTAGACATGCTTCAACTTTTTCTCTTCTCCTGCTGCTAATATGATTCACCTAATCTTCGTCTGGAAGCAAAAAGATTATAGTCACTCCAGGTCCTCTCTTACTGGGAATCACCAGGCTGGTGTAAGATGCCATGCCATCTAGTGACACTAGGAGTGAGAGACTCGTTGGACTGCTGCTAGAGCTTTCAAAGTGCCTGTCCACAGAATAAATCCAAAATCTCCTGTGACAATACTTGGTTCCACATCTGCAAACATAGCTAAAATACAGTGCTTATTCCCATCATTCTCCTTTCAGACAAGATTATAGAATAAAATGAAAGGAAAAGAAAAATCTGGAGCATATTTTGCTTTCAGTTGTCTCCTTTAATCCCCAACATACTCTTTAGTGAATTTTAACATTTAAAAAAATCATACAGCTAAATAAGACAATTGCTTGGTGGTGAAGCAGAAATAATTCCTGGAATTTCATCTTAAATTAACCCTGAGTTCTTTACACCAACATGTGCGGACCTTCTGGAAGGACTTCTTTCTCAGACATGGCATACTTCTCTTCTTATGAGGGATAATTCCAAATTTCCTTCCTTTTCCCTCCTGAAAGGTCTCCTTGTCCTGTGCAGTTTCATGAAATTAAAAGGTTTTCCCTTTTTTTCCTCCTGACTTTCAAATATTTACTTATTTATCCACTGCCACTCGGTTTTAATAGACAAAAAGATATTAAAATTCCTATCTAAAACAGCAGCAGTGCTTCTAGTGCTGTACTTTGATAACCTCCCTCAGTTTGGGCACACCTCAGAAATTGCAATTGCATCTGTTTATAACTGGGAATTATGAGCTGAGACTTCTGCTCATATAACCAATGGATTTCTCCATTTGCATAGTGGAATTTTGCCAACAGGGATTTGGCAGAGAATCAGGCTGACACAACTAGAGAGAAGTTGTAAAGAAATTTAACAGATTTTCCTTTTATTTATTGTTAGAGAAGAAGGAAGGGGGGAAATGGCCAGCTGTAAGATCTGGTTTCATTTCGCTCACACTCTCTCGAAAAGAAACCTAAACTTCTATTCCTTTATAATTTCTCAGAAAATTTTCACAATCAGTTCTTCCTAGTGATGTTTTTCCCTTCAGTTTCACGTTGCCTTGAAATATTGGCATTGGTGGCGCAGAGAATTTGCAATGTGCTCTATACTGCAAAGACATTTTGCCCACCGTGCTTCCATGGTAGCATCTTGGCCTCATGCACCTCATTCTTAATCCAGAACCAGCAACTGTATTGTCACTCACATCACATTTTCCTGCCTCTGGCAAGAAGAGAAAAGCAATGGTTTTTTAGAAGAATTTCTACAGCAGCATTGCCAAACATAAATTAGCCAGGACAGACATCTTCAATTTGACTAAATAAATTAGACTTCTAATGTCAGGTCAGGGCATACAGACTAAATATAGGGAAAACAATGTAATTAGACCTTTAATCATACAACTTTCCTGAGAAAGGGGTCTGTGACCAGAAACACTAAGCTCAGTTATGATGCAGCACCACGCACCCTATTAGGGCATGGTTAAGAGCTGCCTCTTCCAGGCATCGCTGTTTATTGAAAAGGAAATTCTTTGCCTTCCTTAGAGCTGATGTTGGATGTAGCCACATTTTCTTTGACGACTTTTGGGGAGACAAAGGAATTGACTGCTTGCTTATAACAAAACTTTATAAGACCATTTCCTTAACTTTACATAAAGTATGACTGTTGTTGTACAAATACTATTGTCTCACTTGAGGTCTAGAGTTCAGGGCTTTGCACAGAGGTGGCCTTCAGCCTCACACATGTCGGTGGGAAGGTTTCACCCTCTGCATGAAGCCTATCTGAACAATTCAACTGTAATTAAAAAGTCAAAATTACATTAGAAATGGCAAGCAGAAACATGCTTTGAAGTTTGGCAACCCTGTAACTCACCATGATTTTAGGGACAAATTGGTAACTGAGAGGACTGCACAAAAACAAAGTGGGTGGGACTAGCCCTCCACTGCTAGATGTATATTAAAGAGGGTTCAGAGGTAGCTTGATCTGTATTATTATGTAGTCAAGGATTCTTGACTGTTAAACATCCCCAGATTCATCAGTACTTTATCATCCTCTGTAGCAAAAGGACAAATCATTTAGTATGTAGCTTCTTCCCTGGTTGACCACCATATGTGTGTTCAAGACCTGACAGCTGAGAATCATTTCTATTGGAAAAACAGCCTCCACAGGGAACGCTGTTTTCCACAGGGAACATGGTGTTTTTTCACAGCGCTCTGTTACCCATATATTGTCTGAAAGGCAACTTAGGCATGAGTTGCATTATCAAAATCCTAAAGTCTGCGTCTTGGTGAAGATTTTAAAAGTAACAGAAATAGAGGGGTTTTCACTTCACATCAGATTCAGTGGTGGATTTTCCTCCAAAGTTTTGCTTTATATTGTCAACATTTTAAAAAAATATATATTTAAACAAAAACTATTTTTTTCCACTTTTAAGCAGGGAATTTACACTATAATCCTGTAAATTCTTATATACATATATACTATTAAAATAAACCCTTCAATAAGTCCTAACTGAAAATTACTTCAAAATACTTTCTGAATGTGTAAGATAATTCTGTCTTAGCAATATCCAAGGTATTTGTCCTTTCTTAGATGCGTGTGTTCCTTGATTCCTCGTGTCCAATGAATATTTTGAAGATAGCCATTTATTGCAAGATAACAGTTCTGATAATGAATAACAACTATGTAGAAATGTGAATAATAAAATTCATTTTCCTGAAGACAACATAACCTGCAAAATGCATCTTAACTAGTTACAGACACTTAATTAATTCCAAATGCTTAAGCCTTTGTAAACCAGAATTGAATTTGACAATTGCTGTAAACAATGGAAATAACATGGATGCCTCCATGAAATAGGCTGTGTGAAACTGCTGTCTCCCTGATGCAGTCAAGAATCCAGGTAAAATATTTGCTCTTTTTGACCAGTTGCAGTGTCTGGTGTTGTACTGAATCATATAATTCAAGGAAGTTCTGCTAGTATTGATCATATTTTCCCTGAAAAATATGAAACCAGCCATAAATAATGACATCAAATTGGCTTAAAGAAATCCAATAATCTGGAAGAGGAGCTGAGTCTTTTGTATCTTTAACGATCAGTATAATAGTACAGAAACTCTTTTGATGTATAAAACACCTTTTAATTTGGCTTTACAAAGTCTCTTACATGTAAAGATATGCTCTAGCATGCTTTAAAATGCAAACTTCATGTAGGAGATGATGTGTTGTTCTCCTTACACTCTTTTAGCTTTATAGTTTCATTAGTACTATGTGGTGGTTTGAAATATTGCCTTTTGTATTGAATATATGATGCAGAGAGTCCGATTTTTCATTATTCCTCCCTAATTATACTCTACAGTTTTTCTATATTTAATGATCAGATAGATGTCTATGCAGGGAGTGTTTGCTATGGGCAAGCCATGCAAATAATTAACCTTGGCATTGTTTCATGTCTCTCGGTGTAAAATTTTCACTGAGCAGATTTCAGGTAAACCATCCAGCCCACTTCACTTAATAGTACCTCTTTAACCTGCTCTGCAATTATATCATTTGTGCTATTGAGCTCGTTCATTTTCCTTCTTCGTTACTCGTTTCACCCCAAGGAATGGCAGTTTAACAGAAGTCTCCAGTGATGTAGGTAGTTAAATGAGGCTGTGACTTATCTCACTGACTATAGTGTTTCTCTCGTGACAACCACTGCAGTCTGGTGCCATGTTGTTTTCAGAAAAAAAATTTGTCTTCCAACCTAAGTTACGTGGGAAGACTTGTAGAGCCGGTCCTTTCCCTGCAAATTCGAAGCAGAGATCAGAGAAGTCCATGTTTTGTGCCCCATTCTGTGGTTCCTCTGGTGTATTTCAGAAAGCCCAGTAGCAACACTGTTCAACACCTGGCAGAAGGCACCAGAGGGATGCTCTGGTTTATGCAGATCATCAGTTGTCCACAGTTGCCCCCCTGGACTTTAGTTTTGCAATATCCAAATCTCTGCAAACATGTTACAGGGAATGCCACGATTCCAAACCTCAGTATTTACATGAGGTACCTGCACATTTTGATGAGTACATGCTTTAGTTAATTTTCTGTGGGGGAGAGACCTTCCTTCCCATTCTTCTTTTCTCCTTCCTTTCCTTTGCTCTTTTAAATGGTGTGGTTATTTAAAAAAAATGAACTTACACAGAAATGCACACGGGCATTCATGCAGCTGTGGTTTGATGCTTTCAAACCACTGCTACCTGACACTAGGTTAGCCTTGAATTTCAATGCCATTTTTGCAATAAGCAGATCCAAAATCTTTTGAAATCTATTGGTAAGCAAAGACTACCTCCTGTTTATAGAAGTAAGAAAAACTATCTTGGACAAGGAGTGCTGGCAGAGATGTCGTTACCAGTATTTCCTCTGCAAACTGTAGTGAGGGGTTCTGGTAGGATCGTGAAACAGCATACCTGTCCACATTTGAAAAGGAGTATTACCTCCATATAATAGCCCCATAATATCAGCAGCTAGGATTATAAAGGGAAAATAGTTAATATACTTAGCAGGCTTCCTGGATGAAAGGCATCCTGGACTGATAATAGCTGTTTTGGCACAGCTTCAGTTCTGTAAGAATGTTTTAAGAGTCCTAGTTCTGTATCAGTGCAGAATAAAAACCAGTAGTAAGACCATCAAAGCTGTCCTCAAAACAGAATGGCTTCCTTCTGACAAGTGGGAAATAACATCACAGACACAGATCCTGTGTGCAATAAATGGATGTAAGTGAAATGAAATTCAGAAAGCTTGATCCCCTCCAAGGTGTGTTTCCATAAGTTTAAGCACATGATGCCATGCCAGGATCAAGTGCATACAGCAATAATAAAATTTTGAATAATCAAAATACAACTCAGTTTTACTCAGGTGTTTCAGATAGATAGCTATCAAGAATGCATTTATCAGTGTATGAAGTGACTTTGATAACAGGGTCAATGACTAGAAGTAGAGGGAAAAGGAGAAGTCAAGAGGAAATTTAAAAGAGTTTTAAGAAGAGACAAAGCCTTTTAAATATAAACAGATATAAACTAAAAGATTAATAGAAAGACTATGTAGTTGAGGTTAACATCTATGTTCCTGTGACTTAAACTGAAGGGAACTTGCATTGAAAAATATGATGACACAAATACAGTAGTGGCTAAGAAATCTCTATATGTGTCATGGAATCATTCTCATAACACCTGGTTCCTTTGTATTTCTATTTGTTTGAAAAAATATTGCCACGCATTTTTTTCTTTTTTGCACAAAAATATTTGGAGAACACCAAGGTATCCCCACAACCCAGAACAAAGATATAAAAAATAAAATCAGAAGGAAGGGCAATCTCATGAACAAGAGAGTTAGAATTATCCTCAAAACTGGATTCCAAACCATATTCTGTCACTGACTGCAGAGGCTTTCCTTTGGGAAAAAAAGTTCAGAAGAAAGGGTTTTTTTATTATTATTTTACTTCACCTGTGAAAAAAGATTGGTGTTCTTGCTTCTCATACCCAAAGGGAATTCCTCAGTGGAAATTAACTGCAACAGGAGTTTACATCTGTCATCTTCCTTCTCAACTTCAAGGAGGAAACAGACAACAGATCTCATTCATACCAGCCTTCCAGCTATAGAAAGTCCTTTTAGGGGACACTAAGCAAGAGCTATTCTAAATTACTACTCTGTGACTGACCATGTAAAGTAGTGTGCTGTAACCACGTGCCCAATGTTTTCCCCAACTCTGCTGCAGAGATTTCTTGAGGAAGAGGAAAGTCTAGCTCTCTGTTATTTTAGTCCTTAATTGCTTGCCTGTAACTATTAAGTTTTATTGCAGACAGTAATATTTCCTTTCTTCCATCCTTATCTATCCAGTTGATAAATTCATTGGGAATGAAGAGTTTCCTTCTTCAAATATTCAAGGGCAAGATGCTCAGGCACTGATATAATTGAATTAAACCCACAATGGAGTTACAGTGATTTATCTGAGTTGACCATCTTGCCTTGAAAATTTTAAAGGAACATGTCCTGCTTCTGCAAGGTCAATGATCCCAAAGTGAGGACGAAATCTGTTCTGCCCTGAGAGAGATTTAAGAAGTAAATCAGTAAACCAGTTCAAACAAGCAGCATGTTGGAAAGTCAACACTCCCCAGGCCTTTGATGTGTTTAATATCATCTTCTGCAGTCACCTTATAACTCCTCACTTTGCTGCTTTGCATTAGATCCCAAAAAGTTAATAACACTGTCAAGACAATCATGCAGTTACTAGACACTGTCCAGTTCCTGTGCCTTTCCCCTACACCGTTTCACTTTTGGAGCAAGTGTACTGTCTATATACATTGGAGACTTAGATTAAACTCTCTATTAGAATCATTGTTTGGCCATGAACTGTGTTACCTGAAAACAATTGAAACTCAGAGAAAGTTGTGGTTGTGAATACAGGAGAATGCTAATGAAATGCAGCTCCTTCTCAATCTATATGCTCCCAGAAAAGTGATTCTTGTTGAGGGAAAAGCTTACATTTAGATTAGGTTTTGGCTAAAGCTAAGATTGATGTTTGCTAGTGGAAATAAAAGGTTTATCTAAAATGAGAAATGACCTTAATATTAACTTAAAGCTCAAGGTAAATCCATTTTCAGTTATGAAAATATTTGGCTCATGTGTGTGTTCGTCCTTTTGTTATTTATCCATGCATGAAAATACCAACAAAGCAAAATAAAGACTGTTCCCATCAATTTAGTTCAAAGAACAGGAGAAATTGGAACTCTCAGAAATATCAAGGCAATAAGTGATCAAAATTTCAAGGAATGAGGCCAGCAACATTTCAAATTCTGCTAAAAAATGTGGAGAGCTATTCAGTAAACGAATTTCTATTGTGTTTTGGTTCATTGTGACAAAATAAGTTACTTTCATGATAATTTCAGTAGGATTTGTTTAACAAGGTTCAAAGAAAGTCAGCTTCTTTTCAGGCAGAATTCTGAACTCTTGGATGTTTATCTAAATTCAGTTAAGCACTCAGAAGATTACCTACTGCAAATTCAATCCAAAAGTTTCAAAACAAACAAACAAAAAAGAAATCTATTAAATGTTCAAACAAGTCACCTGGCCTATACGTTTGTACATGAGCAGGAGGGTAGAAAAGATGACCTCCAGAGTCATCTTCCCACTTCAACTATTCTGTGATTCTATGAATTTATTTTTTTTTAATTATAGTATCCTAAGCTCACACTGGTCTTTTTAAAAAGTACAGTATTTTCTCTTTTCCATTCTTATTTTGGCACTGAAAAGTTAAGAGACTGTAATCCAGCTGTCTGGCACCTTCACTGGTGATGCATTAATGTGTCTCATGACTTTGAAGGTTAAGCCGATACGTGCATTTGTGTGCTTCTAATTGTGTGTGCAAAGCCTCAAATTTTCATTGTCAGAATACGTAGTGAGTGTCAAGATATCTACTCACTGTTGAGGTGAGGACAGCAGGATTGTAGAGCAGCCTCAGAATTGCTGAAGCTGCTTGTCATGTCTCTTCTTTGAATGAAACTCCATGAAGGACAGTAGCGGTTCTAGTGCCACCCTTCTCCAAAAAATCTTTCCAATTGGTGTAGCTATGCAAGGAGTGTGTGGGTTGGCACCCCAGCCTCTAGTAGTATTTGACAGCTATTGGCAATTCACAAGGACTTCAGATAGGCCTAAGCAGGCATGAAACAAAGTGCAGTGAGTGTTATTAACAAGTGCAATGTGAGTATCTTCAGAGTTGTGATACAGGCAAAGGGAGCACAGAATTTGGGTATTAAGTGCTCTTCTCCACCAATATCAATTAGAATATTGTGTCCTATTTCACTCTCATGCCTGTTCCTAGTGATAACATAGAGATAGGCATTGCAAGCATTGATGAGTGCCCTCGTCCATGTCTCATTTCCATGCAAAAGTGTCTGAATTCACTTGTATCAGTTGTGACTGTGCACCGTTCTGCTGTTAGAGAGCAGTCAACGTCAGCTAATTAAAATAAATATGCAGAAAGATTTCAGCAGTCAATACAGTAGCAGCAAGTGTACAAAAACTCATGATTGCAATGCATTTGCAGAGAAACAATGACTTACAGAGGATAATTTAGATGACACCTATCTGAACCATGCTGCTCAACATTTTCTGGAGCTAGTGTCTATGGATTTATTGCAACTGACAGCCTCTACTGCTCCTACTAAGTTCTTGTTTTAAGAGTTCCTTGAAACTGTCATATATGAACAAAATGCTTCTTATCCTAAACCAGAGGAAAAGGAGGGAAAAGGATTATGGGCCCGGCTCAAACAAGTGGACACAGGGAAGAATCACAAATATTTGTATTTTGTAATGGGACTGTCCTAACCTTAACTTCCGTATATTTTTTCCTGATAAAGTACTCAGACTAGAAAAGCATATTTGTGTGCAGAGCCAAATACGCAAACAAGGATGTTATATACATGTATAGATGCAGATATATATGTGCACACGGACATATTTGAGGGGCAGGTGTGAGTGAATTGAATTATGAAGAATGAAACCTTGCCACCACTGCTTTATTTCAGTGTAATGCTTCTGTAATATAGTTTATTGTGGATTAATTAATTTATTAAGCGGATTAATATAGAAAGCATCATACGCAGTATATTGCAGATACAAGGGAAGGCCACAGTAGTAGTAATGTTGGTTTCTGGAGCTTGACTATCCTTGTATCAGTCTTAGGTTTTCTTTAGGAATTCAGCGTCATGATTCCCACGGAAGCAATCATGGCAATGACAGGTACTCGCAACATGTAGCAGAGCAGCAGTTAGTGCTAGGGGGTAGGAGTCACTGTGCCTAGCACTGCATCAGAGGCTGTAGACCACAGGAGCAGAGGACATTTATTTCCAGCATGGTCTCTGACAAAAAATAATCCAGGTATTGAAGTATGTTGGTCAGTAAAAGGGATTTGCATTGCTCTCTGTATCAGCAAATTGAGACAGGAAGCATTTTTTGGGGGGGCCACAGGAGTTTCCCCTTCTCTCAATATTGCCTACCATTTACGCAGCTGAAAACTGAGAATTTTAATCAAACTGCTTAATCTGAACAACCACTGAAGAGAAACTTCAGTAATAGAGAATAGAATTGCTGCCAGGAAAATGTAAACAGGTTTAAGAAGAGAAACACTAGGAGTGGAAAAACAGCCTTGGAGGGAGCTATGTTGCATTGACCAGCCTTCCCTTGCAGGATTTTAGCAATTCAATTAGAAGTCTTTACAGATTTAGCAGCTAATCTTTGAAAATACACCTCCATCCTACAATGCCCGCTGTTGACACATAATATACAGTTCCATATAATCAGGATTTCTCTGTTTCTCAGAGGGCAAGTGAGCCTGAGGCTCTCACATCTGCTGTAGAGCATTCAAGGTTTTAAAAGTGGAGCAAGGATAACCCATGGAGAGAAACGATGAACACCAGCATCTAGTCCCGGTATGAGAGAAGAGAAGGAAAACAAACATGTGTAGGAATTAGAACTAAAGGGACTTGCCCCTAGAGGAGAATCTGTGTCCTCAGAGCATACTTCTGAGTTTCTGGGGTAAGGAAGTTTCGGTGTTGCTGTTTTAGCCTTTGAAATGTGCTGCATTGAACTGCAGGGAGGTGGGTGAGAAGGAGGCAATGGGGAGGCCGGGGTTTGGGAATGAAGCGGTTGTCTAATCCAACAGATGGTCAACTTGCAATGTTTTTCCTCAAGCAAATTCCCATAGAGGAGAATTCAGCTTTAGTTTGAACCATAATAAAATATTGTTATGAATTCAACTCTGATGCAGGGGGAGAGAGACACTACTGGTCTCTTAAGTAAGTGTCTGGAGTTTTTATCTATGCTGATAAAACTGACATTTCTCAAGTGGCAAAGCATTCAGAGATATGTTTGTTTTTCACATAGAGGCAGCAAGCAGTGAGGCACCAGGACTTGAACTGTGAGAATACACAAGTTTTTCACTTATAAGCTTTCCATTTCTGTTTACTATTACTTTAATTATGAATATAACAAAATGACCCAGAAAATCAAAATGGAACCTTGTATTTCACGTGGTTTTCATTGGGAAATCTAGTTCATTTGAGACAGGCTCCATATTTGTAAAAACAGGATATTAGAGATTATGAGTAGGAATCAGGCTTTGAATGTATGATGAAACATAAAGTCTGAGGCATGTTACATGGATAGAGCTTTGCAGAGGACTGTTTACACTGCTGTTGTTGAAATTCCTCTAATTTGTCACAGGTTACCATAACCTTCCCCGGATTCCTTAATTTGGCTTCAAAATATGTAAAATTAAGACCACCTAGCCCATGCAGTTACAGAGGAGCTTTCAGAATTTGTATTTGTGAAAGGCCTTTGCATATAAGTGATTTTCCAAATTGTTATGTATAGCAATATTCTACACAGTCGGCAGTAAGAGCAACTAAACCCGAACAAAACCACTGAAGTGCAGTTGTACTGAGAGTTTCCAGTTGCAACAATGAAGGGGGATAGAAGTAAGGTAGATGAACATTTCTGATGTGGAGCTGAGTAACCCAAGAGGATGGAAAGGTGAATGAAAGGCCAATGCTAATTCAGAAAATTAAATAGCTTCTTGATGTTATTTCACTGTGCAGTTTAGTAATGTCTGGAAGTACAGTAGATACAGCTGGAAGAAACTAAAAACAGGACCCTAATTATAGTTTACTCTGTGGCCAAATTCTTCAGTCACATATGATCTGATTTCCCTGATCTGACATGCTCATACTTCAGCACTAAAGAATGAAAAATCCTTTTCCACTGACCCAGATGGCTGTGCTGGAGGGTGGGACTGTGGGGGTATCCTTGTGCCTCACCTGGTGTCATTCATTTCCTCTATTAACAATTAGCATAAACCCTCCACTTCCAGGATGAGTGGAAATGTGCCAGCATGAAACACTTTAGAGTTTTGTACAGGACAAATTTCAGGAGAAAAGTAGACTTAGGGCTAGAAAAAAGAAGTTTAATCAAAATATTGTATTTCTCTCATATGCAAAAGGCTAGTGTAATTACACCAAAAAATGTGATGGCATCAAACACCAACTTATGGGGGAAACATCTATTGTTTGTTGGCAGAAAAGACACATATGGCAACCTTCCAAACCCTCACTTTCCATTTCATGTAAGCATAATACCCACAAGAAGCATTTGTACCTAAATTAGCTGTCTATTCTTCCTAATGACTTCTGTGATCAATGCATAGAATAACCTCCTCCAGAGAGAGACTATGAGGAAGCATCTAATTTATGTACCCAAAGCCACTTCACAGAGGCTCCTCTTTGCTTTGGCTCTAGAGAAGACCACAGAGACAAGACAACTAATTCACAGGACTGAAAGTAGGAAAGAGGAATCCCCCTCCTCCCCATTTATGTCTCTGTGCTCATATATTACTGTAGTTTCTAGGGGAACATCGCTGGTGCAGGGTTAACTCAGGTTACCAAAAATGGAGACATGCAATTAAAAGCAATAAAACCTCTGTGTCTTATTGAGTTACAGCTCATCAACTGATTAGAGGTAACTTGTTAAGCTTCAGTAACTCAATTGCTTCCAGTCATGTGCGTGTACCCTTGGAGGCAGCTTGATCCCTCTGGAGCTGGTCTCCCTTGGGCAAACATGGTCATGCTGCAAACGTTGAAGCTGTGGGGGGAGACTGGCTAGTGATACACTCCATGCAGGGATTAGCAGCCACTGGCTGAATTCTGCCCCCTTGCTTGTTTGAAAATAAACATTACTTAGCCTCTTGTTGCAGTATGGTAGACTGGGTGCTGGCTGTTAGCAAGTCTCCACACCCAGGGAAGAACAGCACCAGGCACTTCAGTTCATCCACCAGCACAGACGCAAAACACAGGAAAGTTGTCTAAATCATTGCTTAATTCTAGTTAGAGACTGCTCTGTGTGTGCGGGAGTTCAGCCAGGAACAATGCTGGAGTAATACCTTATGCTAGCACTTCACCGAGGACAAGCCCTCCTCAGAGAAAAATTAAACCACAGTGACATACAGCCTCTTAACACTCGAAAGAGAACACCCATAGGATTTTTAATGCCCTTTAATTCACACCATTAACCGATTCAGTTTGCCTTTGCTGTACGCCCCTACACAGCCAAGCCTGCAGCAAGGGTTAGTGCACCATGGGCTACCTGCCTGCAGTGGCAAAGATGAGATTAAGACCCCTTGAAATCTGAAAGGTGGTGAGTATTTTGCCACAGAAATCTGTCATCCAAATAAGCCTAGGTAATTATAACATTTAGTTTCATCAACTTTCTCTTTTTGTTGGTGTTGGTGTTAAAAAAGGTGTTCTGGTTTCACAGAGGTTTACCTCTACTCAAACCCAAGATTTTTGGTTCCTATTACTAGGGCATTAGGCTCCATTTCCACACCGAAAGGATTTTCTCCTCTGTTACTTCCCCCAGTATTAAATTAACAACAACAGCAAATAAAGACAGAATTATCATAATCTATCAAAAATATTTTAATGAAAATGAAAACTAGACACAGTTAAGAAAACATGTTGAGCATGGTGTCAGCAATAATCCTTGGCCCAAGATTATTTAGTGAAATCAAGTGAATTGCTGAGTTCATGCAAAAAGACATGGTGTGTTTCTAAAACACGCATCTTCAAAACACCCCTTCCCTGGCATACTATATAGAAGATCTGTTGGCATGGATGTGCTTGCATGGATCTTCCTCAGCAAACCACACAACAGTCATAAGATACTCCAGTCTTTTCAGTTAGAAAATAAATTCAGAGTAGGAGAGAGAAATCTAAAAACTTTTGACTGAATCTTTTCCTTAAAAATTTAGAATATCAAAGAAACAAAAACAATAAAAAAAATCAAAACAGGACCTTTTTGCATATGACAACAATTATAGGACATTTCAAGTAAAACATTTCAAACAAAACTTTTTTTTAATCTAAAAAATACCCCTAACACTGATATTTACAGTTGTCAGAAGTATCGTAGATATTTTTGAATATCAAACACATCAGCCTTTCGAGATTAATAATCTTCTCTTTGATCAAGAGAGTAAACATTTTGCAGTCCAATATTTTCAAATTGAGATTGTTTTCCATTTTCTTTTATGTGAAAATAGTTGAGATGTCTAAAATTCATCAGTGTGGGTTGAAAACTAATTATTAAGATATCCTACAGGAAGACAATTTAATTTTCCACATTTCTCTGACTGAGAAGCTATTCAGACCAACATGTATTTTTATAGCATTCAGGCTTTGAAGTATCTGACTGCCTTCATGTCCTATTAAGACTTGGTTTATGTTCTGTGTGAGTAAAGACTCTTCATCTTTCAGCTCTCCTCAGAGGCCACACCTTCAAGGAAAAATCTTTCTCAAAGAGACAGCAAACCAGCAGAAATAATATAACATCAAACCTCAGTGTAAGATACTCAGATAAATGGACTGCTTCCTGTATTTGTTGCTTCTATTAGTTGCAATTATTAACCACCTAAACAAGTCAATAAGATAAAGGGGAGTGTTGAGTTGGTAAAATTAGCTGGTGGTAGTCATTAGGTTAGCCAGAAAAGAACAGATAGGGTTCCAAACTACTCCTAAAGAATTATGTTACATACCAAGGTGGTAAATATGGACGCACCTAAGACCGTCCATGTACATTACAGGGATTTGAAATCAAGGTAAAATTTCTAGGGGAATAAAATAACAGTTAAGGACCTCTAGTTAACCAGAAACAAAGCACTAACGAGGGAGGAGGTGAATAAAGCGGAATGTGAAGCAGGTCATCTGCGGTGGTTTTGGCCCTCTTGTCTCAGGTTTCAGTTGTCTTTAAGAAAGAAAAAACAAAAACTGGAAGGTATAAAGGCACAAGGAATTGAAGAGACTTGCAGAATCTACTCTGAAGAGAAAGAAGTTATATCAATCATGATAGAGTTATAAAAGCAAATGAATTGCATAGAGAAGGCCAAGTAGAGATGTGTGTTTACCTTGAGTTCAATAATACAGGATTCATTAATAGGCAGCAAATGTACAACAGGGGAAAAGAAATACCGCTTCATGCAACATTTAATTAAATTAGAGCTTCTCAGTGCAGGGGAATTTTACTGACACTAAAAGCTTGGCAAGATTTTAAAAAAAGATTGTATTTGTATGAATTACATGGTGTATCCATTCCTATGTTTTGGAAATTGATTGATTACAGAAGATACAAGGTATGTGGTTGGAAACCTGGGACTTGATCCCATTATAAGTAAAGTATGTGTAGAGCTTTCAGGATGGGAAGAATTTCAAACCCCTGTCCTGTTATGACCCTACTACTATAAATGTCAAGAGTAATTTGTTATTGACTTTAAATGGTAACAGAACAAAGCAAATTCTAGGCACTTTTTGGAAATCCCTTCTTTTAATTCTCACTCTGAGACATTCGATGGCAACCAAGGTGGCAGACAGTCTATTGACCTTTTCCAGCATGCACCAAAGGTCAGCTAAATGCTTTTCTTCTCATCTTTATTCCTTCAATACAATCCACTTCAGCAGTATGAGGACTCTACAGTCTATAACACTAAATGACAAGAAAGAAAATAGGACTGTTTATATGGTTTACCCCAGTTTATTATTCTCTGGCACATCTCCTACCTGATGTACTGTTAGAAGATAAGCCACCAGTAACAAATCAGCATGCACACATAAAAGCAGCACTAGGTTTGCGCTGGAGACAAAATAATATTAACAACCCTTATCAAGTATTGTTTTATACAAGAGAAAAATAATATAACATAATGTTAAAATTTAAGAAAAATAAAAATACCCATGGAAGTAGAAGCTGAGCAGTCTTATGACCAACAACCAACCCTATTTTACTTTACACAAGTTTACAAGATCTGAGTCCTAAAAGCATTGAAACACAGTAGAGAAAATCCCTGTTACATTCAGCTCCAGAAGTAAATTTATGACACAGCCTTTTTCTTTGATCAGAAATCCAGTTTACAATCTTCCTCGTCAATCCCAGGTGTCATTCATTTGCATACCTAGATACTTACCATTTATAATTACAGTTTGGGGAAGCTAGGGAGAAATGCCTGGAGAAAATCTACTAGTCTGGAGAATACCTACCAATGGAAAGTTTGCTCCAGTGAGTTAACCCCACTAATATGTGTCCAGAGTAACTGCATAGTACTGTCCCTTATTAAATTTGCATCAAGCAAACAATTAATGAAACATGAGATTTGTCCAATCCTTTTTCCCATAATGCTTACATTTTCTGGGAAGTTCTTCTTTTCCAAGTCTAATGTCAAGCAACAAATTGCTCTCCTGGAGGCCTGTGGTGTTCTGCCACTCTTCATTCTTGTACCCATTTCTTTCTTGCTTCCCTTTCTTCTTGGCTTCTGGAAGTCCAGTTTTTGGACTCACTTGCAATTTCTAGTAGTAAATAAATTTAGACTTGGATAAATCCCCCAAAAGAAAATGGTGAAGGAAGACTGCTTTTATCTCCCGTGATATACTTCTGACAAAGTATAATTAAAATATTTTCATGCTGACTTGCCTGCTCCATCTGCCTTTCATGAGTGATGAAGTCTATCAAGCTATTATATTTCTCCACATTATGTGAGGAAGGATTAAGCCACTGAAGTGTTCAATATCAGTAAATGATCTGGAACTCCATAAAAACATCAATTATTATGCAGTTAAAGATGTCTTAGTGTTCTCTGAGGAAGTTGGAGTTTTGTCTTCATTCCTTTGGTGATAGAGTGTGGGGATGACTGTCTTCAGAGACAGAGAGTGCATGTACAACTAAAATGTAAGCTATGGGACTGTGCAAAAGAGAGAGTTATTTATTCAGATATACTGGAAGAAAAATGGAACATAAACCAAGGTGAAAAGGTGCCTTACTCAGACCTCTGGAAAGATGGGCTTCTCTACCTGAGGCCCTCCATTTTGGGCTGATGGAATATAATGGAACCGTGTTCTGAGACCACATAATCTTTGAGATTTTTTGATGGGGCAACCAAAAAGAATTGTAATTAATTTGAGTGTAGCAGCACCTTGCTGAGTGGTAGGTAGCCTGGAAATCTACTGACAGGGAAATGAAGACCTGCTCAAATCCATATCTCCTTTGTATTTTCAGCTGATAAGACTCTTCTAGGTTCAATGCAGCTCTGCCTATTTCCAGCCAAAGAGGATCTGAAACATCAACCAGGGAGAAATACTACTAACTTCTCTGTAAAGGTTCCAATGTCTCAGAATTACAACTTTCAGACCCAGTAGCACAGGAATAGCACTTCATATACAACTGGGGAGATATCACAGGCCTCACCTTTAAGACCCTACACCGTTCCCAAAGCATTTTCCCTAAGTATAAAACCAGTTTGAACTAAAGCAAATAATGTATTTGTATTCGGTGGAAATTGCATATAAGCCTCAATGTAATTACAACATACAAAAAAGTAATGCTGGTGACCTCAAATTACAAAACAAAATAACAGAGGACATCTTAAACTTAATTCTAACTAAATAAAAGCATTAGTCAGTTAATGAATGATTCATGATTCATATTTCTCAAGTTGCCAAACATTACCTCAAATTATAGATTGGGCACATCCTTTCACCACTATTAATAATTGCAATTATGTCAGTGTGAGTAATTTCAGCTACGAAAGCCAATATGTTATCCCCTCCAAGCCTTCCTGCCTCATCCTCAGAGTAGGACTAAACTAACGTCCCTAGAGTACACAAGGGTGCAAAGAGAGAGTACAATTTTTCAAGAGAACAGCATCTTTGGAAGATCAAAGGTATGCATGGTCAGGGGTGATCTAAGGACACCATGCACAAGCCAAACGGTGTTGGACCACAGGAATACACGACTTACCCAGTGAGTTTTTAATCCCCCCTCTGTCAGTATCTGATAGCGCTTCAGAAGCTTCTAAACAAATATTGGGATGAATCGTTGTTACTAGGGAAAAACGAACAAACAAACAAACAAACAAGCAAGCAAAACATCAAAAATCCGAATAAGTCAGACTGCTTAGAAATTGTCCTAATCTGAAACCCAGCCACAGGTGAGTTAGAAGGCCAGCATACCTTCTCCTCCTGCACCTTACAACCTTGTAATATGAACATTTTACATATACTTGTTATGAGCACGTATGTTGAACCCTTTTTAAAAGCTGATGAGTCCTTAATGATAAACCTCTCTTGTGGCAGTGGCATGTGCAGTACATGAAAAATCATCTCCTTGTACCAAATTCATAACTGTGGAGTTTCAAATTTCTTTAAAGTCCACCTATTCAAGAGGGATAGGGCAAAAGAAGCATTCAGTTTAACCTCTGTCTTACAGTGAGTGCTTTAGTGCTTTTCATGTGATCACTGCATCCTGTTCTTTTTTTTTTGTCTCCAAAGTAGACAGTGGCAGTCTTCGATGTCTCAGTAGGTAAACTAGACAAACCTTGATCGAGGAAGAAGAGGTGAAAGACATTTTGGTCCAAAATGTTCAGAGAGAAGAATCTTAACCCACTGTAACCATTATGCAGCTTGGAAACAGGTGCTTAGAGTACTTTGTGGTAAACACTAGAATGAAGCTTTTCTTTCCCTTGAAGTTAAACTGCCTCTTTATTTATTTACTCACTTGTTGGACAACAGGGAGTATTTAAGCTAACTTTTGAAGCAGTAAAAGCATAATTGATCCAGGGTATGAAAAGAGGAATGGAAACTGTGCTTGCATCTTTTTTTTTTTTTTTATCAGGGAATTTTTCATTAAAAACAGAAAGATGAGGAGCAGAAAATCTTCTTCTATAGTAAAGATCAAGAAGTCTCTGTCTGCTGCAATGCCAGGATTACAAGACGTAAATATTGTGGAATTGTAGAACTATCTGCTTTAGAATTTGAGATTAGCTAGATGGTTTGATTTAGGTTTCTGAAATAGATTAATCAGAAAGGTTTATTGACCTTTCTGGGGCTGGGCATGGTTTAATTTCATTAAGTACTAAAAATCAAGGCACCCTTTCTTCATGTCAAAAGATTGAAGAAGGCAAAGTCACTTTGCTGCTGATTGAAATAGATAGTGAGCGGCCATCACGGCTGCCATCACTGCATTTACTGACCTTTCACCTCAGTTTGACTCAGGGTGAGATACTGAGCAACTGCTTTCATAGAAATTTCCACTATTATCTTTTTCTCCTTTCTTTGTTCCCCCTCCCCTCACAAAACACACAAATATGTCCTTTTTACTTCCATGTGAATGTTACTACATCTGTGGAATACTTCAGTAGTAGGCAAACTCCATTTTGCTGTATCTACCTTCAACTACGTTGCCACCACACACTGCTTAGGATATACTGTAGCTTTTATTCCCTGCCCAGAATCCATCTGCTATTGCTCTGGCATCTCAAACAAATGATGCATAGATGCCTGACATACCAAGGCAATGTATTTGAGGAACGTCCAGTTGCAGTTGTCTATTCCATGGCAACAAAACAAAAAGTCAGAAGAATAAATTATGGGGGAACCCTTGCAGTTTTATGACACAGTTTATTTGCCGTGAGCTGGTCACTGTTGGATCTCTCCATCCCAAGAGAGCAGGAGTACATGCAGATTTGACTTGTAACCCAACACAAGATGAATGAGCACCATTAGGGAAATGACACTTGCAGATGAACATAATAAAAAGCATCTCACAAAGGAGGCTGGCTGGTCAGCTTTATTGCCATGCTGTTTACTCCATTCATTTCAAGGTATTTATAACATACTTGATTGACTGTCATTTTTCTCTAGATGAGGTTGCACAATAAATTGTGGAGGGGAGATTAGGCAAAGATGAGAGACTGAAATGCTCCCTAGGATTAAACTGGGTAACAGACACTAAATGACACGTTTTGCTCTTTGGCATGGTTGGAATTCATGCTCCACGTCCCTGGACACCCAGCTGAGGTGCTTGGGTTAGGAGCCTAAAAGAGAGCAGAGAGGAAGACTTCAGAAGGCCTATTTAGAATTCTGAAAATCCAAATCACTGTGAAAGACCTCTTTGTCTTCATTTATTGCAGAGCTGAAGATGAGGTTGCTACCTTAGTTATGTCACAATTAAACATCAAGTGCTATAGATATGCAAGCTCTCTCCATCCTTCTTTGGTTCTGCAGTAATTAACCAGTAAACTAGTAGCCATTGCTACCAGCCAGGTATTTAACTGCACGTTGGCACAGCAAGGTCTCTACAGCTCTGTCATGATACCATTCCACCTGCATTGTTTTTATTCCTGTCCATGGACAAAGACTTTCTCCTAATTTATCCCCTCTTTGGCTTTCACATTTTCCCACTCTTTACTTTCTACAATTTAGTTGCATAATCCTGGAGTGGAGAATCCTGAGTAGGCTCATGAAATTTCAGAAAAAGGAGCTGCTCATTCCTCAGCCTTCACAAGGCTGATAATATCAGCAAAGGTTGTTATCCTCAGCAATTCAGTCAATGCAGAAGTTGACTTCAAAGCACAAAGGTAGCAGGCTCGGTCCTGCTTGACAATACCTCTAAGCTGACATACATCACACATCTCACTTACAGTATTCTGCCATGTATGTTCTTCCCTATTTCCAGATAGAAAGTAATTTTAATTGCAATCTGTAAAGTTTTGCAATCTGACAAACAAGGAAAGTAAGTCAACAGAACTATATGAGCTGACAAGATCAGGTCAGAGGTCAGAAGTCTTAGGAGCTTTTCAGCTCAGGTCAGACAAAGGTCAAACCCTCTACTAGACATTATTCCATTATCAATTTGTTTCCAGTTTTATGTCACTGAAAGTAATAGTGAACATGGTTTATCACTAACTAGGTTTTTCTGAGAACAAGCATTACCCCATAGCTGAAAAATATGACAAAGGTTTGTAGGCACTTGATGAACACAGCACATCACGATTTCCTGCGACAGTACAGGATGTGTTCTTTCCTGTTGACTCTTAAGTCCACCACACTAAAAAATCTGGACCAGAAGGACTGAAAATCTCATTTGTGGTGGTTTGTGCCCCTTGAAAATATGCTAAACATAATTACTCTTCCCATTGTTGTGCACAGGGTATCATTATCAGTGATGTCACGAAATCAGAAACTGTTGTCAATGGGGATTCAGCCTTTTTCCTTTTTCTTTTTCTTCATTGGGTTTCTGATGCAGCATCTTTTCCTTCTAAAGCTGTTGTTACACTGGATCACAATAGCCCAAACAGGGCAATCTGTGTAATAGTCATATGAGGCTGCTAAAAAAGTACCTGGACAAAGGCAGTTCATCTGCTTCTTTTCAGAAACTTCTTTGGGTGCTCTACTGTCAAGAAGGAATATGAATATTAAATCACAGCTATTCACTACACTTTTTTGGCCACTCAAACACAAAAGGGTTCAGACAACCAGAGAAGCGTTTGTTTGTGTGGTCAAAGAACCAGTGTTGCTATTAATTGGAATGTTCTTTGGAGAAAGATGCTCCTATTGAATATTATTCTATAGGATGGGAATTCTTTTTTAAAGTTAAATATATATTTCTCTAAGCAACCATGCTTTGACTTCTTTTACATGATTCAAATTAGTTACCATAATGTACAATTTCTTGCAAGAAATGTGAAAACTGTAACTTTCTTTAAATTGTGAGCTTTTCCATTTAAGGTGTAGTTTAAAGTGCTGTTTCAAGTATTTATGATGCTGTTAAGGAATGAAGTAATCTAAGTGTCATAAAGGAGATTGTAGACCATGAGTTTAACAAGTTTTCTGGGCAGTCATCAAATATTTTTAGAATATATAACATGAAGCAATGGTCATTTGTAGCAATTCTTGAGACTCTGAAAATATATCAAATAAGTTAATAAGCATAGAAAGAATAGGATATGTGGAAGTCATCGACTGTTCGGGGTAAAGAGCCCTCCAGTGAGGCAATCTGATTCAAATCCTTCTGACATATCAAGTAGCAGAGAGTGTGAATGCTAGACAATGAAATTGTTGAGGAATCTCAGTGGCAGATTCCCAGCAGAATCTGGTAGGTTGCTGAGTAACAGCAGAAGAGCAAGGCATGGTGAAGCCCCTGCTCACACAATACCTGAAAGGCCAGAAGAGGGGCAAGGAGGAAATAACCAAGTAGGTTTCTGCTAGACATGTCAATTGATGTGACAGAAATCTACAGGAGTGGGTCAGTGATTAAGAAACACCACTTACACTGCTGAATGCTGCTGCATGTGCTTGAAGACAGCTGAGGGGTTACAGGTAATAGATTCCTTCAGATATCTGTTGCCTCATTTGACTTGCTTCAGTAACATCTGGAAAGAGTGTTTGAATAGGGCTTGTATGATCTGAGAGCTCAACAAATTGGGGAGAAGTATCGTTTTGCAAAAGCTGCCTTAGCTCACTGGGGCACCACTAGTGGTGGAAGACTGGAACAGGAGACACAGCATTGAGTACTTACAAATGGCAGGCTGGAGCACTTGCTGCTAAGAGTCTTTTTCTGGACTCAGAGAGCTCTTCAGAAAGTTTGTACAAATGTTTGCAGAAGGAGTAGCCAGATGTAGGGAACTTGCTCTGAAACCAGACAGCACTAAGCATTTGACAAGACATTTATTAAACACCTTTTAAGCATCACAGCCCTTCAGGTCTCAGAATTGGCACTTTCACTTCCGGAATGTCTACAAAATTGGAGGTGATGACTAACAGGAAAAGCAAATATCAGTCAGAATGTGTTTTGCAGGTTTTTGCAGAAGGAAAGATATTTTCTCTGAGTAGAAAATATGACCATTAGAAAAAAAAAAAAAAGAAAAAGAAAAGCCATTTTGAAAGCAGCCCCATGGAGTCATCAAAATCTAAATAATTTATTATCTCCAAGGATGACAGCAAACAACAGAACAGAAAGACACAGTGCACAGCTTAGTGGATGCAAAAAATGGAACACACTGCATTGCGCATCAAACAATCTTTAGGGAAGCCAATGTGTTTGGAATATTTTCAACAATTTTATTTCAAATGGCATCAGAAGACCAGCTATGGAAATAGATGAATTAATGAGTCGGAATGTATAGACATTCAGGGGAGTTCTTCTGTAACCAGATTCACAGATAGATATTTTAAAGCAAAAGAGAAGTGGTTAAGACGACAGGGCCTAGCTGGTATCCATGCTAAAACCTACCAAACCAGTTCTGTCAAAACATATTATAATTGATTAAGAAGAATAGAAACTCCTTGAGATATTTCTGATCTTCTCAGTGTTGTGCATTATGCTTTCCAATACCTTTTCTAAAGGACAGCAAATGTGAATGAATAATGATGAAAATTTAGGTCTTGCAAGCAACATACTAGGTATAAAGCTGGGGTTTTATTGCATGAATATCAGATGCTCTCCCAACACCAGTTCCTACACACTTAAGTTTTTTGTCTCCTAGGGTTACTCTGGTCCTCAGCATAAACTTACAGGAACCCCGAATAAAATAGTATGCCTGTCTGTCTACATATGGCCTGACTAAAAGGTGTCAGGTCATATGTAGACAATGCAATCTTGGTAATAATAGCACAAGGTAAGGGAGTAGGATTATTTTTCTTATTATATTTTTAAAGAGAGGGATTAAGAACTTGTTCATCTGTGCAGCTATCATCTATCAACCTTCCTATACGCAGTAATAGCAGCATACCCTACCTGCTATACAAACTAGCCATAAACCTAGTTTAAAATGTATAGTTGCGTCTTACTCTTGAGTTTTCTTTCCTACTTCTTTCTCTCTGTGTCACAAGATACACAGCTTTCAGATCTGGTTTAACTTTCCTTGGCCTCCTGTTTTTCGTCTTCTTTTATTTCTTTGTATTTTACTGTATTCTTACTTTTGCCTTTCTGCCATTTAACATATCCCATATCCCCAGTTCTTTCATCTTCATCAGGAGATTGCTGCACTTTACCTCTTTGCCATACCTGTGCTTCTTTCCTCTGAACAGTTCAGGCTCCTTGCTGCAGTTTCACATCTGGCAATGAATCATCCCAAATTCTCTCTGCCATTTGGAGGCACAATCATTCCTCATATTCCTTCCATCATGTTACTGGCTCCATCTTTCATGCTGCACTCTGATCACCAATTGCTGTTTGACACATGCACTATCTAGAGCAGCAGAATTTTGTCAGGAAGGCAATGCAGAAATACTTCCCCAAGATATGGATAAGAAATCCAGTATACACCAGATTACAACCGAATATGATTTTTGAGTAAACAATTCACTGATAAAAGTAGAGGCAAAACAGGAAAGATGAGCACATGATGCTGTAGGAAAGTCACTAGTGCAAACTATAGACAGTAACTTTTTCCACAATAGTTGCCTATGGGAGAGATAATTTTCTCAAAATAAGTGAGATCTGGTAAGTCCAAGGCACTATAGCAAATAGCAACAGTGATTTTTAGAGGTGTTAAGCCCGTTAAGACCCCTCTGATGCAGGGGACTATGTAACAAGAGTCACTCATGTTGTGGCTGATGAGAAAGACTACTTTTCAGGGTTGCTTTCCACCTTTAGAAGGATGCAGCTTTTCTGGAAGCAGCAATCTTTGCCTTTCTTTAGGAATAGCGACACATTATAATGCCTTAGCTGTAATGTAACACTATAATGTTAACTGAAACATTCAACATGGGAACAGCTGTACAATATCCACCCATTACCTCAGCACTTTTCTTTTTTTCTCTGCATGTGAACACCTCGGGCAATTTCAAAACTCTCTAGTGAAATATAAGATTAAGCTAAAAGCATGTTAGCAATCTTGACAAGGGTGGAAAGTGCAATGGAAAGGCTTTAAGAAGAAACTGTGGTTTTAAACACGTGTATACCATACAGAATTACCTGTGAATACACAATAACTGAAAAAATATTTAAATCCTTGTTTTCATTAAAGTTATTTTATGGGGCAGTCATGAAAACTGCATTGGAAAGGTTTGCATAAAGTAATGAGGTAAACTGTCTTCTGGATGAGTCATGAGTTGACCTCCTAAAACAGCGTATGAGATGGGCTGTCATCAAGGAGAAAAATCTTCTCCCTGTTTGTAAGCCTTTGTCATTACAATAATATTCAAATGGCTCCTCAAAATGAAACCTTGATAGCCTACTTCTGCAAATACACAGAAATAATCTCTTTGCAGTACTCAGAAAAAGCTGAATGTTAATATTGGGCGCTAGATCCACAGTTGGAAGATTAATTAAAACACTGAAAAGAAACTTAAACTAACAACACAGTTGTGTGATATAATTCCTCAATTAAGCCCAGTTAGAGAAATGAGGATATTTTTCAGTGTGGGTTTGTTTTTTTGTTTTTGGTTTCCTGCCCCCCTCCCCCTAGAATCTTCCTTCTGATATTCCCCAGCATTTTTTGACTGGATGAAAATGTCCCAGAACATTTCTTTCTTGTGCTTTTACAGATGCTATACTTTATATGGACCCTGTGGGGCAGTCTGAAATGAGATTCTGCTCACAAGCAGTTACATTGACAGCACAAGGATTATTTTCAGGCTTAGAACTAGGTATTATCGAGTTACTCATGTATCTAAAGATGTATATAGTCATTTAATGGGGCTTACAAAAATACCTAAGCAGGCTGGAGACCTAAACATATAGAAAAGCTGAGATGATAGAATCTGTCTCTGGGACATGATGGAAGTTCACCTTTAAAACTAGGATTTGCTGGGACTCCATCTTCCAGTGATGATGAAACACTTTGTGTCACTGGCTTAATATCGACCTGATGAGGGAGGAAAGAGACAGCACCCCTCAATGACTCTCTCTGCAGGAGGCTGAATTCCCCTTGTGGTGATTCACTGGGAATTAAATTGCTGCAGACATTACAAAGCTGGATATTGGCTGAGAATACAGGAGTGTTAAAGAAGCTACAGTGAATATCAGCAACGTTACAGTACATTTATCAAAGTGCCAATGGCTCCCATTTTGAGGCAGGTGAAGCAATAATATATAAAGATTGAAGAGATTACCTATTTCTAGAGTAGTTTAATATATAAAAAATGTGCTGGTACTTGGGTTGGGGGGGTTCTTGTTTTTTCTTGCTGGTTTTAGGGAAAATACTGCAAACCTGTCAGGCTCTTGCTGGTTCTTGTTGCTACAGCTAGAGATGAACACTTCCTTATTTACTGTTACACTGAACGTAGCAATGTGGAATAAGGTCTTGCTTACCTTCAGCATGTAAAGATGAAAGAGAAGGGGAATGATAAGCATGACTCACTTCTTATTTAGCAGTCTTACTTAAGCCAGTTGTGCCAGGCTCACACCAACTTCATGGTATCATTTCAAGGCTTTGATCCAGGTTTTAGCTCAGCTCTACTGCATTAAATGAATCCTCTTATCTTCCTTTACTCCTCTCTCAGTCCCTGCTTTCTCCTTTATCCTTAAGCATTGTTCTAGCCCTCCCTTAGCAAAAGTTCTGTGTGTGTACATGGAAATACCTGCCATCAGCAATGTGCCTAAAAATCCCACCAATTCCCAGCAAGCACAGCCTCTACGTAACAAGGGAAAAGGCATAGACCTAAAAATAAACTCAGTCTTTGCCCATTTCACTAGATGTCCTGCCTGAAAACAAGCAAGCAAGTTAAAAAATCAACAAGCCTCCAACTGCCTCCTGTAGTTTGAACTATGGCATGCTGAGTAGTTGTACATTAGCTCTAGTGTCCTGAAAAACAACTGTGCCTAGCATTGCTCAAATGTGAGTGAAAGATCACCTATGGCCCGTAGACCTTTCAGGTCTGAACTGCAAGATAAACTTAGAGAAGGAAAATAATAAAATGCACCAACAGAAGACTAAAATGGAGAAAACAGATTGCCATAATCAATAGGATTTTGGTGCCTGAGGTGCCTTTACTGTCAGGGGTGATGCCCTGTGCCCACATTTTTCAGGGACAGACACTGACTCCAGAAAAATTCAATCTATGTTATTGCTTTTACTGCAAAACCCTTGTTCCTTAAAAGTCATGTGCCACAAGAGTGCAATATCATCATCATCATCACATTTAGCTTGACAGTTGTACCCTAACACACTCTCCTAGTTCTTTCACACTCAAGTATTTTGTAAAGTACATTTTTGATACTATTAGGACAGCCAAAAAATTAGAATGCTGATCTGGCTGGCTTGTATTTAGAGCTGGAGTAATGATGGAGGTAACTATTCACTGAATATCAGTATCATTTTTGGACTGTTTTTCAAATGGAGTGAATCGGTATGCCCTCATCCTCTTCAATGATGGATAAAAATCAGAACCAAAATGTTAACAGCTGAAATGGTAGTACAATGAACCTGGCTACTTTCCTGCAAGCCTTTGTGACCAAACTGGATATGGTTAATCCTCTTGATGCTTCTGTGCTGAGCCTATACACTGGAAAATGAATCCAAGCCGAATCATCATTGCAGGCTGTGTTCATGTCAAGGTTATTATACTCAGGGAGAAAAGAGCTGATCCTTCAAGGCCTTCATACTTGGGACCAGAGATGGACAGCTGTCATTGTTGCTGCTAAAAGCAATTTGAAGGGACAAGGAAAGGTGCACATCATGTAATAGAGATGGAAAGGCTTTGTGATCCTATTCACTAGTATTCTGTGGATATGTGAGAGCCTACTAAAACAGTAATTTCTCTACCTTATGCATAAGATAGCATTTGTTTAGAAGATAGTACGAAGCCTGAGATCTTCTTGTTTGCTTCATTACAACAGAGTGAAGGGCTAACACAGGACCTGGTTCACCTGTGCTTAAAGATTACTTTGATATGAGCTGAGGTATGTATCTTAGCAGTCATTTTTGTGGTTGAGTTTCACCAGAATACAGCTTTCCTCCCATCATAGATGTCCTACTTATAGTGTGCATTGCACCAGGAAAACTCTAGAAGTAGAGTAGAATTTGAAGAGTCTGATCTGTGCTCCCTAAACTGCCCTCCATGAGCCCTTCCATCCCTCCTTAGGGTCCCTTTCTTTCAAACTGATTGTAAACGGTAGCTGATAATCAGCAATAGATAAGAGCTGTGGAAATCAGGGCAAGGGGAATCTCTTTTTGATTCTCTGGGGCAATCTCTTGGCTTAAACTCCTGAGAAGCAGAACACATCCCAGATGACAGACTACAGGCTGGTGGCACCCCCAGGGCAACCCCTGAGACATTTAATTCTAGTGTAAACCAGATGCTGCAGGAGTTTTGACTTGTATGTGTCACCTCTGACTAAGAAGCCAAAGATCTGTATTGTGCTGATTTCCTTTTCTCTCTAGTGTGATTTTGCTGGACTCTCAAACTGCTTTCTGCATGATTTTATGGGCTGTTTTCATAATATCTGACTCCATATTAAACAAAGGAATATGTGTTCCTGCTTCTCTGGTCCACAGTACCTGGGGATTTCATACCATATACCAGAATCACATAACCACAGAAGCACAGAATAGTTCACGTGGAAGAAGCCTCAGGAGTTCTCTGCTCCAAAGTCCTGCTCAAAGCAAGGTCAGTGTCAAGCTCAGACAAGGTTGCTCAAAGTCTTATCTGTTGTCTCTTGAAAAACTCCAAACATGGAGCCTGTACAAGGTCTCTGAGCAACCCAGTCCACTGCTTTGATCTCGTGTTGAAAGAATTTTTCCTTAAATGCATCAAAACCTTAGGTCTGTTTTCTCTCATCCTCCCACCACACACTACTGTAAAAAGACTGGCTCCATCTTCTCAGTAGCTTCCCTGTAGGTATTGACAGGCTGCTATTAGATAGCCATCACTCCTTCAGGCTAAACAAGCTGATTTCTCTCAACGTCCCCTCATAGGCAATGTACTTCAGGTATCAAATAGCATTGATCTTAGACCTACAGTTTGCTCTCAGACTATTTTCAAAGATTCGTCAGTCACCAGACAAAAACATTTCTATTACAAAACTTCACCAGATTACAGATATTTCTGGTCTGCTGGACACAGCCCTCCCTGGACATACTCACTGTCCCATGGCTGATGTGGAATGAGAAGGTATTCAAAGCCCATTGGATTACGGCCACCACCACCACAGTGGCAACGCAGGGGAGAATCACGTCAGAAAGAAATGTGAGTTGAAGGAAGAAAAACCAGATTAGTCCCAGTGATGATTCTTATCCCAGGTTTTGCAGGCAGAGCCCAGTTGCCCCTGGGAATGCTGCATTCCTTCTGCTACTCTGTGTGGGTTCAGTAACTGGACTGAAAGAACCAGTCTTCCATTTGGCAGTTCTCTTAGAAACTTCCTGTAGTCTCCACTGATTTTCTTTGAGAGGGAAACATGTAGCACTGCCTTTTGCCTTTCCTTTTACACAGAGAGGACTTTAATTAGTGCCCTTTGTGTTAAACCATTAGATATGGCCACCTGTGGTATCTTAAAGTTATTCACACTTTTAAGTGTTTTGGTCTATGCCACCCAGAGATTTTCCAGCAGGGGGAAAATATTCAGTTGCCTGGAAGCATTTCCATTACCTTACACCACAGGATTGGTATAAAAGAACTGAAAATAAGGTCTGAATCAAGTACTAATGTTTCTATTACAGGGAATATTGTTTTTCTTTTTTAAGAGGTGGGAGGATGAATGTGAGGGAGTTCAATTTGCTTTGCTGATATTTATTGATTCTTTTGTTTTATTTGCTCAATGACAAGACCTGAGTGAAAATTGTGATGATTTAGATCTCTTTTGTTTTATTCAAATAATCTTGCCCAAGGCAGTCATTTAATTTCTTTCCCTGACTTCTGTTAGCAGTATGATGACCTCATCTTTACCAGGACCTCCTCCATCGCATCCCATCCCGTCTCAGTAGCCCTTCTCCTGCAGCTATTTCCAAAATTTTAATTTCAAGTATTTAAAGGAATGTCCATTTGTCCACTTCTCTTCCATAGAATAGGTGAATGACAAAGATGGGGTTTTGTTTCTTAAGTGTTCTGCTGCTTATCATGCCTACTTATAATACTATTACTTCAATCTTTGTTACGATACTTTTGTTAGCCTCTGTCATTTACAGCACTAATTTACAGGATTCTATGTTATTTTATGAATGTAAAATGATTATGTACGTAGAGATCCATTTGGCCAAAACCAGAATGCATTGAGTGAACTGCAGCAGGAGCTTAAAAGTGGGGAAATTCTGTCCAGGAAACACACCTGGAAAAAAGTCTGCCAAGCAGACTGCATCTATAGCTCTGGGATACTTGGAAGCCCATTAGACCCCAATCTGAAACTCAAAGTTACACTTTATATATTTGTTTGCAACGAGTGATGTGTGCCAACTGCCTGGCAACAGTCACAGCCCCAGGTAGTTTTGCATGACCTTGTGCCAAGGGGAGAAAATGGAAGCGTTGTCCTTTTTAAAGGAGGAAACTCTTGGTTGGTCACTGAATGTTACAAACATGTACTGGAGAGACAGACTTTTCTCCTAAGTGATGAATAGCAAGCACTATTCCAGGAAAGATTACAGCAGGGAACAAAAGAATATAACTCTGGATCCAATAAAAGAGTGAACTGGGACTAGTCCCCAGACACCAGTCCTGTTTTTTTCCCTTTTTTTTTTTTCTTTTTTTTTTTTTTTTTTTTTTTTCCCCCCCAGAAAAGTCCTGAACTTACCAAAAAAAACCAAACAGCCCAGCAGTTTTGCCATCGGCAGACACAGGGCTTTTGACCTATTGATTTTTTTTCAGAACAATTCACCATGGGATCTCAAACTCTGAAACTGGAGTTTGGATGAGTAATGTTGCCTATACTTTAGACCCCTGCTCTCTACACTCTCCAAGTCAGGCTTCCACCGTCAGCGCTGATGTGTGGAAATTCACAATTCACTACACGAAAATTCTGTGGTTGCTGTTCTCATGAGCATCCTGACATTTAATTCATGCTTAAGAATATAAGCCTTCACAAAAGTAGCGTGTTTGCAGAGCAGATGAAGTGAATCTAACACAACAAATATTATCTGTGCATTTTTGTTATGAATAGATAGCTCTATTAGTTACAGAGGGAGCTTAAATTAATTCTGTGAATCTCAAAACCAAACAATATAGAGGAAGAGACATCAGAGACACGACACATTCAACGGGTGTGTGCTTTCTGACAGAAACACCAGTTACTGTTGATTAGCCCTATAATTTGGATTATATTGGATTTACTGTCCTTTGTCTAATACTCACAGTTCTGTCCAAATTCCTTCTGTACACCACGACAAGAAGATGGATAAACAGGAATAAATGCAACACAGATCAACTATATTGAGGAATATATCAGTAAAGGACAGAAAAAGATAGGAAATTAAAAAAAAAATACAAAGCAATATAAATATGTATTCTGTACGTGCACACACAGAGAGATTTTACTTTGCAGGTACTATGGGATTATGATTTTCTCTTTATCTGTTGCACAACAGGTTCTTTTTAAGGAAGCAGGAAAAATAATTGCTTTAACAGTGATTGGCCCTAATCAGCTTTTGCATTTTCTGGAGTAGCTGCTGTCACTGTTGGTCATATAACAGCTCCTTGAATAAAAACAGGAGGACAAGAGAAGATAACCAAGACCACACAATAGGAATAAAGCATCAGGGTCCAGGTTGTAAGAGGAGGGAAGAATAGAAAGGAAGGAAGGAAGGAAGGAAGGAAGGAAGGAAGGAAGGAAGGAAGGAAGGAAGGAAGGAAGGAAAATGCACAACTCCCTTCTTCAAAAGGAAAGAAACATTCAGTACTGAATTAGAATAGTGTCAGCCAAGCTGAGTAGGATCAGATATGCCATGCACAAGAGAATCTTCCCTCTCTGTGAAAAAGCAGACGCCACAAATATCTGACGCTGGAATGCTTTTTCTTTTTGTTCACAGACTTCCTGTGTGTGTCTCGTGAGAGAAAAAGGTGCACAAATATCTTCTGAATATTCTCAAAATAGCAGAAGACAGGTTGTACTGCTTAGCTAGCTGTGCTGGTTGGCATTATATCGAGATCCTCACAGGTACCTGATGAAAATTCCCTCTTCCGTCTAGCTGGCATGTTTGCCACAGTGAAAACTGAAAGTGAGGGAAATCTTGGAGAGTAATAGTTAGCAAATATTACTAATAATCTGAATGAAAATGTACCCTATAACAAAGTCTAATCTGCCAGAAGTATTCAACAGACAAGTCATAGGAGCTTTTAAGAACTGTAATTAAACTTACGTTGAGAGAAGTACATGTGCAGCTCTTTTGGAATCTAGAAGGTCTCTAAATACACATTTGCTAAGCTTTTTTTAACAGCTTTTTGTCTGTTATGAACACAGTGATTCCCTAATCAATAACTTGATTATGGCATAAGGCTTCAGACAGGGTAAGGAACATGCTGTCCTGGGCACTGCCCGGTTGCTCTGAAGCAACCTGAGCTGAAAATTAAAAAAAATAAAAACAAACCAAGCAGCTAAAAACCGAAAGTTAAAAAAAAAAAATAATTAAATACTAAATTCAGTGAAACTGTACAGTGGCTCATCATATTATGCTTGGCTTAAATGAAGGTATTAGAACTAAAGAAAGGTACTAAAGAAAGCCAGTAGATGCCCGTTGTCCCAAAGATTACAACAAACCATGTTAAAGCCAAGAGGGACGAGACACAATATTTCAAGCTCAATGGATGGGGCACAGCAGCCTATTTGGTTAGCAAGATCCTTCCCCAAAGCTCCCAGCTGCAGAGTAAATGGGGAAAATATATGATGCAAGGCACTTGTCTCAAGGGGTGAGCTGGTAGTGAGAGATTGTGCCTGAGCTGGAGGCAGGGCAAGATGGATGTCACTTCAATATGTTTTTCATGGAGATTGAAGAGGGGGTTTCTGGGGTACAGAGACCCCTGCAGGGTGCCTGCCAGGGACAGACTTTGTTAGTCCTCCTGTCATCCCTGATGAGGGAAGCAGAAAGAACTCCTGTAAATAAGGAAATTTCCCTAGCAAGCAGTTGCCTTGTGTCACCAGCTTCTCACTGTGAAGGAAACAGTCCCACCAAAGTCAGAACACTGTTAACTACTCTGGCTGGCGAGGCAAAATCATGTGGGCTGACTCTTTCATAGCTGACAAAAGCATTTAGAAAAAAAACTCACAAGAATTCAAAACACTTCTTAAACCTCTATGCTGGTTTTAACCTGCCTGGGTAGGGAGAGACAAGCATACGTTATTCATGGCAAGCTCTCATTCAAGCTGTTCTTTTGAGGCTCAAGAGAGCTTTCATTTAGCTTTTATCCCAGGATGGTTTCCACTTTCCCTTTCCTGGGCTCCAAGGCAATGAAAGAGAAGAAGCCCTGGTGTGTCTTGGCTGTCTGGGAACAAGAAATGCCACATTCTCGTGAACAGTCTTGAGTTTAAAGGCTTAAGAAGTTTATATATGAGCACCCTAACTATCAACTGTTTATCTAAAGTGAAGCACTAAACTTATTGGCATTTCCCATCATTAATACTACTACCTTGGTCAGTTTGTTTGTAAATCTCAGAACAACTTTGTGAGCTTCCTTTTTAGAAAAAGAAAGATCTCAAATACTTTTTTGTCACTTCCTGTATAGAGACTTGCAAAACCAAAGCTTTCAGCACACTCATCTGAATTTACTGTGTAAGCTTTAATTTTATACTGACTGTAACAAACACAGGTAGATTCAACCACTTTCTGATCACAGAAGCACAATGTGCATCACAAGAATTGCAAAAAGAAACTATGAAACCTATGAGCTTTCCCCCCTTTTACTATGTTGTCTTTATTGTCAGCTGAATGCCAGTACGTTCTTTGCATCAGAATACACTGGATCATTATTTACTTATTCTCAAACATCACCCAGTTTTCCAGTAATGAAAGAACAGAAAGTATCTCAAGCTAAGTGCATCATGTTCGTGACAAATTTGCTGGAATGCCCGAAATTCAAATTTCTATTTGTGTTTTAAGTCTGTGTGTATTTACGTGGGAGTTTAAGGCATATTTGCTCTGCTTAGTTCAAGGTAAATTGCATTAGCTTCTCACTAGCTGGAGCACCCAACCAGTCCATTGATGTAAAGTAACAAATCCTCTTCATCTGTGAAGACTACATGGCAGTAAGAAGAGGTTCTCCCAGGAAAAGTGTAAGAGTTCAGTTCTCTTAATCTTTCTGCTATATCTGTAGTTGAAAATAGTTATGAACTGTGTTACTAGGCTGGGTTATAAACAGATTGTGTAGAAGAATTAAGTATGAATTAAGTAAATTACAAGACCCAGCAAGAGCAGCCAGAAAAAACATTTGTCTTATTACCAGATATAATTGTGTTATTTGTGAATACCGTCTTTTGGATGCTTGATCTTCTTTGCACAAGTGATTAAATTCAAATGTGCTATCTTTTATCTAAATGGATTATATATTTGCAATAGCTACCTTGGAGATTGAAAGAAAGAATAAATACACTTCTGTGTAAAATGTAAGTAATGAAATCATCCTGTATTTCTCCATGCCCCTTACATTTTGTTGTCCCTTGCCTGTTTCTAGCCTGTGTGGATAACTCAGACATCCCTTGTGTCATGTCTTAGGAGCATAACCAAGGTTCTTGAGTGAAATGAAGCCATGATGGTACCACTCTTCACTTTCCTTCCTGTCCCAGTGGAGAATTGCCAGGTCCCCATGGAGCCTCTTATTCCTGTATTCAGGAGTACAAGAAGTGGGACGATATCCAGTTCTTTTTTTATTTCCTTGTGTTGTCATTCTCCATTGATCACCTAGCTACCTAACTACAGGACTCTGTGTTGACAAATATTTCTTTGCCATCTATTCCGGCAGGGCCAGTCCTTAGCATGTAGTTATACTGACATCATTTTCAACCTTCTGTTGCACCTGACAGTCAGAATAGCAGCAGTTTGAAAAACAGCAGACCCCCACAATATCCATCCTGAAAAGATTCAAATTGACATAGTTTGCATCTTATTTAGACTCCATACTAGATGACTTTCTGAGATTTATTTTCCATTTGTCTAAACATTAATAACTTTGACTTTTTCTCTGGAATAATTATTATCTTGGAACAATACCACCCATCCCCAATTCATTACTGAGATTTTACTACCTAGTTTACTAGAAGGCTCTTAATCTTGATTGAAAACCATAATCTATTAAGATCTGAAATGTTTCTGACGTGTGGGTGGGGTAAAGGGGAAGCACACTCTCTCTTGAATTACATAGTCCGAAATATGCACAATTCAGACAATTAAGAAGAGAATAAATGATGCTGTCAGTGGCATGGTGGGTTGAGTGGCATTTGTTTAGGATGACCAGCATCATTATGAGTAGGTACAAAATTATTATAGATCTCAGTAAAGGGAGATAACTGACATTTTTAAAACCTCATTTGCAAAGCTGTAAATGTAAAGAAGCTGATAATTAAATTTAAAGGGCATTTTCCAACCATAACATTAAAAAGATTAAGAGGTTGAACATTAACCTGACTGCAAATCCTTCCATTATGATTTTCTACAAACAAGAGTGTCTGCATTTTAACCATTCAGTGTCGTTCAGTGCATCAGCCATTCAATGTGATTACAATGCATATCACAGACTAAAACCGAAAGATCCCAAATTAACTCATTAAAAATGTAAAAAATAATTTAATCTTACTTCACATGGTAAAGTTTTATACACACCACCACCCCCCACCCAAAAAAAAAGGATATAGTTCAGACACTTTATGAAAGTCATCCAGGACTTCATTTATATGGAGGACATAGACATTATAGATAAAGCCTTGGAATGGACTGAATTTAAAACTGAACTTCATTTGCACTCAGAAATAAAAGAAAATATCATTTCAGTAGTGTTGTCTGTAGCCTGGAAGGTTACCATCAACCCTCATAGACTTTTCTTACTTTATGACTAAATTTGCAGCATGGAGCAGTATACGATTTGCATAGACTACTACTGAAAATCTTGATATGAAAAAGTCTGAGAGTATCTTGGACATCATTCCAGCTCAACACAAGACGCCTGCTTAGAGATGGAAAGTTGCTTGCCTGCTCTTTGACAAGGCTGCTCTAAGATGACAGCATCTGCGTCAGGATCATACAGCTGTTTTCTTCCTCCCTGCCAATTTAATTTTGTGGTCTCTGTAAAGTAAGAAGGAAAAAATAACCCACTGAGAAGCAGTTATACCAAAGTATCTTAAGCCTGTTATATCATAAGCAGGAAAAAAAGGGACAAGCAGACAATCTTCTCGTTTTTTTTTTTTTTTTTTTTTTTTTTTTCCCTCTAAACATTTCCTTTCAGATGTCCCTTTGAAGTCACAGGCTTATAGTGTGAGTGACTGAGAGCAAGGAGCTGTGAAATTCGCCTTTGAGCCACAGACTTCTCAAAGACTATCACAAGGCATATATGACTGGGGTACACAACATCTGCAAATCAGGGTGGCATTATCGAGGCTTCGTTCAGCCTCAGACTCTGAGAGATGATACTGAAAACCAAAAACTTCAGCAAGGGAAAATAATTTCTCCCATCCTGATTCTACATTCCCACTTGGGGGTGTCAATGCTACTGTATGCAGTTACTGTGTTGGTGTAATTTACTTATGAAGAAATAATTGAGCATACACATATATTCTATAGATAATATAATTGTTTAATATATATGCATAAATTAGGTATAGTTGCCATCTTCTTTTCCACTCAGTCCAGTTATTGCTCTGCCAGTACTGGATATTTTGGTATTGTTAGAAATATACTGCCACTCCTCCGTTGTTTTAAGGTTTTCCCTTCAAACTACCCTCACAATATACCACTCTTTATACTTGCTGAAAAGAATTCCTGCTCAGATGGATCTGATTCACTTTATAATCAAACACACAGATCAGCAGAACACCTCACTCCTGACTCGTGACATCTCCTGATTCTTCACTCACGGGTCTCCTGCACTTCTCATCCCAAACAATTTCCATTACTTCTCTTACAGAAAGGATATTATATAAAGGATACTGCACCCTACTGGTAATTCTCAAATAGGGAGGAAAAGTGATGATTTTGTTAGTTTGTACTGATGTTTTATTTTCTTACAAACTTCAGAGAAAAGCTGATGAAGGTTGGGACTGTTCCTATGAGTTGTCTGGTAGAGACACTGATCAGCTTCAACCAATATTCATCTCAAGTGGGAGGGCAGCACAATTGTGTGTCATTACAGCGTTGCTTCCTGCTAAACCTACTAGGAGGTTTATATGAGACTGTGTAATTTTTTTTTGCCTTTCTGCATTTCAAAGTGCTCAGAGAAATGGGAGCTGAACACTGTCAGCAAAGGAAGTAACTTAGACCAGAAGATGAGAAAAACAACACAGTGCAACCTAGGGAAAACAATACCTTAGAAGACTGATCTGACCAGCAAAGAGGTGGATAACAACATGAGAAAGACCAGAGAGGCAGAAGGGTAACAGGGTGCTGCACTAGGCAGCAAAGAAAAATAAAAAAGGACTGAACCCAGCCTGTCCTAGACCCAAAAGATACAGATCAGATTCTGCTTCTCCCTAAAGCAGAGCCACTGCAAAGATCTGAGAGAGAAGTGTAGCCTTTAAGGAGAGGAGACTTAGAGGCAGCATTTAGTAACACAACCAGAAGTGGGGGGAAAAAGATACAAAGACAACTCAAATCTCCAGGATGTGGCTTCACGGAGAGCCATGTCTGTTCCACAGCACTGAGCTGTGTCTCTGCCAATTCAGCTGACACAGCAGGGACGTAGTGTGCTGGACACCAGATGCCAGGGGTCCCTGGAGCTAAGTCATATTTTCCTTTTGTTGCTCCATTTATGTAATCTTTTCCACTGTATTTTTGCATGGAAATAGAGAAACATTATAAGAAATGAGAGCTTTATCTGAAGATAAACATCTGAATCATGCCTGATTATCTGAATCTCCTATCTTTTGGAGGCAGATGTATCATGGAACAGATTGCTGATGGTCCCAGACCCAAGGTCATGGCTTTGCTGCAGAACTGAGCAAGAGAAGAATGATAGGGCAAAAGGAAAATAAATTCATGTCCACAACATAAATTTCCTGTTTCCACAGGAAACCACTAAAGCAATCTACAGAGGAAAAAAATAGGGAAATTACCTACACTAGAATTCCTAAATAGGGAAAGCAGAGTAACTTTTTAAAAAAAAAATAGTGCTGTTCTCTTTTCAAAGAAGTTATGGAGGCCAAGTATCAGTGAATGGCAGCAGGATTTAGGAAATTAAAAGTCTGAATGACTATCGGAGGTGAGATTTCAGATCTGCTCAATCCACAAGACGTAAAGGAATGCTAGCTGATCTCTCTGTGGGCTGCAATGTGATAATACAGACAGATATTGGAACTCAGGCTTAGTGGAGAATTTCTACTGAAAACAGGCAATAAGGGATGGCAATTTAAGATAAGGCTTTTTTGAGCTGCGTGAAAATGTTTGTAAATTATTTTCTTATTGTTTTAAATGTTCCACTGTTTCAAAGAAACAGTTCAAAACAAAATGAAAATTGGGCTGTTTCAACAGATAACATTGAAGGGATTTTCTTTAGGAGGTTTTAATCATGTGTTTGTTTATTTTGTTTCTTTCCTACTGGGGAGAATGGAAGTGAAGAATAAGAGGTCACCAATGTTCAAAAAAATTTTTTTTAAATATTCATTTTGTTGTTATTCAATTTTAACAGAAAAGACATAAATTATTTCATTGAAAAGTAGGAAATGTCAGGAGAACTGCAAACCATACAAATTGTCTTTTAATCAATAGGTCATAGAAATTCGTTTGTATTTTTCAAAGATCCCAGGTGAATACTCTTACAGAACTCTTCATTTCTATTGCAGTCACTCTTCCTTGTTTTCTCCTCATTACTTTTCTTTCTTTTTCATTTATACCTCAGTCTTGTCCCTTTCAAGTCTCTCTTGCTTTCACTCTATTTATTTTCTCTTGCCCCACACCTCCTGGTATGTCTGTCTTTATTTAAGCATATACTGGTGCCCACCAAACAGGTTTGTGCTGCTTGGAGGCACGTTGCAATGCAGCAATCGCTGCTGAGTGATTCTGCTGCTCTTGCATGGCACAGTGGGAGGGATTTAATCTCAGACATGACACCCCAGGGACTCAGCAGTTTGATGTAGGAGATTGTTTCCTAAGTACGCTACTAGTATTCCTCTCTAGATAGTATTTCACGTCCCATAAGTTTGCTTTACCATCAAGTCTCGATTTAAAGAATTATTAAGTGAAGACAGAATTAGATTAAGGTAACTGGAACAAGTGGGTGATGCTGCAGAAGATGAGGGTAAAGTAAAATCTCAGAATAAAATATATTAGTTGGTAGTCTTTTCCTCCTCAGACATGTTTGCTGTGGAAAGGTGGTATGAGATGAGGAAGAAGGAATGGCAAACTTGCAGACGATAACAGATAAGCCTCTCAAAAGGAGGGAGAAAGTAAGCTACAGCATAATTAGAGAATTTCAGGATATTAATAAAAACAGTTTGAGATCCTCAATACCAGAAATGGGAGAGTGATGACTTCATGCAAGTTAAGTAGTTCTAGCAGCATCCCTGATTCCTTGATGAAAGTGACATGGTGCTTCTGCCACCATGTGAAAGAGGTCCCCATGCAGCAAGATGTTGTGGCACAGTCTCTAAAAGCCTGAATTTCAAAATCCACCTATTTGTTTCAAATGCCTTTTTCTTTCTTTTCTTTCTTTCTTTTTTTTTTTTTTTTCCCAAACTCATCTGAATTAGAATTAAATGTTCAAAGGACATCAGGTATATCAGTTGCTATTAACCTGTGGAAGCTCTGTATCTCACAGATCCCATTGCTAAAGTGACAACATCACTTTGCAAAACCCCATGTGGGATAACAGTATTTTCTCTGCACCCTTGTGTCCAAGCAGTTACTGTGACAGAGACATAAGGTTTTGTGTTTAGTGATCATAAACTGTCTCCCATCAAGGAGAAGCTGAGCTGAAGCCTTTGCACCTAGGAACAAAATTCGGTGTGGCCTTTTCATATATGGCAGTGAAGATTTATTCATACAATAATTGCCTGCTCTTCTCTACCCTGTGCTAGTTAGTGCCCTTTAGGCATTTAATAGCTTTGATTTCAAATAATCCCATTTAGCATTTCTGAAACCTTGCATTTCAACTGTTCCCATTATTTTCTTTTTGCAAACATGCAAGAGAGGTCAAAGTTTGATGTGAACAACCTTTGCAATGTCTCTTTAAAAATCAAAATGAGCAGTGAGCTTGGGAATATTTACTTACACGTTTTAGTTTTCCTGACCCAGTGATGCTAAATATATTTTCAACAGAAAGTACATGGTCAGAGACAAGTTTCCCAGTTTCCTGTTATTAAGTTAACCTTGTTAAACATTACATTATTGTTTAACATAGGATAGAGGCTTCTCTTAATGCCATGGTGAATTATTCATATGTAAAGCTAAGGTATTTTACCTTGTTAAATGTAGCTGCAGCATGTTGAGACAAATATCAGGACCCATGCATCAGAGCCAGAATTAGACATGGATTTCTTAAAGCTGTAGTGGAGTAAAAATGCAATTAGTCTGCAACTAACGTTTATGTAATTAAAGTAGGTAGCAGTTATTAATGAAATGTAACATAGTCAGAGATTTAGCATACCTGTAATAATGTCGTAACTGCTAACATAAACGCTGCAGAAAAACTGCTGAATAAATATTTCCTTCCTTTGGCAAGGAATTTGTAATTTTTGAGGTTCTCTGTCCACAAAAAGGGAGATGATCATGCAGGCTAACAGTGTGCATTCATCACTGTGATTAACTTGTTTATAATTAGCTATAGCAAACACTTCATTTGAGATTTTCAAACATTTTACAAATATTTTGTTAAGTATTGTTAGTGCCGTTCCATCTTTCACAAACAGACTTCTCCCATACTGCAGAATGGGCTTGAAAATATGAATTCTGATTTGGGACTTTATGTAACGTTCCTTTCTGGCAAGGTAAAGAGCTAATTACGTCCTTTCACTATTCCACTGTCACTGCTTTAAATGTGGTCTGCAGAAATACAAGCATAAAAAAAGATTTAGCTGCCCTCTCCAAGACTTGTTTGAACTTGCGTTCAATATATGCTTAAATTCTTGCAAAGAATTTGAAGCAACTCCTTTTTTATCTGAGTCAGCTTTCTTCTCTGTGCTTCTAATCTACATCTTAGGTAAGCTGTTAAGTAAGATGGAAGATGTGTAAAATTGCCAAGATTAGTGGACACAGAAGCAGAATGGACTCGATTTTCAAGCTCTTAAGAATTTCGTCTAAGAGTGACCATGATGAACTTACAAGAATTTTGAAACCATTTGCTGAGTAAAGAAACTGTGTGCTTTCCAAAGCATGTTCAAAGATCATATAGAGGTATCACAAGTGAGTCTGCTGGATCATAAGTGAGCCTATAAGGAAATCACTGATAAAAGCAATGTACTAACACTATTTCTAACCAAGGGAAAAGGAAAGTTTTCTTTTACTTCAGTAAGAGTCCCTTTGGGCCCTCAGCATCTTAATATTCCTGTCAGAGATACTACTGAAGGCTGCAAAATCTCTGAGGAGCAGTGAGAGTCTCCATGGGTTTATTCAGGGTCCCAGAAGGACCTCCACGACTGGGAGAGATTTGCAGAGATTCACTGAAATATCACAACATCTTCACTGGACTCACTGGCAGGCTGAGGGGCTAATCAGTGGTTCTCTGGGAGGCTCCCTGCACTGTATTACAGTTCTGTTATTATTTAATCACCAATATTACTTCAGGCTTTGGCAGAAAAGAAAAAAATAATTTCAGCCAATCAAAAACAGAAAGAGTGTGGTTTGGGGGTTTTGTTTGTTTGATTTGTGGTTAATTTGTTTGTTTGCATTTTTTTATTTATTTTATTTATGTAGTTTAGATCTGCCTGCACATATTTTAAATTAGAGATGCATTTCTATTATGCATTAGCTCCAGGTATTTAGAACAAATTGTGAGCTGGTTTCAGTCAGCCTTCTGAGCTCTCTCCTTTTTTCCCTAGCTTTGCCATTTGTCACCCAGGGACTTTGAGTAGCTCTTACAAGGTTTTTCTATTTAGTAGCACAGGCATGAGAGTTGATATGAGGATAATGAAGTACTGTGCCTCCAATTCATTCTGGGCTGCAGAGGGAGTACTTACCTATCATGGCACTGTTCCTTGGCAGAGAATATATCCTGGAATCTAATGATCCTCAATTCAATCTTAACAGAAGCTAAATAACTCTTCTGCAGAGGGAACCTTTCTCAGGGCTGAGAATAGGTATAATTTGAGGCTGAGTTCTGCTTCGAGTATTTTATCTGAAGTGCTTGAAGAAGAAATAGAAGCATTGAATAGTAGAATGATAGAATGGTTTGGCTTGGAAGGGACCTTTAAACATCATCTACTTCCAACCCCCCTGCCATGGGCAGGAGCACCTCCCCTTGGGAAGGTTACTCAAAGCCCCATCCAGCCTGGCCTTGAACACTTCCAGGGATCAGGCATCCACAGCTTCTATGAGCAACCTGTTCCAGTGACTCACCACCCTGAGGGTAAGGAATTTCTTAAAAATATCTAATCTAAACCTACCCTCTTTCAGGTTAAAACCCCTATCCCTCTTCCTATCACTACGCCCCTTGGCAGAGACTCCCTCCCCATCTTTCCTGTAGGCCCCTTTTGAAGTTCTTAAAGTGCAAGATAAATAGGAAGGGCTATAAAATGATGTTATAGTGAGATGGGTGACAGTCTCTTTTTCCAGGTAACAAGCTATAGAACAAGATGAAATGTCATAGTCAGGTAAAACTTTTCTTGTTGGGGTTGACTGGTCACATTCCAGTAACAGTGGTGCAGTGCAAGGAGGGAAAACTGAAATCTGCCACTTAGATCTCCATTTTCTAGCTAGCCTATAGCTCCTGCAAGTGGAAATCAGCATAGGTTTGCTGACGAAATGTGTGTGTGGCAAGAGCTTATTCCTAGTTTTGTCACCTTTTGATAACATCAACCACTCTTCTGACCCATTTCCAAACCACTTTGAAACAACATGTTGGGCTGGATCATGCCTAAAATGGTGACTAAAGAATACTGATTCCGGTGGGTAAGCTTAAGCACGTATGTCTGTGCAGGGGCTAAACTGGTCTGATTATACTTAAATATTCATACTATTTGCTACAAGAACACCTAACTTCAGTGGTTTCAGAACTGCATTAAATTATATCTCTGATCTTTAATTACAACAAAATGTATGTTGTAATATAATGTGGGGCTCCTCCCCCTGAGAGGTAAGCAAGTATCTAAATTTTCAACATGTATTGCAGCCAACCTACTGCTGGAAATTACTACTTTATGTGGTAGCTGCCATTCTGTGCCCCTAGATGGAGATCCTATCCATTTAACTCAAACCTCTAAAGAGAACTATGGGATGCTTCAATAAGAGCTCCATTTTGCCTTTTATGTTCCATAGACCAAAAATTACTTTTCATCTGATTTCTGGGTTATAAAATTATTTTGATCTTGTTAACTAGATTTCCAGACCTCCCCAATTCACAGCTTACCTGAAAAAAGGAAAAAGAGAATGTTATTCTGTTCTAGTTTTCCACTGCAAATATGTCCTGAACTATTTGCTTCATCTGAAATGGTGAGACACTCTGTCTTTCAATTGCCATTCTGCAAATTCCCTCTGGCTTGTAAGCACCTCTGACAAACTGAGGTGCACAGTATTTCAAGTAGGACTCAGAAGGGCTGATATGGACTGTTGGATTCAGTCACTTTTATCTTTTCAGCAACCATATCATATGGTTCCACCACGGCACGGAGAAAAGCCTTGTCTTAACTTCACCAAGAGGCTTGTCTATTTTCTCACTGGTTTGGGATCAAGGGTTCTTTATGTATAATCCCAGCAAGAAAAAAGGACACACATGAGTGAAGTTCTCTCCTCTGCTCCAGGGGGTAAAATTGCATTTTTGTGGATCAAAACCAGTTAGATAAAAAAATACTTATTAAGCATTTTTTCAGGTTTTCCCAATGCATTAAGATGCAGAATATAGCATGGAATGATGTCAGCTGCCCAAAGCCCAAATGCAAATTCTCTCCTGATTACACAGGTCCTGAAAAACTAAGACAAAGCTATACTTACCAAAACAGATTAAGTGTCCTAGTACCAGTGGGTCACTATCAGCATAAAAATAGCAATTAGTAGCAACAACAGTACCAGTACAGTAGAAACACACGATTATCTAGACCTTTGAGGAAAAACTGCTTCTTTTTGGTTATTTCATGAAACTATAGACATTATTGTTGGGGTTTTTTTGTTGTTGTTTTTTTTTTTTTTTTTTTTTTTTTGTTGTTGTTGTTGTTTTTTTTGGTCTATGCTACCTATACTATTCTTTGTGTGAATTTGTACAAGAAATAGTGTGGTGAGCAGGACTAGGGAAGTGATCATACCCCTTTAGTCAGCACTGGTGAGGGCCAACCTCAAATACAGTGTTCAGTTTTGTGCTTCTCACTACAAGAAAGACATTGAGGTGCTGGAGCATGTCCAAAAAAGAGCAACAAAGCTGATGAGGGGTATAGAGGACAAGTCTTATGAGGGAACTGGGGTTGTCTAGTCTGGAGAAAAGGAGGCTGAGGGGAGACCTTTCACTCTCCACAACCACCTGAAAGGAGTTTGTAGAAAGGTGCGTGTCAGTCTCTTTTCCCAGGTAACAAGTGATAGGACAAGATGAAATGGCCTCAAGTTGTGCCAGGAGAAATTTAGACTGGATATTAGGAAAAATTTCTTTACTGAAAACGTTATCAAGCAGTGGAACAGTCTGCCCAGAAAAGTGTTTGAGTCACCACCCCTGGAGTTATTTAAAAGACATGTAGATGTGATGCTTAGGAACATGGCTTAATGGTGGTCTTGGCAGTATTAGGTTTACAGTTGGACTCAATGATTTTAAATGTCTATTTCAACCTAAATGATTCTGTGATATTGAATACAAACCAGTTGGGCTCATGGAACTATGTTTAAGAGCTTCAGGCTGTTAGAGCCGTAGTGAGCAAGATATAGTTAACAGCTGTAAAAATGCTCAATACTGCACTGAGGCAGCAGTGTTGATGCCAGCTCTGCCACCTACTCATGTACAGTTCCCTGCTGCTTTTCGGCAAATATTTTTATTTTTGCTTTTTTTGATTGTTAGTGGCACAGTGCTAGTCTGCTTTTGTTAATGTTCTACAATTCTGATCTACTTGCTGTTTCAAGATACGTGCAGAAATGGTTTATTTTGCCCTAAAGTACTCTTCGTAGGACATGTGTTGATTGAGAAAAACAAAAGTGCATAAAAATGAGAAGAATGGACCACACCGAGGCAGCAATGCTTTGCAAAAATGTTTCTAGTTTCAAATGCATTGCAGAAGGTATAACCCATGTTGTGAAGACTTAAGTCTTCCGATGTTTGGGAATGTTCTGAAAAGTTTTGGTGTGTTCTTTTCTACCAAAAGCCCTAATTAAATTTATAGTGTTTCTTAAAGTCTATAATAAATTCTGACTAACATAGGTAGTATATTTGTCACAGGTTCAGGGTTGGGGTTTTTTTTCTGTCTTTTTTGTCACACAGTAGTTTTGAATGGTGCCAGGAAGGAATTTAGAATCAAAATCAGTGCAGTTCACCACCAAAATCATTTCAGGAAAAAAAAATTCTGTTACTACTACAGCAAAAAACAAATCCATTTTATGTAGGTCTGGACTGGAGAGGAACTGGATCAAAGAGAAGAAGTTTAAAAACTATATTTTCCTTTTGTTTGACAGTTGAATGCTGAAAAGGGCTCAGAGTAGCAACGCACATAGATTCCTGAGTAATCCCAGTTAAATCACAAATATAACTTTCAGGTACAGGTCGTTCATTTCCTCTTTCATGCCTTGACCTTCATATGGCTTCAGAGGACTCAAAAAAGCCATTAAATCCTTACCATATTTAATTTGACAATATGCACAATAAAGAGGAACAATTTGTCTAACAAGCTTTGACAAGCATGGCATATCAGCCATTTTTTTTTAATATACATAACAGTTTCATAGTCTGCTTTGTGAGCGATGTTAGAGATATATTCCAAATTTAAAATTACAATGATTTCTATAAGATTCATCTGCATCAAAGATAGGGGATCGCGTCAGAGCAAGTGGAAAGCACAGTCAGCAAGATGTAAGACTTGTTTAAGGATCGTAATCCTAAGGGTGACACACAGCCTTTGTCTTTCTCCTTGCCCTCCTGTTTCTGCTGGCTTCCTCCTCATAGGATGAATAACCTTAATGACATCATTTTGCTTCCTCACACGCACCACTGTTCCCGTTTACAATCAACCAGCTTACAGGTTTCACCCATCAGACCTCTGTTTTGCTGTTCTAACCAATTGCTGGGAGGTAAATGAAGGAAAGCAAAGCAGATCATGGCTGTCAGCACACTCTGAAAGCTTACTCCAAACTGTGCCAGCCTGGGCTACTTTTCTCCTTGTGAGTGATAATTGAACTCAGGTCAACCCATCTATGCCGTGCTTCTGTCTGTCTAATAATCACTGCAAAATAATCTGGTATCACATCACACCAAAAGTGCATGCACCTTATAGCCCATCAGATCCTCCAATTCTGCCCCAAATCCATGTCTAGTCAAAAGAAGGGAACAGAATGATTTTCATCACTATGAATTCTTTAGAGGGGAGAAAACGCTGCACTGGAAATATTTCCCAACTACATATCAAATATAAAAAAATGAATTATTTTATATCTGGATTTCTTGGCTTTGGACAGATTCCATACAGCAATTATGGTGTTTGCATTCCACAAAGTCATATATATTTTAAATATACTCCAGAAAATGAACTTGATTGGCTTTCAGGTCACAAGAAAAATTTCTTGCCTTTTCTGGGTATTGTCTGTTTAGCAAGAATGCATTTAGTATACAAGGATAAATTATAGTAGCCCACAGGAGTCAGTGCCTTATTGTGCAACTCCCACAAATACCCATGGGCTTGCAGATGAGAGCTCTGTTTGTTCAAGAATAAGATCTGGTACTTTTCATAACAGGAGGTCATATTACCTTAAAATGTTTCTGCCCCGTAGGTCTGCCTGATGAATAACATCTGTTCCCGTAACAACAGCAGGAGAGATGGGCATGACAAAAAAAAAAAAAAAAAAAAAAAAAAAAAAAAAAAGAAAAAGAAAAAGAAAAAGGAAAAAGAAAAAGTAGTCCACAAGCAGTCCTGTGCCAAGGGAACAAGCTGCCACAATAAGAAGCAGAAACCTCACTATGGGCCTGATTCAAACCCTGCTGGAGCCTGCAGGAAAGAGTCCAGCAGATTTCATAGGATCTAGGGTTAGGAAGCACGCATACCGCTGCCTGCTCATATAGTGGTTATCGACAGCAATGATATATGTCGATTGAAATCAAATGTTTCTCCAGCCCTAAACCTTATCTTCAACAAACACAGCAAAACGTGGTTCACTTCACAATCATACTGACACAGGCAAAGGAAGATTTTACTGCAGTAACTAATAGCAGGTGTGTTTCTCCATACCTAAGAAAGCTGCAATTGTCAATGCAATGTGCAGTCCAGAACTACCAGAATTCTCATGGCAGGAACGCTTTGTGCAAAGAGAGACCACTGGGAAAAGGACTCCTCTGCTTTGCTTCTATTCAAAAGAATGCAGTGAAATCCTGTTTCTAACAAGTAAAATTAGTTTTTTGCTCTCGTCCAACTCCTTGCACCAGAGACAATAAAATCAAGAGAATTTATCCTGAGTTACCAATATTCCCACTGGAAGTGGGTAAAAAAAATCTGCTGAAATGACTTAGGAATAAAGTTAGCTGGGAGGTGGTAATTTGGTTTCACAACACATTTTAAGGTTTTAAAATTAATTTTAGTTCTTCAGTAGAATGAAAATAAAACCCCTGAACACTTTGTCAGAACACAATTTTAGAGAAACACCTCTTTTCTTATCATAAAGCACATGTTTTTCAGCTCTGATCCTCCCTCTCAGACTTTTCCCTTCTTGCTCCCCCCTCTCACTCTCTGTCACCAGAGGTAGCTGCAGAGCCCTAGATCACAAATTCTTTCAGCTGAAAGTTTTTTGAAATCAATACATCTCTGTGAGTTATTTTGCCTTTTCATCAAAAATGCATTCTGTCAAGAATGTTAATAAACAACTCTGCTGGTGAGAAGTTCTTAGCTTGTCCCAAAGAAATTGATATCTTACACATCTAGAGTGGATAGCCAACTGCTCAGCTGTGAGGCTTTGGGTGAAAAGCATACAGTGAATTGCTGAAATGACAGTCCTATATATTAAAGAAGTCTGGGCTATTCTTCTATTTTTTGCACAGAGTATAAATTCTGCTACAGTCCCCCCAGCCTATCCTTACTGTACAAAGCACAAATTTAATTAAAGCACTCCTCCTCATGGTTTGGCTCTCTTGAACCTGATCCCAAGGATTTTGGGAATGTGCCTGGGAACAGGCAGTAGGAAAAGATGTCTGTCTAGCCTTATGTTCCTCTATTTATCCATGTGTTAACTTTAACATGGAATTGACAAACAGATCTTAGCTGTTTTTAAAACCAAAGGCAAAAGCATAAGCCCCACCTTCTGCCAGTTGTATTTCTTTGTGTAAATTAGAAGGTTACAAAATGGCCTCAGATAGAAAACCTTTAACCTGGTACAGCATTTTGACTTTTCTGCAGAGACAGACTTGCTTATTTTTCTTAGAGGTCAGAAGGGTTCTTGCTGTTGTGATGACATTTTGCATCATCTTTTTCCTTCTTGCATCTGAAAGAAAATAGACAGCGATGAAGTGACTGGGAAAATGCATTGCTCTGTTTAATTGACATGGATTGTATATATCTGTGCATCTACCGGTTAGTCACAGGGGCCAGAGAAGGATTCCTCAATCGCTGCTTTTTGGAGGAGTCAAGCATAATTGAATTTTTTGTCTGCCTTTGATTGCGTCCCCACTTTTAGAAGCTCTGTTTTAAAGTGATACCCTATAGGTGCGGAAAAAAGGAGAATATTCCAATTAGAAACAATCTAACTCCTCTGTCACATCTGGCCTTCATGCCTCAGCAATCCCTTGAGCATAGCTCATAAATAATTGGTGCTCGGAGACTTGCTGTACAATCCCAGTGGATTCTGTTGACTTCTAGGCTATGCACAAAAGGGTAGTATATATCCTTAAGGCAAAGGCATGTGTTGTTTTCTTGGTCTTCTGTCAAATTCATACTGCTAGTACTTTAATTACTCTTAATTGAGTACTGTACTGCTGGTAGGTTATACAGGGCATACAATGTTTATACATTTCTGTGTATATGCAGATTTTTATCTGTTTCTTTCTTTATCATTACCCTACTATCGATTTCATACCTTTTGTAATAGCTTTATGTAATACAGATTAAAAAGATTGTGATTTGAAAAAGTACAAACAAGCAAACATCAAGAGATAACCTCATCGTGTCAAAAAAAAAAAAAAAAGCAACCCAAACTACAACCCTTTTTCCAGGTATAAATAGTCAAGACAATGCTAAAAACCACTTTAATCTCATTGAAATGGAAAAAGAAAATACTAGATAGACAGACATTCAACTGAGTTGAGTTTATTAATTCTACTGACTTTAACAGACCTACCCTTTTTTATTTATTGGCAGACTAGTAACTTTAACTTGATGGAGTGACAAAATCTTTGCAAGTGTTGACAGAAAAAGTAACTGCAGTGTAAAAAAACTAGAGAGATACATGACACAAACTTTTCCATAACCCTCACAGAAGCGTAAGCAGGTGGAACATGAAGGAAAGATGGAAAAATAAGTCATTTGTGTGTGTGATCTGGCTCATGATAAATCACATCTTAATCTTGGGCTATATGAATGGCATCCCCTTAGGACTGGATTTTTTTGTTTGAAATAGGATTTGAAATGAGCAAAGCGAATTGTTAGTAGAAAATAAATGAACATGCAGATCCCATTCCAAATTTTTCAAATTATTACTAGTTTTGTAACAAAACAAAGAGAAAAATGCAGCTGAGAACTTAAAAATCTAGATCTGAATTCCAGCTTTGCGTCTTTGTCGCAATTAGTGGTATCCGGTTGGTATGTTATTCTTAAGAGAATATTTGATGTTGCAAGGTGTTTTCATCAGCCAAAGCTGACAGGTCCTCCTACATAGATCTTCTACCTTTAAACTCTTTCCAAGTAGTTTTTTTAGGTTCCATTTCCAAAAGGAAAAGACACTAATTTCATGATGGTATCTGTTTTATTTTCTCTCCTCTGCAGGTTTAAGTGATAATTGGGTATCTTGTTAGCAGAACAGAAATGAATAACTCAACATACATAAATTCTTCCACGGAAAATGTGATGGCTCTGGAGAGCCCCTATAAAACTGTTGAGGTGGTCTTCATTGTCCTGGTGGCAGGATCTCTCAGTCTAGTCACCATAATCGGGAACATCCTCGTCATGGTGTCAATCAAAGTCAACCGGCACTTACAGACTGTCAACAACTATTTCTTGTTCAGCTTGGCCTGCGCTGACTTGATCATCGGCATCTTTTCTATGAATCTATATACCCTCTACACTGTGATAGGCTACTGGCCCTTAGGGCCTGTGGTGTGTGACCTCTGGCTGGCTCTTGACTATGTGGTCAGCAATGCCTCCGTAATGAACCTCCTCATTATCAGCTTTGACAGATACTTTTGTGTCACCAAGCCTCTGACATATCCTGTAAAGCGGACCACTAAGATGGCAGGCATGATGATCGCAGCTGCGTGGGTGCTGTCCTTCATCCTGTGGGCCCCCGCGATTCTCTTCTGGCAGTTCATTGTGGGGGGAAGGACTGTCCCAGATGGGGATTGCTACATCCAGTTTTTCTCCAACCCTGCCGTCACTTTTGGCACTGCCATTGCAGCCTTCTATTTGCCTGTTATTATCATGACTGTCCTTTACTGGCAAATCTCTCGAGCCAGTAAGAGTCGGATAAAGAAAGGGAAAAAGGAAGCTGCCCAAAGCCAAGACACAGTTTCACCCAGCCTTGTCCAAGGTAAAATAGTGAAACCAAACAATAACAACATCCCCACCAGTGGGGATGGGTTGGAGCACAGCAAAATTCAGAATGGAAAAACCACTGAAGAGACTGTGACTGAGAACTGTGTTCAAGGGGAGGAAAAGGAGAGCTCCAATGATTCCACCTCTGTTAGTGTTGTTGCTTCCAACATGAAAGAGGATGAAGCTGCCAAAGATGCCAACCAGGCTTCTGCCTCCCAAGATCGTCTCAAAGTGGAAAACTCCAAGCTGACATGCATCAGAATAGCCACCAAGTCCCAAAAGGGTGACTGTTGTGCTCCCACTAACACTACTGTGGAGATTGTAGGCACTAATGGGGAGGAGAAGCAGAATAGCGTAGCCCGGAAAATTGTCAAGATGACAAAGCAGCCAGCTAAAAAGAAACCACCTCCTTCTAGAGAGAAAAAAGTGACAAGGACTATTTTGGCCATCCTCTTGGCCTTCATCATCACCTGGACCCCATACAATGTGATGGTGCTCATCAACAGCTTCTGTGCATCCTGCATCCCCGGTACTGTATGGACCATAGGTTATTGGCTCTGTTATATCAACAGCACCATTAATCCTGCTTGTTATGCGCTCTGCAATGCTACTTTCAAGAAGACCTTTAAGCACCTTCTTATGTGTCATTACAAGAATATAGGAGCTACAAGGTAAAAATAATACTAATAAAAATAATAATGGAAAGGGTGAAGAAATTTCAAATTAAATTAAAAAAAACAACAATGCTATAGCACTTTATGCTCTTCTACGGAATGTGCAATCCAGGCTGTTAGTGGAAATACTGACATGGGGCATCAACTCCACCTCTGAGAACTACACTTAGAAACATTTTTTAATCATTGAAAATAGCTCTTGAGGACTTGGGGATGTTTGAGGAATCACTCAACTGTGTGGACTGGAGGCACAGTTCCTTGCTTTCTGAGCGTATTCTGCAGAAGGGCTTTAGAGTCTACAATTTTTTGTCATTCTGTGTAAAATGCTTGTTCTTTTTTTTTTTTTTTTTTTTTTTTTTCTTTTTTTTTGTCTTCTGTGTTTAATATGTCTTCATATAAGGAAAAAAAAAAAAAAGGAAAGGAAATTTTAACAATAACTGTGTGGAATCATAGGAGTTTGGAAGATCCTTACACAATCTGAATGGATATGGTAGAAGGTTTCTAAAGCTCAAAGTTGTCTAAAGTTTTTTGTCACTGTCATGTAAGAACATTAATGTTAGGTAAATCATAACGAAAGCTTTTTTATGTTGTTCATGATACTACCATTCCCAAAACTGCATCAGTTCTGAAAGTGTACTTATGCTCAACATGTAATCATCGTCTGAGTTGTCCATCATTCAAAGTCTGCCACTGGCCGCCTTCTATGGGCTTTTGTTCGGTGATTCCTTCATCCCTTCAAGATAAAAATGAAAAGAACTGGTCTTTTCCAGATTGCTACATCCCAAGACTATTTCAGCATCTATGTAAACCAAAGCTTTTGAGACAATTTTGTTCAGCTTGTTTGTCGTATAATATTCACCAATGGATTTGTCTTTTACGTCCATCAACACTTTTTTCCTTTCTGTACCTTAATTGTTTAGGGCACAAAGACTGAATATCAAAAGAAGTTGTAGGTTCAAAGGTGTCATCAGATCAGCTGCCATGGTGGCCAAAATAAAGGACCTCAGCTGAAGAACAGAAACAGGGCTATTATTGGGAAAATGGAGGTTACATCCTTTTAAAGTTGGATGTACAGATGAATAAATATGCTGAGGCTCCACAGAATGAGAAGTTAGTATTAGATGTTTACGCTTTTGACTGGTCAAAAGGTGATTCACATTCATTTACTGAGGAAAAGAGTAAGATGGACTAACATGCCCACATGAATCAAGCTCTGCCTTAGCCATCAGTGTGAAACCAAGGTCCTTTCTAGGTGTATCTTGGACAAGAGGTTTACTTTGTGGACAAGATATTGGCTACATTGCCTTTTGTACCAGCTGGCAGCAATATTTTCACTATAAGCCAAGGGATAATGCTAATAAAAAGGCAGAGAAGAAAATAGCAATTACACAAAAACAGATAATGGAATAGTCTGGATGCAGGGCTGGCAGAGGTAAAGTTCAAATATCTGCTACACCACACCAGCTCAAATTCAGATTCTTTCTGCCTGGCAAAGAATTTACTATTTCAATATTTGATATTTATTGTAGCACAACTGAGCACTGTGTGGATCAGACAAAGTGTATCAGATTACTGAAAACAGCAACTGTCTGTGAGTTATGCATACTCTAATTACCTCCTCCTCAGTAACTCTAACTTCCAGACATTAGTGAAGGTATACCTATAGATTTTTGTTACCTAAAAAAGGAGTTTGCTGCATAGACAGTGTCCTGAGAGATTGTCTTCTGGAGTGAAAGCCACCTACCAAATAGGACACCAAATCATTCTGTTATTGCATGCACATTATTTCACGCACATCGGAGTCTTCCAAAATGCAGTTCAAAATAGCAGCCTTCAAGATTACAGGGAAATTAATCTTGTGGACAAGTTTTACATTTGACAAGCTCATTGAAAAACAGTGTCAAAGCACTTTGGCAATATGACAATTTTCATGTTTTAAAGGACAAGCTCCCAGCAGTAAGCAAAAGTGAGGAAGATTAAACTGCAGTAAATTAGGACCACATTAAACTCAGGATTAATGTGTCTTAATATGCATTCATTCATTTTATACCCCTAGTGATTTCATCCAAATAAATCTAAGTGTCTCCGTGCATCCAAGGATCTAATTTTGCAACTCTCACTCTCCTTAAGTCATATTTACTATCACTATTTTGATCTTCCTCCATGTAAGGAAGAATAACTCCATGATAAGACTTGCAAAACTGAGTGCTGCATGTCTTTCAAAACTACATTCACTAGGCTTATCTTGATAGGTCAAAGGAAAGACTTACATGATAATTTCTAGACCATTTATTCTCTTGCAGTGTTAAAAATCCAGATAGAAATCAAAGGTAAAATTAACCTGTTCATTTTCTAAATCTTACTTCTTCAGAAGAGATTAATGAAAGAAACACATCTGCTTCTTTCTTTCAGAAAGTGCTGTGGGTATCAATAGTACAGATAGTCATATTGGGAAATAATGGTTTGTATATTTTGATTTAATCTTTTAATTCCAGTTTTCCAGGAGGTGTGCAAATCCTTTATTCTGACCTTTGAAACTGTCACTTGTTCATAAATTCCTCTAACATCTAAGGATAATTCTACAGGTTAAGAAGTGCAACATACAAATTACAATTATACTTTTTCACCATGACACTCAAAATATCATGCTGAAAAAAATATTTTTGGTCCATCATTCATGAAACAAACAAACAAACAAAAAATAGAAAAACTTTCAGTTTGAAGTTTTCTAACACATTACCCTAGCACCACCCCTGCTTTTGATCCTAAAGGACAAAATGTTTTGGTTTGTATTATAGTATATTTAAAACATTTGTAGGACACACAATCCTGTGTGTTTCCACTTTGGACCACTTCAATGAAAAAATATTTCCATGGTACATCCACATTCACAGCCAGTTAAACCACGTAAACATACATGACATAATGCATGTGCACACAGGCAAGCAAACACACACCCCAACATGGGTTATAAACGTGGAAAATAATTATCTAACATTCAAGACATTGCATGGGATTGTGTCTATGTTGCACTCACTGGCAGCTTGTGGGAGATGTAGAGCCAATGCTTACTCATGACACTGTCTACCCCCTTCGGAGGCAGAGAGGAGTAAGGGTCTTGCCTTGAGATACTGGGAATCTCTCAGGTCTCCAGGTGGTTGTGGCAGTAAGACAAAAAGTGTGATAATCTTTCAGAGCCACATAATAATTTATTCTTTTGAACATCTTTTGAGGTCTCATGTCTTTCCTTTGTGTCCTAAACCACGTTCACCAGGTTTCACTTCCCTTCTGAGTGATAGTTCTGCAAGATGTAGATGTCGATCTTGAAGAGCAGCACTCCCTGGGTACCTACTCCGGCTTCCCCAGCTGTCACCTGCGCCCTGTCGCCCCCAAGGCCCCAGGTGGCCCTGCTGTGGTGCTGCCATGTCTTCACCTTGGGCTTGGCCAGAGGATCCCAGCTGCACGTCCACACCATGTGCTGTGCTGGCCACTTCTGTTTCACATAGAAATTGAGCAAACTGTACAGGTGACTCATGAGAAAAAAACCCAAACCACACAACAACAACAAACTACAACATCTAACACTTCTTGCCCTCTCTTTTTCTTCCTATAAATTATTTCCAGAAATGGACTAAAACTGAAAAGGCCCAACCAAACCTTGACAGGAGCCCTGCTGCAGCAGGTCTGTCACATCAGCAGCCTGTGGGAAGTGACTTTTACTGTCACAGGTCAGCCCTACCTTCACTCTCCAGGGAGAGGACAACAGCCTGAAGATTTATCAATCCAGCTGGCACCTTTTCTGAGTATTAGAGACGACTGTGCTAAAAAGATAAAAAAAAAAAATATGAAAGAAAGAATCAAAAAAGTTGAAGTAAAGTTGTTTTCCAATAAGTAAATGTTTTGCAGTGAGGGCAAAATCTAAGAAAAATTTCCCTCAGCCTTCTGTTTGGGATTTGCATTTGATTTACTAGGAATCATGAAGATCTGTTTGGAGATAGCAAAGTGTTCACACACTGTCTGATGAAAAATAGTTCAAAGTCAACAGCCACATCTACAGAAGTCAGGTTGCTTTTTCTTTCTTTCCTTTCTTTCTTTATTTCTTTCTTTCTTTCCTTCCTTTCTTTCTTTTCTCTTTCTTACTTTCTTCCTTCCTCTCTTCTTTCCTTTCTTCTTTCTGTCTCACAAAAGCTCATGGCAATGGGAGTGTTCAAATGGACCCCAGGGATCAATTGTTTGGCATCCACAAAGTACGAATGGGACAAAACCAAACATTAAGTCTACCAGCTCTCTGTTTTATATTTTTCTGGTGGAGGAAAGCATTGACAAGAGGAAGTGTCTTTAGTGAGTGTGGCTGTGGTGAGAACAGCCCGATCACTGGTGAGGAAACCCTCAGGATGTCCCAGATGCTCCTGGCCTTCCCAGCTAGGAAAGGGGAAGGAGAGGATATACATTTTTTTGTTTGGTTCATCTCCAGATGGATCCAAACATGTCCGTGCGTCTGCTATGCAGTGGGGTTTGCTGATAAACTCATGAGCCCCTTCACTATTTTTGATTAGTTTTGATCCTTGTTCTTAGTTCCTGTGGATGTGGCAGCTGGCCAGTGCTACTTGGGGACACAGTGCCTGTGGTGCCGAGGTGACACACTTTGAATTTTTCACTTCCACTGGCAGCACCTTTCCTTGTCATTTCTGTTAACAAAAATTGTTACCAAATAGGTAAAGGATCCGCACAGTCACCTTACACTGCAAAACTGGCCTGATACAGCTGGGGGGACAGGGAGAGTGCTGCTGCTATTTGTTTTCACTCCCTCCCCTTACAATAATTCTGATAGATCTTTATTTTTTTAGAAACCAGGTTGCTTTTCATGAGAAGCCAAACCCTTAGGAAAGAAACAGATAGCAAGGAAACAAACTCTGGTCCTGTGGATGGGGGGTGTTTGTTGGAGGGTAGTGGGTTTAGAGTCTAATAGCTTTTGATATTTTTAAAGATCTCCTCCTAGATAGCTCTGTACTCTCAGCTGACAGCTGTGCAAATGGCAGAAATTGAGAAGCTAAAAAGAAGCAAGCTTTTTTCACCCTTGGGTCTATGAATGTTTTATATAAAGTGTCTAGAGACACTTGCTAGGGACATGATTTCTATACAGTATCACTTTTATTGTTCCTGTATATCCTGAAGAGCTCTTGTCTTCTAAGAAACCTTTTTTTTTTTTTTGTAATTTATAGAAAATCTTTCCCTGAAGGAAGCTGATAAATGGTCCTTAATTTGCTGTGACTTTTTTTCTCATTTCTCTGCCTGTCTTTCTTCTTTTGTCACTATCTTGACAAAAAGCTTACTTTCTTCTTTCCTTATTGTAAGAATATCACCTGTGTTTCAGCTACAAGTGTGCAGTATCTCTTGTCTTTTGAGCACTGTGAATGCTGGCATTCACACCCTTTAACCACACCAAAAATCCTGCCTTCTCTAGCAGGCAAATCCACCTCCAGTGATGCACAAATTACTGTGAGAAATGAAAAGTTATGTAAATCCTTTTTGCACACGTTTTACACTGGAAGTAAAAAAAAATAATAAAAAAAAATAATAGAAACCCTCACATGATACAAAAAGCCTGTCCCCTGGTTTTGTCATCTCCATGTTAGAAACAATAGTGGCTAATGGCAAAGAGTGAATGTTCTAGTAGTGGAATATCACACAACATTGATGGAATAATTGGACTAATTTTATGCCCAGTGCAATTGTAAGGCAGTTTCCCCTTCCCTGGAATCCCCTTTTAGTCCCATGCTTACTGTCAGAGTATTCACTGAGAAGCCAAGCAAAAGAATGTAGTTATAGCAAGGCTGAGCTGGACATGAATCATTTGCCAAAACCAATGCAATTATTTATCCTATATTTTCACTTACTTCCTTTTGCTGTGGCCTCTTTCGCTACATCATAGAATTAGCAGGTCACACGAGTGTTTCAATTCTCCCAGGCCTCATATTCCAGGACACTGGGTAATTTGTTATATACATTTCATTATGGTATTAACCAAATAAAGGGAAACAAATTCTGGTGTCTTTTTGCCTTCCAAAGCCCCACATAACCTGAAAAGTAAAAGTAAATGTGCCATTGGGTAGCTACTCTTTTTCACCTTTTTATAGCAAGTTTCTTTTTTTTTTTTTTTTTGACGTCTCTTGCCAAGAAGCACACAGAAACTGTTTTCTTTGTCCCAGAGTGCTCTGACTCTCTGGGAGAATCTGCTGTGGGTGGAATGTGAGGCACTATGATCACAGCCCATGTTAGAGTGGCCTTTGGAAGGAAGGATTTGGCTAGCTGTTTAATGTTTGGACTGTCTCACCTGACAGCACTGAAGAAAGCACAGGGGCACAAGCTTGGCATGCCCTAACTTGCAAAGGGACAGAAAGGTCATGGTTGGATTGCTTTCTGCTCCCCACAGCTTATGTAAGCTGTGAGGAGAAGGAGAAGGGTCTCTGCCCCCACCAGAGGCTCTGTCTCTGCATCTCTACCCCAAAGACAGCCCTTCTCTGAAGCACATTATGGTAGCAGTGATAGTAATAAAAATAACGGCATTGGTGAAAGTGCCAATAAACAGACCTTCTTATATCTTATCCCTTCATTCTGATGCCACTTTGCAAAGGTGGTTGGTAAGTTAGAGAATACAAGTTTGTAAATACTTTTAGATAGTGTGTTTTAACATGACCAACACCATATCTTGACTGTGTAAAAAAGTAATACATTATGTGTAATACTATCCAGATAAGGTTATAATGTAAATATAACTACAATGAATGTCCAATTACTCTTCGAGCTCTGTGTACGAGGAAAAACCTTATCTCTTCTTGAGACATTTTTTAACTTAAGGGTATGGAAAACCTGTTACTCATTTATATAAAATAACAGCTGCATTCTTTTCTTCAGAAGAAAGTACTACTGCAAGGAAGAATGGAATGTACTACATGTATGTGATATCCAAAATCATACAGTAAGACTGGGAACCACAGATCTTACAAGTCAGGACCGGTCAAATTCTTGATGCCGTACATTTGATCTCATATAAATAAGATAAGCACAAGTTTATGGTTAGCTGTGTAAAGCTGACCCACTTGATTATATATACATTATAGAGATATATTTATATATGCTGTATAGACATATACATATTATACACAACATTCATACAGCGAAAGCAAAGTTTGACAAATCATGTTAACTGGGAATTTGGATGTAACGTTGTGCTCTGTTTGGAAGAAAAATGTGTTATTCAGCAACATTCAAATATGTTAAGCAGGGTAAAGGAAGAAGGTGCTTCACCAAAATAACTCATGAAGGACTGAGATGATGAGGGTTTGAAGTATCTTGAAGACTCAACTAAAATTACATGCAATATATGTGTATGTACTTCTGCTGAGTTGTATTCCTAGTTAAAAGTATTGCATTAAACAGCCAATTATGACAATAATAAAAATGTTTTTGTATGTGGTATCTTTGTTTATTTTCTCTTTTTACTGAGTGAACTACCATGTGAAATGTGAAACTGGGATAATAAATGGAGAAAATTAGTTTTCTTATGGTAGCCACAGGGCTATGAGAATATCTGTAGTAATTCAGAGAAAAATTCTAACTTTCTTTTCCCCGGTTTTCATAGAATCATAGAATATCAGGTTGGAAGGCACCTCAAGGATCATCTGGTCCAGCCTTCTTGGAAAGTGTGAAGTTCCAGAGAGGTCTGGAGTACCACTTCACTCATCCTTGTCTTGCCTGCATCTCTGTTACTCCCTCAGTTCACCTCCCATGGTGACTCTGTTTCCTTCAGAAGATTTCACCTTTAACTGCAAGGTCCCTTCAGCAGTCTGACAAGGGTCTTCAATATGACATTCCTCCATATATTTCTTTCATCCAAGTGTTAAAAGGGAATAGGTAAGACTTTTCTAGGCATCGTGTCATATCCAAGGAAAATAATTTTTTAGTTATTATTATGGGGGGCAGTGATATCACTAACAACCAAACATATTTTGATCCCGCTTTGCCTTACGAATGTAAATTTAGCTGCAGAGCATGCCTAGAAAACATGTGGGAGGAGAAATAAGGAACGTAGGTTGCATATCTTCAGGTCCTTAGGGTCTCAAGATCCTGTCTTACACCTACTTCAGGAGCAGACAGGGCTCAGATTCAACAGAGGAAGCCAGCAGTCATGACTAGGGACCATCCTTGCCCAGATAAATCTGACTTTTGGTGCACAATCTGGGAATTTGACAAATAATTGAAGAGCAGTTCTCTTGGGCATAGTGGGCATATCAGCTCTGTCAGGATCAGGATACTTCAGCCCAGCCACTACAAAATCAAAAACAGTAATTGTCATAAGGTGCTCTTTATTGCTTATCTACTTTCTAGATTTTTCCTTTGTTCATATTAGAGGATTTTCACTGTTTCCATCTTCTCATGGCTTTACACGTTACACCACTGCCATTTGCCCTGTTGTTTCTTCAGTCCAAGCTCACCTTCAGCCCTTTCGTCACCTTGCTGCCCCCAAGCTTTCCACAATAAAAGCCAGAAAAGTCACTTTTTCATCTGCCTTTTTTTTTTTTTAATCAGATACATTTATGTATTAAAATACATTTCTTTGCTTTCCCTGTCTTTAAATCCCTTGCACTCTGCAAAGCATATGCTCTACTGAGAGGCAAAACACTATTATATCTCTTACAGGTAGATCCTGATGGTCAAAAGACATTTATCAAGATTACAATAGCGACACAAATAGGTACCTGAACTCTGTTTTTCCAAGCCACAGTCTAAGTCTACTTATTTCTGATTCATCTCTTCCCTTCAAAGAACATGTTACCAGTTTCAGACCCCTCTGTGTTGATCATCACATCACAGACTACACGCATAACTCAAACTGTCAGTGCACCACTACAGTCTAAATAATTCTCTCACTCACACACTAAACCATCTTATAATTGGCAACATATGGCTTCAGGGGGGCCTCAAGATGCCGATGGTGAGAGTTCTAACAGATGGAAGAGGTTTCTGCAAATACAGGGGTTAAATTCAAAATGGGGAGAGTTGTCAATCCCATTTAAAACTCAACATAACAGCCCAAGACATAAGCCCCGTCTTTATATATTTTGGAAAGCAGAGTCAAAAAAAACCCTTTTACCATCAAGCACACTTTTTTATTGTATGTGTATTTAAGTTACATTACAGAAAGCCTATAGCTAAGGGTATTTGTAAATTCAGAGCACTAAAGCTAAAACTTAGTCTTCCCAGAGGAGTTTAGGTATGTTTCACTGACCACACACATTTTGAAAATTTTGTTGCCAGAGCTGATTGCACACAGGGCAAAAAGGATGCCAAACTACTCATCTCCCTGCTAAACTGTTCAGTCGGACTTACAATTTCACTACTAGACTCTGAACAAGGTTACATTTTCCTTTAAAAGACTGGAATCACGCTCAAGAACAATCAAAAATGTCACCTCAACCTCCATGTACAGCCAGTAATATTTACAATTAATGTAATACCTAACACTATTCATCCTCTCCCCTCTGGAGAGAAATCTCTAGACACCTGTCTCTCAGATCAGAAGTGTCTTTATTAAGTGCTTCCCTCTGAGGGCTTTTATTAGCAGGAAAAAAATTGTGAAGTTTTACTACCCTTCCCCCTGACTTCTGGAAACACCTCAAGAAAATCAATACAGAGAAAAGCTGCTATTCTGTAAATCCATTAACTCTATTTCTGGCCTTTTGCCAATCATTGTACGCACCGTCTAGACATGGGAACCTACTTGGCAGCACTAGAAAATTCACTCTGCTGCCACCTTCTCAATGGAGCTTGCAAACTTAATTTCTACCAACATACAGAACCAGGGAGAATAATAAAACCAGCAAGAGTGATATCAAGGAAATGGAGAGACAAAAATACCCCTTTCCTCTGCCCTCAGTCATTTCTCCGTCTTTCCCCGTCTCCCTCCTTCCCTCCCTTGATCCTTCTTCCTCCCCCTGTTCCATTTTCTTCCTCTCCTGTCTCTGAAGTGTCTGAGCTGGCTCTCCAGGTTTCACTCTCTCATTAACAGCTTGCTAAAGGTGCTGAATAAATCTCTATGAAAGCAAAGCCTTTGGCTTAAAAATGTGAAGCAATGTAGGAGGGAAGGAGAGGAGGAAGAATGCCTCAAGAAGTTCTTGAGTTAACTCATTTAAGTTTAGAGACCAAAGGCTTTCCTTGACACCCATCATAATCACTACTATGATTTTGCCTGTGGATGAAAAACCCTCAGGATCAGGGCTGAGCAGGGGTGATTGGATCCACATGGCACAGCAGCAGTTTTCCCAAACGGAAGCATTACAGGTGGCAGTTGCACCAAATAATTTTCTGGGAGTATGGGCACAATAGATAATGTGGCATCGTATAATTATTCCTGGTAAAACTCCAGCCTAAAAAAGATTAGGGAGCAAAGGCAAAGCAGTTAAACCCCTCCAACAGAGAAGATAAAGCTCAGCTTCTCTTACAGGTGGGAAGACTAGGATGTGCCAGTAGCTCAAAGGAGCAAGAACTTCCCTTTGTAAAAATCACATACTTTGGCACAAATGTAGATAATCCTGGGTCATCTGACCAGGCTGACATTTTGGGTAGCAAGGGCTAAGGTACTGTCAATGATTGAATGCATTACAACAGGAGAGTTGATTCAACCATCCTGCCAGTAGTCAATATACGAGGATGAGAGCAGAATTCAGTGTAACAGGCCTAGCTATTAAAAAGTGGATGTTCTATAGAAAATATAAATGAGACAGATTTTGCTATGCCATGCTCCTAAAATGAAAAATAAGAAAGAAAACATTTTCAACAGCTTCAAGTGGCATATTTTCCATTACACATATGGAAAAAAAACCCACCATAATTTTATATAAGGGAGGGAGAATGTCTCCTGTTTGGTGGCTTTCACATCACGCTGAGAAAACATGAGTTGGACAATCACAAAATAATGGAGCTGGTTGGGAACTTTCCAGTGAAACTTTCCACTGTAAAATGTTGATTTATTAAATTCTCTTTTTCTTTTTTTTTTTTTNAAAATGAAAAGGCATTAAAAAGTCTTTTATAAATGTGTATTGCTTTATCCAGTCTTGCCTGGGCTGAAGGAAAGAGGCATAAAACTCCTCAGAGACTGACTGGCTGCCAAGATTTTGGATGGGGACGGGAAAAATTCTGTCTCGTTCAACTGCCCGTTACCAGTTTTACTTGTGCAGTGGACACAAGAGCCCTTATCTGCCATCACTGGGAGTGCAACACCACTGGGCGTGCAACTGGATGTACACAGCAGTCTGGGAGCCATTTACTAGTGAAAATACTTCTCATGAATGTTCTTGCAACAAATCTGTCTCCACGTTGATCTAAAGTCCCCTCCAAACCTTGTTTTCCCACATTGCTAGCTTGCCTGAGGGGATGTTTTGGGTAGTAAAGCACAGGGAGGACTACACATCAGGTCCATGCACTGGAATTGGTCCTGCTTAGGCAACTCCTGAAGAAACTGTATACAGCAGGACTACAAATAGACTTTGGTGACAAAGCCAGCTGAGAGCTGCTACTCAGGCCCCTCATTGTAAATTTGCAGAGGGCAGTGAGAGGCTGTGGGACTTATGCACAGCCTTGAGCAGAGGACATCCAAGAGATGCACCATACTCAAACAAGCATAAACAGGTTTCCATAACACTTCACAAAGAACAAAAGTGACCAAGATTTTTGTTCTGGGCATGCTTGTGTCATACTCCAAAACAGGCAATCAACATGCTTATATTTTTATGAACACTTAGTGAAATGCTACTTTGACACTTTGGACCCTGCAAATAGGAACTCTCTATAAAAGAGAGGAATGTACATTTTAGAAGATAAATGCTAAAATATGTGTTACCTGGGAAAACACAGTTCAGAGTGGAAAGTGTTGAAAAGAGAAGTCGATGCTGTTTGCAAAGAACTATGAAGCCATAGGAAGAAACGAAGAGGAGGGATGTCACGCTCCATCTGTCAAAATTAGGACACATTCCTAGGGGCAATGTAGAAACATAATTTCCTCTAGAACAGGATCCTTATTCAAATGAGTGGAAGGCCTCCTTGGATAGAGTTATTTCTGCCTATACTGATGATAGGGAGAGCCAGGGGGAGTAGCTCAGAAAACCTTCTTTTGAACAGCTACAGTTAAATGAGATTCTTCCCAGCCCAGGTGTGGGCAGCCCCAGGGTTTCAGTCTTTGCTATCTTTTATAGATGCAGCTGTAACAATAATTATAGTAACTGGTATTATGTTAGGAAAAGAATTACTGATTAAAGATTAATTAGTTGCTTGTGCTCACAGTAAGAGCCACAGTCTCAGATGTACTCCTGATGTGGGTTGTGAAAGGGATGAGATAAAAAGTAGGGATGGGAGGAAAGGAGAGAAATACATCATGCAAAGTTGCAAACTGCACAGAGGAAGAAAACAAAATGAATTGGTTTTCAGGGGAGTCTTTAGTCTACATCCCTCCTGGAGAACACTTTCTTCTTATCACAGCTACTGCTGATGCCATGATGTCCGGTTTTGCATGCCCTGGAACACAGTAGAGCCACCTTTGAGATAAGTTTCTCAAGCGCGTACGAGAACAGTTTTCTTTCCCTACTGTGACTGCAGTGGTCACAGCTGGCACAGTGTTGCCCTCCTCAACCCGCACAAAGGCTCTTCATATGAGGTGAACAAAGAAATACAGCAAAGAACTCTGGCTTGGTACAATGCAAACAAGAAAAAGCAGAACAGCACTGCTCTGTTAACACTGTCTGACATCCGCATCACGTCAGCTCTACTTCATCACTCCCTATTAGCATGCATCTTACCGAAGGTGCTAGGAAAGTCACTTTGCAATAACATTACTGCACATGAATACTAACCTGAAATGAAAGGAGCCTTACAAAGGAAGTTGCTAATCTGACTGCAAAGGTCTAATGTGACAAAGCCCCAAAGGGCAAGGAAGGGACAAGCAGTAGTTTCCATTCACTTTTTCCATTTCCATCCTCCTCTCCCTCTTCTACTTTGCTTTTTGGTGCACAAGAGACAAAAAATAACAGATTTGGATTCAATTCCATACAAGCCACTGCTCTTCCTGTTATGTTGGACATTTAGGTTGTGACTGTGATGGATAAGAAATAAATATACTGAGTAAAAACAAATCCATGCTTGGTTGTTCATTTGCCAGGAGAAACCATGGGACTCTGGTTTAAAGTAACTTCAGTTGCATAGCCTATCTACTGCTGTATTACCTTTTGCCTATGGTTCAAAGTTACCTCCTTCATGGGGCTTATTTCCCATTAGGTTATGGGCCTAATTATGAAACAGTAATTCCTCAGGGGCCCAGATAGTGTTGATTACCTTCTAATGAGATAAAGTACCTCTCATCTCTAGGTCACTGCCTTGAAATCATCTCTAGTTCCTCAGTGGCTAAAAATGAACACAGTCTGTTGATGACAAAATATGGCAGTGGCTTACTGCTGCCCCAAAGCACTTAAAGGAAGAACCTAGATAAAGAACCTAGAGCTATGATTTTATCTTTACTTTCTGCTGGTTTTCATCAGGTCAGCAGCTCATCTGAAACAAATTCAAAACTAACCTTCAGCTCAGAGCAAATATGAGCCCGGTAACAATTTGTGAATACATCTCAACCATATATTTGTCAGGAAATTATATTAGAGTGAAAACGGATTTTGCTTGTAGTATCATATTTGCAGTGACATAAGCATCAGAAAAGCAATTCAAAACCAGAAATGAAAAATTCAGCAAAAATGAATATTTAATTTAACACAATTCTATCATTTATTCATTGCTTTTTGTATATATTTCTATACAGTGTTATGAAAAATCAGTGAAAGTCATGCACTAAATAACATAAAATTTTGAAAATATATTTTTTTTCAGGATTTCTCATTTACTGGGAAGTTGTAGAATCAAGTTTTTATTCCAAGCCTCAACAACACAAAATAATAGTTTCCTATTTTCCATTAATTGGAAAAGTATTTCAATGTCTCTAATATTTAAGTGTCTTTGTGAAATGCATATACACGGACATACGTACAACTTAAAATATTTTTCAGTCTGTCCTGGTTTGGGGTAAAATGAACCAATTTTCTGTTTTACAATTTTACTTTCTTAGCTGGGCCTCTTCTAACTAACTAAACTCTGAAATTAACAGCACACTGTTCAGAGAACTGTTTCGTCTCACAGTGATAAGACCCAATTATATCAAGGAATGGTATTCAGACAGGCCCTTGCTTATCCGTATTGCTGGAACATCCAAGGTCAGGTAATTTTGTTATTCTGCCCGTTGGAGGGTCAGAAGCGTAAGCATCGAAGGGTCCCACCTACAAGGAGGAGCGGACAGGACGATTGACCCAAGAACTGACCAACAGAGGTATTCCATCCCATACGCATCATGCTCAGTATAAAAGCTGAAGGATCAAAGGGTCAAGCCCTCTTTTCCCCTTCTTCCTCTTCCTTCAATGGCCGACGTCCAAAGAGGACCCTACCTGTTCGTCTGCCTTCGATCCCGATCGAAGCGTTCCTGACTCCAGATCTGGAATCCAGCTCCTGTCAATCACCGAGTCCAGCCTGGGAGTGCTGCCTGCTGGTGACGTGGTCATCGTCCTGGGAGCTTAATACGGTTTTGTATATACTGTATACTTTTATTTTATTTTTCTTTCCTTTTTTTTTAATTTTCTTTTATTGTTCATTATATTATTATTCTTTATGTTTTTATTAAAGTAGTTTAGTTTTTCTAAACTCCTGAATCTCTTTAATTTCTCCCTCTCCTCTCCTTTTTCCTTTGTTAAAAAGGGGAAGGGGGAGGGTGCTATCTGTCCTTTGGTTCCGATTTGCTCAGAACCACGACACAGTCTCATTGAGAAAGCTGAAAACCAGAACATTGACATGCTGGACATTACACAAAAGCAGGCACACCAAGGGAAGTATAAATAACTACCATCTTCTTATTACAAAGATTTATTTCAGATTTATATTAAAATTTGTATTCAATGTCACTGTGTAATGACTATGGTTTCAACAGTTCAAAAGAGAAATCTGCTATTTTAAACCATAGGAAAACAGTGAAAAGCAGTATTTTTTTCCAGTCTAGAGCATGAATGTTTGCTGTCCCATTTCTGTTCTCTTCCTCAATGGGGAGTATGTGGCTCAGCATCAAGACACAGCCTGTCCTTCGTGCCTGGTGCAAAGATGCCTCTCCCAACACCTTGTAGCAAAAGGGTTTATGCCAGCTAAGCAGGAGAAAGAAGGACCCTTGTAAAGCAAGGTGCCCCTTCGCTCTCCATACAGCCTGCATGCCAAATTCCCTGCACCACCCTGTTTCAGGAGTGGAGCTCTGTGTATTGATCAGCACAATACAGCTGTCCACCCACGTGGTTATTAATGGATAATAAACAGCTCAAGTACCCACAAACAGCATTTTTCTTAGTGAGCACCAGACTGGAATCAATTAAATAATGAGAAGGGCTCTAAGAAGTGCCATCAATTGCAGAAGTTATTACAATCTCAGGATGTTTCACTGAAAACACCCACACAAAGCAATTAGATGTCAGATGCTTCTGTGTCTTAATCAGGAGTTTTCATCAGGGTCAGTGCCCCTTGCGGGCACTGTCTGGTGTGGAGCAGCCATCCTAACCAGAGCCATTGGCTCCCCAGGTCCCTCCTTGTTTAGCAACCTGGATTGACTACTGTGTGGTCTTCAAGTAAGAAAGAAAACTAGAAGAGCCAGAAAGGATCATGGAGAACAAAGCACAAAACCAAAAAATGGTCTACGGCTGGCTTCCAGTAAGGAATCAACTCTGTTTGCTGGCCAAAAAGAACCAAAATGTCCTTCACCTTCCAAGGGAGGTACTTCATTTAGTAGTTTACTGTTGGTGTGTGTGAAAAAGGCAAGAGTACTGAAATACAAAGCAAGTTCACCTGGTTTTTAAGGCTGCTGCTGCAAAAAAGAGCTAGATAGATATAACACATGTTCAGGAACGAAAAGGCAAGACAAACTTTCTTTCCCTGATTGTTTTTCCTAGTAATAAGCAAGTTATTTCAAGGAGTCCAAGCTATGTTCTCTAGCGTAAAGCAACTTCCATCTTGGCTTTATCACTTTTCTCATACTGAGACTGTAATGGCAAAGGAGAAGAGAAAGGTGATTGACTTCAGGTCACTAGTCTGCAGTAAGGAGAAAAAGTGAGTAAGCGTCTTCAGCAGAAGTCAAAAATACTGAGCAGGTCTCATTTCTTATGTGCCCCCTTTTCTGACATAAGAAACAAATAGTCCAGAAGTTTCAGCAAGAATTGTGACACAGAAGGCAATAAAACATACCCAACTTATCCAGACTTTTTGCCAGAAGGACAGAGAAGCAGCTATACAAAATGATGGAGAAAAAATTCTACTTAAAGGAGCTAAGAAGAACTTACATCGTAGCTGAGCAAGGACTTTGCTTGTGCAAGTAACAGGTGCATGCTCCCTGTGCAGTAATAGGACCACAAGTAGAGGACAAAGTAGAAGACTTGTAAAACATCCCAAGTGCCTGAACACTTGCAGCTGCATTTCTAGAGCTGACTCTTCCTGCTGAGTGCTGACCAACAAGACTCCAGGTTCATTCCCAACCTCTGCTGGGGCTCAGAAACTCAGAAATAAATATTCCTCTGCCTGCCTGGCCTGAGGCAATATGTGTTCTCAGAGCAAACGTACCAGCTGGGTTCTGTTGCCCACCCTGCCAATAGGGTAGCACAACCGACCTTTAGCAGTCCTCCCCCATGGTCATGGCACTTGGGCAGAGCATGCCAGCCTGTACTCCCATGGCCCTGGAGAGACACAGGATGGTGTCTCCCAGTTGTACTCTACACGAGTTATGAGACCAGGCTGTCAGCAGCATCTCATCATATCTCCTGGCTGAACTTTTCCCACTTTTCAATAAATACTTAAATTAGCCTGGAGTAAAAGAATGACTCCTTACCCACTGGATAACTGATGTTGGACATGACAGACAGGGATGTGAACAAAGGTTTTCTAGAGCAAGGCAAGCCACTAGGCAACTAATGCATTGTTTCAAGTCTGAGAAACAGGCAGCAAGCTGGGGCAAAGTAGCATATAGGAAGACGCACAATCTACAAGAGAAAGTGTTCAATTTTATAAAGCCCTCTTTTTATCCTCACTGCCTCCAGTTAACCTAAAAAAGCAACTCTTTCCCAGCAAGTCATCTTTCAGGCCTTCCTCTCCAAGACACTCTGCTCCTTACAAAGAGAGCTTTTCAGGGCCATTCTCATTGAAGGGAAGCTTACCAAAAGGTCTGACATTGCAGTGCCTAGGTCCTTGTGTGGCTCTGACTTTATTAATAAGGTAGATGGATGTTTTGAAGGTCTGCATCTGAACACATCCCAGAAGGTCCATTCCTATCCTTAGCTTATATTGGGAGCAATTCAAACTCAAAAGAATAACTATAGCAGTAGCCTAGAAAAAAAAAAGTTATGCTTTCTTTCAGTGTTCTGAGAAGGCAGTATATTCTTCATGACACATTAATTATTACAAATGTCTGCAGCTGAAGATGATTGTTGCCTGCTGCTTAATCAGAGGGAAACGCATTGTAATAATAAATCACTCCCATGGAGGAGTTTCACAGGCATCTCTCTTAGCTGGGGACCCTGGGGTGCCACCCAGGATGTTCTGCCACCTGTCCAGTGCTTCAGGCTCATCAAATCAGGATCTAAAGGGGTTTCTTCTCTCCAGCCCTAGAAGAGGCATGCTTCATATGCAACCTGTATTTGCCAGTCAACCACAAATACAAAGTAAGCTAATAAGAATTATATACAGAAACAGGCCTGTTAGCTGAGATAACAAATCAACTCAGGTTTCATCACTCAGCACAATTTTTTTAATTAAAATTAAGTTCTTGATCTCACCCAACCCTCTCTAGCCCTACCACCTTTCTTCTTTCTGCTCATTCTATTCCTGTGCTTTCACCTCTGGGAAAGAAATAGTGGCAACACTTTGGCTTGTGTAGAGGGGCATGGGATTTTAGAGTTATGGAGATGCCACTGATGATGATCTCACTTGTGCAAGAGGTTGCATTTGAACATAAATTTGCTTCCTTTTAGGCATCAATCTTCCTCAAACTAATTTTCAGGGCTTATGGGAACCCTGATCATCTTTAGGACTCTCTGAAATGGGATGTGAAGACAAATGGAGGTAGGTTCTGAACTCTTTTTTCTCTTCTGAAGTCACAGCATGCAAATTTTTCAAAATAATGAGATTAGGTGATTACTGCAGTCTTCCAGCTGAGACATTTTTTTAGATAGCAATATTTATTTTAGAAACAACAGTTCAGGCACAGACTCTGATAATCCAAAGCATGTACTGAACCTTCTTCGAAACTTAATCAATTTTCAAGCTTCTTATTTTACACTAAATGAGGAAATGTTTAAAAAACTACATTTATTTTTAATAGTGCATTAGATTCATAACACAGTAAGAAAGCATGGGAATGCCATCCCAGAATACCATCTCTGTGGTTCTAAGTTTACCACCTTTCCGTATTCCTGGGACCTTTCCTCATCTATGGCATGCTTAGTAGAAAACAAAGAAGAGGGTACTTTAGAAATGAATCACCATAAATTTACAGTTAAAATTTTTCTATAACCTTTCTCTTTCATTTTGTTGCATGGGTACAGCTCTCTGAACCTTTTAGAGCTGTCCTATAAAATCTCAGTGAAAACAGAGTGAAATTGGGCAGAATAATCTATTTCTTGGGCAGAAATCATCACTGAAATGGTGAGATTCAGCATTAGTGTTTGCTTGCAGCCGGATATAACCCTACTCAGCAGAGAAGTGGTCTGATACTAATTTGTCTCTGTCAGCTATTTATGTGCCTTTATCATGGCAATTTGCTACTCTTTATTAAACATAGCTAGTGAACAACCATATAAACAGGAATCTACAGTTTTATCTATCATTGTTCTAGAACTAAGACTGCTACTTAGCAAATCTTCAAGGGAGAAATCTTGCATATAAGCCCATGGCCTGTGTGTTCTTTAGTACAGGGAAAGGTACCAGAGAGTTCAGATTATTTTCTTAAAATCCTGCCGTTTGAGCACAGATAACAAGGTACAGACTCTTTCAGTACTGGAATGAAAAATATATATTTGATTCAAGCAAAGCTATTTGTCTAAAGTTTCTCAAAAATTATACCTGGGAAAGCATAAAGCTAATTTTTAAAGAGTAACTGAAATATGTTCATGAAAATGTAAAAAGAAAGTAATATTTCTGAAAAATCACCTACATCATATTTTAGTAAGTGGAAAATTTAAGGAAAGGAATGGGAAAACAAGCTTTGTTTCATTTAAATAGATTTTGACAGAATGTATAATGAGAAATTATTTTGTTTGACCTAGTAATTTTTATTGTTATCATCCACAGTAACTTAAGAGACAGAAAATGTAATTGCAAATCTTTATCTAGAAAAGATCAGTGTGATGACCTAGTCTGACTTCTGCATAAGATAGACCACAGGATATCATCAAGTGATTCCTACAGAAAGTTCTGAAATTCCGCTTGAATTAAAACTTATTTTATAGAAAAACTTTCTTCTGAATCTTGAGACAGCTTTAAAATAATCCTGGTTTAATGACAGCACTTGCTGGCAGATACAATCCATTTCTCTAAAAGGTGCTTCAGTGATTGATTATCCTTATCTTAAACATTTGCCATTGATTTCTGTTCCGAATTTGAGTACCTTCAGCTCCCAGCCATGAGAGCCTTTTCAGTTTTTTATGCCTTCAGAAGGTTAAAATGTTGTCTCCTAGTAAATCTGCTCCTCTTATAGGCACTTATCTACTGTGAACAGACACCATTTACCTTTAAAGATAAACTAAAAAGACTGAATGTCATGAGTTTTTATAGGAAATAAGATTTTTCCAGGACTCCAGTATTTCTTGTAGCTCTTTTCTAGACGTTCAGTTTGCCAATATGCCTTTTAAAATACAAAATAGAGCTGATTGCAAATACTCTTTTATTTGAAACACCTTTTCTCAATGAAAGCCAAAGCTTTCCATGGAAACATATTGATTTACAGGAGATTTCTGAACTGCCTCAGAATTAGACCAACAATGAAAATATTTTCCAGGGATGTGGCTGACACATGTTCAAGTCATCCTAGTTCAAAGCAGGGATCTTGAATCTTTAACTCCCATAATCCAAGGGATTGACCTAATCACTAAAACAGCAGTGCTCTCTGTTGAATGTCTCCAGTTGGAGTTACTGCAGTTTTTATAACTCGCTGAAATTCAGTGGACCCAAACTGAGAAAATAGTAGAAAATGTGCCATGAAAGACCTCTCCTAGCACCACTCCTGGCATGAAAATCTCAGGTTCAAACCCAGCAAAGCAGACACTCACGAAGATTGGGCCATGACCTGGCAGGAAGCACACCCTTCCTTGTTGTCCTTCTGAAAGGACTATTCAAAAGGGTAAACATGCCTAGGCCCTGTTGTATCATTCTTGTGGGATGGGTGCTTTGGGGTGGCAGGGAAAGAGAGCAGCTGCCTCCTTGGGACAGTCGAGGAGTCTCAAATGCACCAGGTGCCAACACATACCCAGGCTCCAAGGCATCCCTTGGGGTTCTCAACCCAGCCACTTGAACTTAAGTCCACCAGGACCCATGGGAGTGGCACCACTACTTGTTGCAGGCTAGCTTGACTTCTTTTGTGTTCTCTAGCTTTCACACCACAAAAATTAAACTATTTTAGTTTGCAGACTATACTTGGAAACACCCTGCATAACAGAAATCCTGCTTTTCAGATAATCAGGGTTTAAATACAAGAACTGTACACAGTCTTGCTACGTAGAATGATAACAGCACCTGTGCTTCTGATTGATCTTTAATTTACACAATCAAGGACTGCATGGACTCTTGTCTTGCTGCTACATCATCCTTAGAGCTCATGTTGCCGTGATTATCCGCTCTGATCCTTCAGTTCTTTATCTTAATCATGCTTGTTAAAATGCAGCCTCCATCTTACATAAATATGGCCTACAATTTTCATTCCTAGATGAATAACCTTGCATTTAGCTGTGTTAAAAAAAGATGTTTGTTGTTCAGCTGAGCCCCTTATGCTGTCATCAACATACAGCTTTGGAAAGTTTCCATACATCTTGTCCTTCCAGCTGGAGACAAGATTTCCACAGCAGATGTGATGGAGGAAACTGAGCAAAGGGTAAGGGATCAGGACAAAGAGGATGAAAACAGGAAAGCTAGGGAGATTTGCCCTTACTTGTATATGGAACAGCAACTCTAAAAACTGTAGTAGAAAGATTTCTAGTTCTTAATCACCTGCCAGCTATCTTTCTGATCCAGGAAAACCAGACCTCTGAAAATTGTGGAGCTTCCCATACCTTCTGGAGTCCTCTCTCACTCTACAAACTGACACTAACACCGTTCATCCCTCCTGATGCTTCAATCCCTCATACAGGCAATGAGCTTCGAAAGCTAGTCATGGCCTTCTCTCACTCTGTGGCAAGAAGTAAAAAGTAGTCCAGACGGGAGGTTTTATATGTCTGTGTGGGGGTCTGCCTGTGTTTTCCCAAAATACAGATATAATTACTGGGCCTCAGGCAAAGAGAGGGGAAAAAGAAAGAATATGTGCCTACAGGCACCCAGCTTCACAATTTATTTAAGCCCTGCACAACTCTTCCAGGTAAAGGTGCCGTTCAGCTGAATTGTTGCATGCCCAAGAATACACGGGAACCAGGCTCTTATTTTTCTGAGGCACAGGGCAGCATTCAATGTATGGTATGAGTTTGTTTGTTTGTTTAAATGACTATCCAACTTGTGCTGTGTACTTGTTCCAGCCTCCTAATAAGTGGAACTTTCTCAGAAAAATGGTAGGAACTAGTGAAGAGACTGTATCTGCCCCAGGCAACATGGGTGTACAAAGAAGCCTTTCCTGTTTGACCTGTACTTGATGAAACTCTATTCCCAACTGTCTCTATACAAAGTGTAGCTTCTTGAAGATGTGCACAAGCACTCTTGTAGGACATGTACATGTGAGTTTGCCTGTGAAGTTTATCTTTTCAATGTACTCACATATAGTAGATTATTTGTAATTAATCAACTTGAACGGACTCATCAGTGTCTGGTTTTCCTGTTTATCTCTGTGTGAGCACAATGGATTTATTCATCCCAGCTTTTTTCCTAGAACAAACTCCATCTTCTTAAGAGAGCGATATCTCAAACCTTTACTGTGCTGTTGAGGCTCTCAAATTACCCCTCCATTTCAGAAGAAAATCACTTTCTGTCTTTTGTTTTTTATTTGTGGACAGTCAAAAAGTTTTTTGTGGAAATGCAGCATCCTACAAAGTTCATTTCTGCCAACTAGCAACAAGCTTTCTTTTCTCCTCTACCTTTCATTCAGCTCCCCAAAGCTAATGGACTTCTAGGGCCCACAGGGCACAGTCTGAAGGACGCTTCCCTGCAGGGAAGCATAGCGTGGGTAAACAAGACAGTGTTTTCAATATATACAAGTGCTGTGACTACAGGTTAATCCAGGATCTCCCAGTCCTTATTGGTAAAACTGTTCCACTTCTGATTGAAATATGACCCTGGTTTTAGTAATATAGTCCAAACTGAAAATTTTTTATCCAAAACTGCCCAAGACTCTCACCCTTTAACCATAATGAAAGCCCAATTTGTTGCTTTTTAAAGCCACCAAATACAAGGCAAGAAAACTGCCAGAGAAAACTGCTTTTATGAAAGTGATGTTTAAGGCAGAGAATTAACATACCCATAGAACTAAATTTCAACAGGAAGATTCTCATTAACTGCAACTCTATGTTTTAACAGGTGTAATATATTTTTAGTCTCAGAAAACACGGCATGCGCAAAAAGAAAACACAGAAAGATGTGCCTTCCCTGTCTCAGTGGTCAAAGGGAGGGCCTTTAGTACAATGCCTGTAAAAGACAGCTAGACAGCTCATGCCAAACGAGTAGCTCTCTATCGCCATTGTCCAAACCCTCCTCTGAGCCTCCAGGCCCAGCAGTGAGGTGGCACAGGCTGTGGTTGCTGTCACACAGCTACATGAGCAGAACATAATTTCTCACTAGGAAAACAATCAGTGTCACAGCAGATTAACATAAGCCCCTTTTATTTTCCAGAGTGGGGAATTTCTTGATTACCATAAGCTGCAACCTCATTAAAATATCACAAGGAAAAGCATATTTCTGACATTTCCAGCGCTTTTGGTTTTTTATTCCCTCATCCTCACCAGAAGCAGTTATCAAAAGTGTGGGAGGACAACTCCTGTTAACCAGAAGCAGCCTTCAAGGGCAAACAGCTCTGATCCAGGCTCTTGAGGAAGGGGGAGAGACAATCCCCAAATGAAGTAAATCTTCAAAGGGTAGCATGAAGACTATGCTAGGTGAAAGCAATATGTGTATCCCCCTCAATTTTAACATCCCTTTTTGACTTGATTTTCAGCTTCTAAACCAGATATGAATATAAATTGAGGGGCTTTTTTCTTTTTTTTACTGAGGTACTGCTTATGGACTCTATTGGAAAATATCCCCAAACAGTTATTGATGATGCTGCAGAAAATGAACAGTGTATGAGTTGGACTGAAATACAAAATATGGGTAAAATACTGACAGCCCTGTGAAAGGTGAGATGGCAACAGAACAGTGGAAACAGTCGCGTCAAGCTACTAGCTTACCAGTTTGCAATTGTTACGATGTCTTTGGAGAACAGCAATGGAAGAACATTTGATTGATCTCCAGCTGAGGTGAACCAAAGAACTCCTGTTTACTTCAGACAGCTTATTTCAAGCTTTCACAGAAAACAGGTGCAGCTTAGGGAGAAATTTGACAGTTTTAGTAGGAATACAAATACAGGTCTCTCTCCATTTAAAGCAACTCTTGACTGCTCTTTCTAAGCATGATATAAATTATTGGGCAGATCAAATAAGGGTAGTGGAATCCAGCCCAGCATTAGTTAATTTCTTTCATTGATACTCTCCTGATCACTAGATAGGTGGGACTAGATTAATACCAAACTGGAATTGCATTTTAAGAAAACACCTGAAGCTTTACTGCTTCTTTTCCTTCTGCATTGGATTAAAGGCCAAACCTCTTTGAGATATTTGGTAAAATCAGACATTGTGCTTGAAAATCAGTGCAGGATGGAGAGTGCCCCAGTTCAGGTCCCTGCTGCTCTGGAATTTGTTTCATCCCAGGCACAAGGCCCCCACAGCAAGCTGTAATGTCAGTCTCCATGGGGTTATCCATTTGGCAACGTTACACATTCCTTGCACATGCAACAAATAAGTTTTGAGTAAAAGAGAACATGAACAAGACAGGTTCTGTTGCTCTCCCATGTTGACATTAGCTGAGAACCAAGAGAGTTCAAGTAACCCACCCCAAGCAACTATAAGGGATGAAAAGAATTTTTGTTTGAAACTGCGATGCAATGACCAAATAAGTAAATAGTGTATTCATACATATCCTGTCACACAGAGATACAAAGGGTATCCAGCCAAAAATTACATTGGAAAGTCCGTATGAAATGAAGGACTATACAAAGCAAATATAAAGACTATTTCTAAAGAAATTAACTTACTAAGGCAGAAATCTTACCCAAATTACCTAAATTCATGAACTAAAGTCCAAGAGGTATTTTTGAAGTCTCAACAGATGAGAATCTCTACATGAGCAGAGGCTTAACAGAAGGAGGCAAACTTCTCCATGATGGCACTTCTTTTATTTTAATGATTTGCATAAATTTATCTCAGTATATGTTTTATACAAGGTAGCCAAACATTACAGTACTGTTTTATCTTAATCTAAGTTATAAAATAAGTTTATCATGTGCCTTCTAATCTGACCATGCTCTTCTGACCTGTGTTTCTAAATTTTTCCAGTTAACTCCCTCATATGCTAACTTAAGTTAAATTGGCACGAGCTGCCTCTATTGTTACTCATTTATGCAAAGTTACAACACCCATTTTTATCTTGTTCCATCCCTGATGGTTTCCATATGCTATTTCCTACACCATTTTATGAAAAATCTTACACTTAGACCTACCGAAAGACATAAAACTGAATGATAGCTCTACTAATGCTTGTGTTCTTTGACCAGTCCATTCAGTCTGATGTGCCACTTTGGCAAATCTGCAGTATCCAAAAAAACCAAAACTAACCAACCAAACAACAACAAAAAAAACCCCATACAAACAAACAGAAAAAAAACACCAAAACAAACAAACATTAATCTCTGTTATGGAAGGACTATCTTAAATAACATTTATTCCTAGAAATTTGCAAATTATTAAAAAACCATTATTTTACTCCAATGAGACTTTGATTTTTTAAGTAACAGAAAAGCACAGAAAGAAACAGCACAAACTTTTAAAAACAGATTAGTAATTTAATGAATGTTTCTAATCCAGCAGCTAGGTCATTTCTCTTTGAATTAGTTAGCACAAATGATCCAAGACATGTCCCCTCTAGGATCCCTTGAGGCTTTTATTGTCCTAAGTACACAATCAAAGAACAAAAATGTGTGCCTACAAGTCATCTAAAAATCATTTCAGGGACAACCTGTGATTTTGCTCTTCTTGCAGAGTGTACCACTGCATTAATTGTGGATGGAAATTTATGCATATTTGAATCCCAAATAGCCGACAGGCTTTGACTGGCTTTTCTTTGGTCCCTTCCATTAAGCAATCATGAAAATTTTAGAAGCTCAGTTTTGCATAAGAAGTCAGCCCTTTACTGATCTATGAACTGATAGTGAATCACCAAGGTACAAATGTTAACCCTCTGATGAGAACACACCCTTATATTGTCATGAGCGAGATCCCCAGTTAATTCAGTGCAAGGGAAGAAAAGGATCTGACTTCCAGTTCCAGAAAAGGGACTCATTTCCTTGAAAAAAGGAGTTGCTAAATTGCTAGTTTAGACTCAACTTCTGCTTAAGTCTATTTTCGGTAGATGTAATTACTGCTATGAGTAAACAGGGTCCTTTTTGCATCCCTTTTGAACTGCTGCAAACATATGATGCTTCAAGACAAACATACTACATCCAGAGACAGATTTTACTGGCATGGGAACACGGGACTATGAGTCCCAGCACTGGGCACTATAAAGGACTGTTGTGTTTTAACCCTGGCCAACAGCTCAGCCTCACACAGACATCTGCTCCCTCCCCCAGTGGGATGGGGGAAAAAATCATGCAGGTGAAAATGAGAAAACTCATGGGTTGAGATAAAGACAGTTTAATAAGTAAAGCAAAAGTTGCAAACGCAACCACAGCAAAATAAGGAATTCATTCACTGCTTCCCATCAGCAGGCAGATATTTAGCCATTTGCAGGAAAGCAGGGCTCCATCACACATAAGTTATTTGGGAACACAAAAGCCATAACTCCGAACATTCCCCCTTCCTCCTCCTTCTCCCAGCTTTTTATTGCTGAGCACAGAACCGTTATGGTATAGAATATCCTTTTGATGAGCTGGGCTCAGCTATCCTGGCTGTTTCTCCTCCCAGCTTTTAGTGCCCCTCATCACTGGCAGGGCAGCATGAGAAAGAGAAAAGGCCTGGAATCTGTCTCGATGTTCTCAACAGAGCTTTCACCGCAAATCCAAACCAGCATCATATAAACCACTATGAAGAAAATTATCTCTGTATCTTTTCAAATCTAACTTAATTGGAATATAAAGGAATAGAAATATGGATTCTAAGGTTTAATTTTATGTTCTGGATCTCAGATATTGTGCCTGATTCTGCCTTGCCTTGCATTTTCTATCTACACCTATGAGAGGGAGACTGAGAAATTGAGATTATAAACAGGAACTATTTTCCATTGGAAATGCATGCATCTCTTGGGAAAGCATTGTAAGCAGATGGCTTTGTGAAGCCAAGAACCATGTAAGTGTCGTCTGCTCAAACTGCCCTCAAAGGGCTTTTTCTCAGCCCTTTTCGTTTTCAACTGTCTCAGGACAAGCCAGAGGCTGTCACAGGAGCTGGGCTGGTTGCCTACACCTCAACTCATCTATTCTGTCAGCACTGAGAATGATGTAATTGATAATTCTTTTGCAGGTTGTAATGAGGAAGACTGAAACTGCCACCATCACTTCCTCCCTACCTCTTTTTTCCTTTACTGGTGATATCAGGGAGAAATGGAGTGCTGCTCTTTACATGCAAAGAATTACTAATTAAATGCAGACACCTCCCTCTATGCATACTTAAAGTCATCTGATACTTTTTCAAGATGTCACACGAAACAAATATGAGCCCTAGGCAACAGAGGAGAGCAAAATAATGTTTAGCAAAATAAATACACTTATACTCATGGGTCTCAAAAAATTGTTCATAGCTTATTACAGGATCCAGCAAAATCTAATGAAACTTGAAGAGGATTTCAGAAAACAATCCCCTTGCTGTTTCACTGTGGATAGTATGGGGCTAACAGAAAAGGCATCTGAAAAGAAAAGAAAATATTTCAAATTGAATGATCTACATATCATGAAGCTAGTAGAAGTATTTGACTCCCACCAAATGCAGGAAAAACAGGAAAAAGAATTTTCCTGATAAACAGCCCTGTTCTTTAAGCAAGTAAGATGATTACAGCTACACTTGCCTTGATGATGGCAGGTACCACAGGGAAAAAGGAAGAGATCCGAAAATCCCAACTTGTTGCCACCTCTCTTCTGTGTTCGTGGAGATCACAAATTTCAGGAACCTACTGGGAAAGGGTTTTCTAAGCCCTTCCTCACTTTCCATCTTTCTTTAGAGCATTGCCACCTCCATATAATGCAATAACCCGCTTTTTATTCCTCTGTCAAGGTTAATAAGTTGCCCCTAATACTGACATGATAAACTTATGAGCCTGGCACTTACCTAATTGTTCTTCCTTGTGTGGATATTAAGTTCTGAAGGTGAAAAGGTAATAAGGTTTTGTACATTTATGGTTACAGTTGAACAGAAAAACCTTTGCTTCATCTTACATGTGCCTGGGGGTATGTGTATCTGTGCCAATACATATAGTGTATGTATGCATATATGTGCACACAGGGTGATGCTTGTATAACTGTGTATGTGTGCAACTCTTTTTGTGGTTTACTTTTCCAGCAGAATATCTGGTGGCATTTAATAGTTTATATATGTTCATTTTTTGTGCACTAAAACATTCTCTTGTACGCAGTCCTTCAGAGGCTTCTATAGCCCTGTCTGAGGACTTTTTCGCAGGCAGACAGTACTGCCCATAGGAATGCTTCAAGGGAAAGGGAGAGCTTGTTTCCAGTGACAGTTTATCTGCAATAGAACTACTTTTACTGCCTCACCAAAGAAATAAATCTGGAAAATGTAGCTCCTCTACAGATTATTCTGAAGTAGACACGTTGACAAATGAACCATATTCTTTCTTGCCTACTACTAGAGCTGTAGGGAACTTCAACTTCCTTGAGAGATGCAGGAAATAACAAGGTGGAATTACTTGAATATTATTGGGTTAAAACATGCAATATACCCAAAATTCATCTTCACCTTCACAACCTCCTTGAATAATCTCTAAATTATGCTAATTCCCCATCAATTTAGAGAATAATTTTCTCAATGCAGAAACTAGAGGCAGTAGGTACCACCTCATTTGGTTACAAGAAGAATGCACTCATGAGACCACACTTGGAGTACTGTGTCCAGCTCTGGAGTCCTCAACATAGAAAGGACAGGGGCCTGGTGGAATGGGTCCAGCGGAGCGCCAAGAAGATGATCAGAGATGGAGCACCTCTGCTATGAAGACAGGATGAGAGGGGCCTGGGGCTGTTCAGCCTGCAGAGGAGAAGGCTCCAGGGACACCTTAGAGCAGCCTTTCACTATCTGAAGGGAGCCTACAGGAGAGCTGGAGAGGGACTCTTTGTCAGGAAGTGGGGTGATAGGACAAGGAGTAATGGTTTTAAATTGGAAGAGGGGAGATTTAGATTAGATATTAGGAAGAAATTCTTTCCTGTGAGGGTGATGAGGCACTGGAACAGGTTGCCCAGAGAAGTTTTGGATGGCCCGTTCCTGGAAGCGTTCAAGGCTGGACTGGATGGGGCTTGGAGCAACCTGGCAGGGGAGTTGGAACTTTGATCTTTGAGGTCCCTTCCAACCCTAACCATTCTATGATTCTAAGGACATTTGAGGACCATCTTTGTCTTTGGAACTCTACTTTCAAAAACAGATATACTGCAGTACTGGTGAAGAAAGACCATCACAAGTCAGAAACATCCCCCAGTTTCTCCGTTAAGTGCACTTTCAGTGTAATGATATGCCATGATGCCTTGTAAAAGATCACAATGGGTGAGTACAACAGTTTTGCCAAGATTAATTAAGGGAATTTATGAAATCAGAAATTTGAGGTCAATGCAGATATTAATTTAAACTGGAAGAGTTCTAAAAAAATAAATCTAGCCTCATAAATTATGGATAGTTACTGTTTGTTGTCTATCTCTCTTACAGTTTCTTGCTCGCTCTTTCTCCTTCTGTGCCTTACTTACAGTCTAGTTCAAATCACTGGAAAATATATTTGTTCAGCAGAATCCTCAAAATATTCTCTTAATTTTCCTGGTAATTCAAAAAAATGTAGGCAGGTGAGGAAAAAGAATTAATATATGTGGCCACTAATGTGCTGATATAGCACATCAAAGGTGGAAATACAACGAATTTTTGCTTTTATCCACAATATTAAAAATCGGGGCCGGGGGCGAGGAACAAAAAACAAACAAACCAAAATCCAGAAAAATTTCTGGCAAAAGCAAATTTTCCAGCTCCCTGAGAAAGGCCATCTGAGGAGGCAAAAATAATGTTCTGTGAATATGTGTCCTGCTTTCTTTTCACTAAAGGAGACATTACATAAAACAGCATCATCATTGGTATAGTCATAGCATTTTTCACTTTGAGATCTCAGAACATTGCCAGTATTTATTTTTCCACTGGGCTCATCTTCAAGCTCTTTCTGAATATACATAAATAAATTCCTGACAGATATAGATTCAATTTTAACAGCAACAGTTTAATTGTTCTAGTCATAAGACCCTATAAATTAACATTAACAACGAAGCTATGTTTCCATCGAGATCATTCCTTAAACAAAAATACTCCAAACATTCAAAAGAATTGGCCTAAGCAAAACATCGGGGCATAAGAAAGAACAGAAGGAATTCATGGATTCATCTGAGATCTCAAACATAAAAAGCCAAATTTTAGACCATCCTGGATGCATTCTGCAGTAATTTAAAAGCAAGAAACTTCTCTGCAGTCTACATAAGCATTCGTATATCAGCAAAGGGGCTGTGTACCTGTGTTCACAGCCAGAGCAAGGAACAGCTAGTTGCAGGCTAATGGCTCATCTCCTCAAGCTGTAGCAGGTGAGGGAGCAGAACCAACACTACGGATTTTTGAAACATTTCAGCTTGTTGGTGGTGTGAGGAAGAGAATTTGAGGCTATTTAACACTGCACTTTCCTTCCTAGCCCTAGCTCTGCCTGCAGCCTAGCTCTCTCTTTGCTCGAGAGTGGCTTTGTCTGGAGAACAGAGCAACGAAGCATTTCCCCAAAGTTGAAACAGAAGCAAAAATAATTCCTCATCCTTGTGTGTGTGCATGTGTGTGCTGCTTTTGTCTATGCCTGTGATTTGCTCAGATGGGAGCTGCCGAGGCTTCCAGAACAGTGAGGATCAAGAGGCATCCATCACCCAATATTCCTAATAAGCTGGAATAGCCCTTGCCCACAGCTTTCTGGTTATCTCATTTGCACTTTTGGCTTGCAGCTAAAGAGCTCCATAAGGAAATGAAGACAAACATTTTCCCACCTTTTCCCCACAAATTGGTAAGTATCATTTCTTTTTAGTGTACATTTACTGAAAAAAAAAAAAATAATAATATATATATATATATAAATTGAGTTAAAACAAACCCAGCAATCAAGAAACTATTCTTCAACAAAAATAAGTGACTGATTCTTCAGTAAGCAGTGCCTCACAGATACACTCATAAATAATCCCAGGGTACCACTGTGACAGTCCAGTCTGGCCAACAGCATAACTCAGGTCACGCATCTTTCAGGAGTGAATTATTTCTGTTTGGACAAGTGTCTCCTCTGTGGAAGATTGACCATTTTTAATGTCACAGTTTTCAACAATGGAGAATCCATCACAATTCAATAGAAATTTCTTCAGGCTTAACTACATCTGTCATTTAAAATGTACTTCACATTTCATGGAATTGTCTCTTGGGAATGTAATTTGAAATGTTCAGTTTACTAGAGGGCTTCAAGTTCAGAAAAAATCCAAATAAACTTTCTGCAGGACAGAATGTTATTTCTTTCCTAGAATACTTTATCATTTCACTTTTTAACAGTTCAAAAAACATAACTTTCAAACTGACGCATCTGCCTGACCTTCAGTCTGTCTAAGGTGTGTTGTAGAAGCATAACAGAGCCTTTGCTATTCTTTTAATCTTTGCACCACCGAAGCAATAACTACATATGTAAGCTGACTAACACTCTCCTGAAGGAACCTGGAGTAATAAGAATGTTTACCTCACTGAATAGGCTTCATTGAAAAGCGTATTCTTCTTGCAAGAAGGCACCTACCCCTGTTTGACCCTGCATTTGATGTCTAGAAAATATGTTGCTGTGAATGTCACAAGCTCAGTATAATTTTCCTTCACTAGAAGCTCAAATGCAGTCAGAGGAGATGGCTTCAGAGAAGGCAAGATCCAATGTAATTACAAATATCTATAAAATCAGTGAGAGAGAAATTGTTTTATAACTTATGAATAAAAAAGGGCTAAGATTTCCGGTTTGGCCCTTGATCCTACTGTTTAGCACAGACACATACTTTTGCATTCTTTATGTATATGACAAGTTAGTGTAACAGCACATCACCAGCCCTATCCATCCATTTTATAAGGAACTAGCATTTATATGTATCTTACATTCACGTACACGGTAACATGTGTACTAAATTTAACTATTGGCAATACTTTTGTTGAATTTTCTAGTCACTGAAAAATGTAAATCAACAGCTACTACACTTTTTAGCTGTTTCAGAAAAAAATTCAAAAATGACAGTTATCATTTTCATATTTTGCTTTCCAAACTAAGGAGAAAATCCTACATTTTCTTTCCATTGCAAATTGTTTTCCTTCCATTTTGAGGCTTATACCTTCAAAAACCCCTTTAATAGGAAGTCTGGGCATGTTTCTTCACCAACTACAATTATAATTTTTTTTCCAATATGACAGAAGTATGGAAAATACAGATTTTTCAAATATTTTAAATACAAAAGAGAGAGTTTCAGCTGTGGCAATGCTAAATAGTTATAGCTTTTGCAAGAGAATTGCACTAAATAGACTTACTTTTCCCAACACCTTCTAATGCTAAAAAATTTACCCATGCCAGTGATCCAAACCACGGGGTTTGGATATTTATAAATATCCAAAACTTTATAAATTCAAAGAGATAAGAGAACTAACTGTTCGTTTCCATGCTCTGATTCAGCAGAGGATCCTGTGAGAAAGTTTCTCTAACTCCAATGTAACCGAGTGCTGAGAATTTTGCCTGTAGAGGGCAGGAGGTCAGTGTCACGCAGGATCCAGAGCAATTCATTTCCTTTGAGAAAAACTGATGCTTCTCTAAAACTGTCAACACAAGGCCCATAGACAAGATTCAGTCACTATGCTCTTCTGTAATCCTTTATGCAAAGTGAGTGTAGAATGTTTAGCAAATGGTAGACCAGTGACTACAGATTACTACAAATAGCCGTATAGCAGACCAAAACTCAAACATCAGAAAGCTTCACTGGGGTTCATGTTAAAGGCATGATTCTAAGAGAAAATACAGCATACTCTCAAGATAGTTTACAAATGGACCTAGTAACTGTGGTGAAGCCCAATGTTGTCCAAATCACGCCTCATTTTCTGAACCACCCTCTTATGCTCTTCCACAGTCTTTAGATAAAATGGTAAAGCTCCTTGTACAGTTGAGCACCATCAGAAGGTTACCCTTACATAAAGGAATCCTCCAAAGGATAAAACAGTCACACTAGAACTCAAGTCTGGACTAAAACTTTACTTCATCTCCTAAGAGAGTGCTTCTTTTATATATTTTTTTTTCTCAGTAAATATAATTGGTTCTTTTTCTTTCCTAAATGAGCTGTTTTCTTTGCATGGTGGCTTTTGCTACTATGAAAGTTAATCTCTGTCCTTCCTTCCTGCATTCCTTCTCTCATTTCTTCGAATCATAGACCACCTTCAGTGTTGACTATGTCTGGAGGATCTTAAGACAATATATAACAGGGATACCATTTTGAAGGTATGAAAAGTTTATTTATTGTGCCATAAGATGTTAAAAGGGCACAAATGGCTAAGACTGTGAGGCTGCTATAGTTTACATGGCACATAAGGCAATTCATTATAAATTATAGTCTGTTTTTAAGGATGAACTCATTTAACTCAGCTGTCTGTGACATCAAAACCAACTATAAATAAAAAATAAACTGACATACTGTATAGCCAAAACAGAAATAAGACCACATTGACTGCAATTCCAGCAACTTTTTTAATTGTCTCAAGGTTATTTTTTTTTCTAACAGACATCAGATCACTTTTTTTTTTCCTTTTAGAGGTGAAGTGGTTCTCTTTGAAGTTTCATGTCTTCCCTCCTTACTTTTTGTTATTTTGCAACAGTATGGAAATGCATTGCTACTAGGCAACCATGCAAAACCTGTGCTGAAGAGCATGTGCTGAGAGGCAAATGAGATACTTCCCGGCAGTGGGAGTGCTGTGTCGGAGCCAAGTATGCAGGCAGAAGTCAACTCTGTTCACCAGTGAGGTAAATGGGCGGAATTGGGACACACAAGCAAGACTTCTTGCAGCATGGAAAAATGGCTGAAAGATCTCTGCCTATGGGCCTGCATCAGCTCTAGCTCTAGCTCTGGTTTTCCTATGTCGTGTTCTTTTCCATTGCAAAGGATTTATCCCCTCTTCTAAACAGACTAAATCAAACCCTAAAAGAGAGAAATGATCTTAAAGAAAGCGTACCCTGCTCGGTTACTTAAGAACAAGACTTAGTAAAACCAACAAGACTTATAAAACCAAACCAAGCAGCTACCAAAAATTCCATAAAGTTGTATTAATAAATAACACTTATATTGATTTAGCCAGAGTCTACAGCAGTAGCTATAACGTGTCACAAGCAGCTTCATAAATTTTCTGTTGACCTGGATTTGGCAAGCTCACTAATCAATTCTGATGCATTTGCTCTTTAGAGGTATAAGCATTAAGCACCTGTTATCTATAGGGGAAAGTGACAGGCACCTTTGCTGCACTGATCCTCTAATCAGCCATTCCAAGCCAGGTAGACCAGCATACAGTTATTGTTTGACCACTGTTGGAGATTAAAGGACTTTTTACAATAATCTAGTATGCCAGTGGGTTTTTTAGGGTCACCACACCTCTGGAAACGAAATGCCTGGTCACAAATCATGTTACTCAGAGTGTGTTTGATCACTTCACTTGAATGATAACAAGATATTTCTCTTAAAGTATGGCTGTAGTAAAATGGAAATGTTGACAAATATGAAACAACAAAGCAATCTATTGCAGTGTTACTTTACAAAATATACACTTCCTCAACCTCTCAGTTAGCTTTCACCTCAGTTTCTCCTTTATCCTGTGCTTCCTCTGTTAAAACGCAGCCTCACTTGATTTTGTGGTCTTTGCTGCCTCCTTTTCTCATGCCCTCAAAATAATGAGAGAGCACAGAGCTTCCTCTTCATTAATACCAAGCTTATGGTACTCTTGTTAGAATCATTCCTCATTTTCTCTCTGTTACTATCACATAAAGGCGAACATCAAAAAGGTAAAATTGCGACAAAGGACTCTAATTTGTATCTCTACTATTAATTTCTGAGCTGTTACTCTCAAAGGTACAATCATTTCCTAACATATAGTTCTTATTTTTTTCCTAAGCTTCAATTAATTGGACTTTCTTATTCTGGTGCACGTGTGAAAATAGACTCCAACTTCATAAGTAACTCCATTATATAGATTTTTGGATATTATTTTTTTTTAATGGAGGTAGAGTGACAGAGAGACCACACTGGGAAGAGGGTAGAGAGTATTTTGTACAGATAAATGTTGGCTCAAGAAAGGTGTGCCATTGCAGCTCTTCCACAAGTAACAGAGGGATCAAGGACGGTGACCCCACAGATTTCTCCTCTGGAGGAGTATCCTTTCCTACTTTTGTTTTCAGAGATGGCACTCTTTAGGCAAAAGTTGGCCTGGAATATTTCCTTGAATCTTATAGTTTGACCCTGCAAATTCATGTTCAGATGTGGATGACTTTCCTCTTCCAGCTGGATAAGATACTGCAGTCATCAGATCAGTAATTCAACTTTCAGAAGTTTCGGGTCACCATGAAGAAGAAGAAAACACAATAAGCATAATTAAAGCCTTGTAGTCTCCTTCTGAAATGTTGATACCTCAAGGATCAAGGACCCCAGCAGGATATGGCCTCATGGTTTCAAAACAATAGGGTTTCCAGTTTGGAAACTCCTATTTGTCCACCCAGTACTTCAATAAATCCCTGCGTGCACATATTTTGCCCCAGTGGTGATGCAAGCCTTTCTGTGTTTGCCAAGCACCTAATGTCAACGATGGCTTCCATTAGCTATGGAAAGGTTGCTATCACTAATCCTACTAATAACTGCAACTTGCCAGGCCTCAGTTGCTTAATGGACTTGCAAAATACAGACAGCTAGTGATTTCCTTCATTCACTGTCAAAGCTGAGGTCAAAAATAATCTCAAAAGACCCTGAACTTGGCCTTTTCAAAATTTTATGCTTGTCAGATTTTAGTGCAGAAGATGAATTATCAATGCAAGCACGGGGAGAGCAACAGTTTGGCGTGTGCAATGCCTCAGATTGATTCAGATATACAGACATTTGTGTGTCAGCAGAATCAAAAACAGGATGATGTGTCAGTGGTGCTCACAATGGACGTGTCTAGCTCCCGTCCAAAAAGAACCTATTACCATTAGCATATCCCTGAATTCGTTCTTCACTTTCTATGTGCAAGAGCAATGAGGCAAACAGTGAAGTAATGCAATCCGTATTGCCTCCTACTCCTCTACAATTAGCTTTCTTTTTAAAAGCCTGCTACAGGCTATATTCGCTGTGGGAAAGAATTGAGAATTGTGCAGGAAACCTATTTCCCCTCAGGGAAGGAGTGGGCCATAATTTTATTCCTTAACGTTATAAATTATGCTTTTCTTTGCTTTAAAGGTTAGAAAATTCAGTGAAGATTAATAACATCACTGTTATTAATTATGACCCACCAACATGCAAGTTTCCACAATAAGGAGGGAGTATTCTCAGTGGGAGACTATTCCTATGGTGAAGAGAAATGACTTAGGAAATAGCCATGCCTGATTCAACTGACAGAAAGCAATTAGAATTTCTCTCAGGCACTTAGAGAACAGGCAATAATATAATTGATTCATTGTACTTTTTGAAATAAACCAGTCAGACAATGCACAGAAAAGACAACCACGATACCTTGTGTCAAACTGGACTCACAAATCATGTGAAACAAAATGGTAGCAAAGAAATATAGCAAGACTGAAGGCAGCAAGAAGAACCTGACAACAGTAGCAGACTAGATAGCTAGACTGGCAGACCACTTGTAAATAATGATGCAATTGTACTTGACATAACATATGAAAATATTTCACTTAACGAACCTGCCCTCCAGCGTTACTTATTCTTTTTACTCTGTGCATGTACGTGCATGAGGGAAGGGACAAAGATAATTCGTGAACAGGATGCACGCACAGCCCATGTGATACAAACAACAGACTTGTAAAGGAAATAGAATATAATTTTCAAAAAGAATTAGATACTGGATCTAAAAAGACGCTTAGATCCTAGAGCATCAAGGGCTGAGCATCAGAAATAACACCTACGTCAGGTGCTGAGGTTCTTTGTAGAGTTCACAGACTGTCTGGAACCCACAGAATATATTTTGAATGTATATTCATAAAGCTAGCCAAATAAGGAATGCAATTTAAGGCATTATGCCACCAATTTTTATTGGTTGGCCAGTGGTATCTGCACTGGAAAGTCAGAGAGTGAGTAGAGACTTTAATTTGGAAAATGTGGTGGTCAAACCAAAATCCTTCTCCTTACTACAAGCACTTCCTGCCCTGCTCAACCAGGGAAAAAAAAAAAAAAA
>VXBW01004606.1:1628675-1668962 GCA_013400375.1 Thinocorus orbignyianus
AGAGAGAGAAAAAAAGTAAAGGGGAAAAAAGTATGACTCAGTTTGGAGCCACTGCAGTATCATCTCAGTGTATCCTTTGTGGTTTGTGGCATTTGATTATGTTTCTAGGGGGTTGATGGTAATTTTTTTTCAATAATAATACAATACAATTAAATTTTATAGTTCTAGTGATTGATCCATTCTTCCTGTATTTCAGTTTTCCTACAAAATTTTGGGGTTAAAAAATAAAAAATAATAAAAAAATAAAATAAATGAAAATAAAAATGCAATTTTTGACACTGGTTGAAATAAATGACATTAAATACTATCTGGAACTGGATACCAGTAAATTTTAATCAACATTAAATAGAAAACTTGAATCGTTATTAAATGGGCACATTAGCATTAAATTAATGCTAAATACATTGACAAACTTTTCCATTAAGCAAGCCAATATTAAGTGTATTCAATCTTTTACAGTATGCACTATTCAGTATCAGGTTTCCTCAGCTGAAAGATGCTTCTTGATAAATGGGCATTTATCCCATTTATGCCCCTTTAGCTACCAGCTGCATTTGATCTCCATTATAAATATTCACTGGATAAGACATTCTTGTAAATTTTGCTGTGCATTAATTCTATGACTCCTGCCAACTAATTGTCCTTTTCTTTGAACCTTTTGTTTGAGCTTCATCTCACACGTACCGTTAACAATTTTTTGCTGTTCCATGGGATGAATTCATAGTGTTTGATGCTTCTCCAATTTAAATGAGGACCAACTGCTGATATCAATAAAACAGTACTGCATAGGGAAGGAACAAATGCAGAAAAAGGCCTGATATTGTTAAAAAGACTACCGGTCCCATAACATACTTCTCAGTGATAGGAGGCCACAGCTTCTAAGTTTCAGAAATAATTTTTCAAAATGAGCACTGTGTGAATCAAACACTTGCTACTGGCTGAATGATAAATAGGTGTTGAGTTGCACGAGGAGGAGGGTAGATGACATGGATTTTACTCAAATAGAAAATCTAAGAGGACTATGTGTGTTGGACGGTATCTGAAACCTACATATTTGGATACTCTTGATGAGAGAGTACCAAACTTCTCTACCTCTGAGATTCTTTAGTTCCTCTGAAACCTTGTTTATTAGATATACTAGGATACAACTTAAAATCTGAATTATTCATGACCAAAGAAGTCTTGGATTTTTCAGTCACCAGATAGGCCCTTAAACCATAGAATGGACAAGACCTCTTGAGTGTCTGAGTCCCATCTTCTGTTCTCACAGAGAGCATGCTCTTAAACTCCTTGAACAAATTCATCAAACAAATTCATCAAACTAACTTAAAAGTTAGCACAGGAGTCTCTCCAAAAGGCAACTGTGTCTGGCATATTGAGTTTGGAACTGAAATACTGTCCCAGAAGGGAACCAAAAACGTGAGTAGTGTATTCATGAAATCACTATATAAATACACTTATATTTTAAAAGGGACTTCTCATTTTTCTGAAGACAGACTGCTCAATAGCCTAAAATGTGGTTTTCGGTGAGTTTGTGAAAGGTTCATCCTGCATATTCTCATATAGATGAACTGTTTTGGTTGGAATAAGAAGGAATTCTTGCAGTCTGAAAACATTTAGTCTTACTGAATTGTCTTCAGAGAGAAAACAAAATAGCATTATACAGGAATTTTGTGCAAAACGGCTTGTGTTTGCGAAGTGGCAGCATGTTAGAAAACTGGTGCGACAGTTTGATGGGTTTCCATGGAAACTGCTAGACACGAATGCATGGGTGCACAAGCAAGCTTGCCAGGTGCCTGTTATTGGTTTGCGGGAAGGAAAAATTACATTGCCATGACAGCTATAGATTAGCTGAGCATGTCTCTTTCCAAAGTGATGTACTTGCAAAAATAGATAAGCAACAACCAGACTAAAATTTGTTTGCACTTCCTACAGCAAGCTGTGTAATTTGGTCTCCCCTTGAAAATGTACAGATTGTAGTTTCTGCCCATTGACTGTTTCACCCAAGATACTATGGTCTTCTGCTGCAAGGTAATTTTCTAAAAAAAAACCCATAACACAGCAGGTAGAATGAATAAACCAGAATTGAAATGGGAGAGATATTCCCTCCAAGAGAACCGCACAAGCATTTTGGACACCAGTGAGATATATAATAGAATGAACCACAAAAAGGGCTTATTTGATAATCCTTTACATTCACTACACTAGTCTGCTGGGCTATTTTTAAAAATCCAAACATAACCAGGCCCTCAGCTAGCAGAAATCACCATTGCTTTGAGGAAATCAGTGTAATACAGAAAGCTTCTCTAAACTGGAGATTTAAGAGATTTTGCAAGGTATTCTTCAATAGGCAGATACAGATTAGGAACACCTAATGCGTGGTGCCTCACACATGCTTCCTCAATGTGAGTCTGCTGTCTTCTTCATTAATTCTTTGAGTACAACTGACATGTGAAGTGTCAGAACCTCACAGCCACGCCAAGTGGGAAGGTAGCGAAGAGTTCAGGAAGACATGACAAAGAGTTTTAGACCTCTGAAAAACTATACAGGAATGTGATTAGGGTAACTGCTCCTGATTGCAGATTGATTTACTTTGGGATCCAACAGATAAGAAGTCTTTTCAGAGGACACTTTAAAAATTCAAGGGCTATGCAAACAAAATCTCACAGAAGTCAGTTCACCAGTTTCAGCTGACAAGGAATTTGGTTTTACACACTGGGGAACATTCAGGGAGGAGAAAAATGGGCTGTGAAGAAGACATGCATAGGAGGAACTATAGAGATGCTGAAGCACCTGGCCAAAGTCCAAAGAACACAGTCCAAGGGTAGAAACTCAGATGTTTCATTGTTTTGTCTGAGTCCATAAGTCTCACACAGTTGGAAGTGAAAACTGTGTCAATATATAAGAATCTTCTAATACTCAGAGTTTCTGGGAAAGCCAACTTTTAAACAGACTGTCTACAGTTATCGTGCTCTGGGAAGCAGCAAACAACTGGTGAACTCTGCATGTCCCTGTCCTTGTAGGATGTAATTGCATCCCAGGAGCTTGCATCTGTGAAGGGAGTCTACATCCAGGGCATTTACAAAAGATGTCAAAGAAGAGAACATTGTAACTTACACAAATGAAAGAAACCTTTTAAGTGCTTAGGTTTATTGCTGTACAAGCCAGAACAGCCTAGTAAATCACCAAATATGAGAGGTCTGTTAAGGAGTCACTAAACAAAAGCCAAGGACTTTCATGAATGGACCCTCTGAATTCTGTCGTCGCCCAGAAGGGCTACTCTTGCACAACTGTAAGTCCACATGGTGAGCTCAGATTTTGGATTGCTACAACTATTAATTCAAGCCACATCTATAATAATTCCAACAATTGTGTAATGGATCTTTAGGCATATATTTAAAATGGTTTTGTAGCCCCTCTCAATTTCAGTGAAGACTGTTGACTTAGATTATTCACTTCACTCAAATTCAGAAACCTGGAGCAACTACCTGTATGTGTTTACCTGTGGTGTGCATGTCTGAATTCCTTAACACAGTCACTGAAGATCTAGGGCTAATTAATTTGTTTGCATATAGGCCCATTGTGTTGTTTCAGTTATCTTGTGGTATCTTTCACAATTGTCATTTAGGTGCAGAAAAGCACAGGAATACCTTGTGTCTTGTGTCATATTTGCCAGTGAAGAGATGATACTTCAGGTACCTTAAAGGATTTTCTGTTGGATAGATATTTGCAAAAAGACAGATAAATAAAACACTTATCCGCCTCTGATTTGAATGGGTAGTTATGCGCCCAATTCACAGGGAGATATCTCTTCCATATTCCTCATGTGGATGTCTACAGTCTGGAACTAAATATCATCCTCACTTCCAGCCTCTTTTTCTAAACCATGAATATTTGCTTATGGGTCTTTATGCTTAGCCACACACCAAATGATGCCTTTAGCATCAAGTAATAAGTAATTGTTTAAAAGAAGCTGCTTTTCACATATCAGCCTCCTAATTATATATGCAGGTAGTTTTACACTAATTCAATTATACCCTTTTAAAAAGACCAGCAGCTTCACAGAGATTAACAACAATACTCAATGGAAACCTGGGCCCAAGCATTTTTTTTTTTAAATACTTTCTTGTTGTTTCACAAGTGATTTCTTTCCAAAACACACATTGTGTCTCTCTTAAAGCAATGCATCTACTATATTTACTTTACATGTTGATCTAAACCTTTCTAAACGGTCCAGCCATGAGTCCTTCTGAGGGGTATCTACTAAGATACACAAGTGCTGCAGATGTTATTTCATTTCATACCACTTCTGTCGCAGATGAGTCTCCTTTGTTACAACAGTAGAGGAGGTGGAAATGAGACTTATCACTGCAGAAAGGGCAGCTGGTAGAGACACAGAACAGCCTCCGATCCCCATACATTGTCCAAGTGGGCTGAAAACAGGACAATGTAACAGCTTCGTAAAAGGCACAAATGAGTGCCTTGTACACACATCCATTATAGCATATGGTACTTTTCCATTCTTTCCTTTGACTAAATCATAGCTTCAGGACAAAATGATGAGACAAAAAGAACCCTGTACAAATGTATTTAGTATAATGGTTGAACAAGCTGACTCAGGAGAATCTTGCATGTTCAAGCAATTTTTTCTTTCTGGTTTTTCTTGACACTAATTCTGTCTCTGGCTTCCTATAATACATAATTGATATGGAAATTAAAGCATGAGTGAAGATCAAACAAAAAGTCACAGTACTTGAACTTTGTTATTCTTCCTTTCCTGGACAAAGTTAATTCATATTACAGTAACGCAAACTCAGTTACAGTAAGAAAATATCAATGTCTGAAATCAAAGACACAGTACTGGACAAGATGCTAACTGAAGGATTTGCAGTACATTTTTAGCTTAATAAAACATACAAGTTTACATATTTCTGAAGCCAAAGTTCAAATCAGGAAGCCTTTCTACCTCAAAGTGCTATATTTTTGAAAGGAGAAAGACAAGAGTGTCAGAGGGACTCTGTAACTCCCCTTCATGTTACATACATATAATGTTTATTATAGTGCTTATCTCTCTAATGTTATGAAGCCTTTATTAAATGGGAGATTCTCTAACTTACCTGGTCTTAGCTGTAAATGACATCTTGCAACCTTTAAGTCTATCAGAAAGCACTGGTCACATACTGAGGCTTGAATAGAGCAAAGGGTTGTTCTACACTAGATGGTAACCATTGTCTCCATGCAATAAAAGTATCAGGAAAGTAATGAAAAAAAATTATGGAAACAAGAAATACAAAACAGTTCTGAAAAAGTACGTTGAACTTCCCAGTGGGCATCCAGGTTTTAAAAGGTTTAAATTCATGAAAACATACATTCTCACAGATGGGCGTTATCATTCAAATGCTGCTGTCAAATAAGAATGTCTCAACTTATAATGCCCTCTCCCTAAGCTTTGTATAGGGTTACTCAAAAAAGAGACTTAGCAAAGTTTTTCACAGGCCCGAAACACACTCTGAATTCAGGCTTTACAGTTTTCACTCATACTGATGTGAGCTGCTGTGAAAAAATATCTCTGGCTGTATGACAGCAAATTTCTATGAATAATGGGTCAACCAGAGTGATAACATTCTTGTCTTTAGTGCAACAAGGCAAGAATCTGATGAAACACTAAAAAATATCATGGATTTCTTGTGAATTCTACGTTACTTTTTAAAATGCCCCTCAGCTGTTTTGGGTGGATTTTGCAAGGGACAGCAAACACTCTTGCTGAAATAGTAATTGCTTCTGCAGATGTTGAGGGGTTTACTTCTGGAAAGGACGGCACTCATGAGGACATGGGAGCAGCTTGTGTTTTCATGGAAGTTTCACTTGGAAGACAAATACAATATTTTGTGAACCAGTAACCTGAATATGGGACACAGATGTGCACAATGTAAAAAGTACATTCAGTTTGTCTGACTTAATTCTTCAGAGTTAGCCACAGCTGAAGTACCTCAGGAACAGAACAACCACCAGGAGCCAGCTAAGGACTTGCAAATGCTTTGATTCATCAAAGAATTATGCACATAGTTTTGGATTTTAACCAAATGACAGATAGATGCAAAGGTTTAAAACAAAGTCCATACTTAAATGTTGGCATGTAGTAAAAGTCTTTCCCAACTGGGGCACAAGCCAGTAAGAAAAGTTGCCCTACGTTAAACTCATCTGGGAGTCATGTTCTCTGTTGCATCTTTATAACACGTGAAGCATGATTTGGGAGAATAGTTTCCCCATTGTACACGAAGATACAGTTCACTTCTCAGTAACACTTCATAACTGTAGGCTGTTCAATTAAAGTTTGACTGCAGCAGGATTCTTTCGATTGGTTTACCGCAACTCTCAAATTCATACAATCATTGGAGTGCTGGCTGGAAGGGATATTTGGATGCATCTGGTCTTGCCTCCCCTAAGAAGCAGGCCTGCTTCAGTGCTCTTGCCAACACTAGATCAGATCAGCTATTGCTTTGCCTAGCTGAGTCCTGAGAATTTCCAAGGACAGAGAGTTCCTGACCTCTTTAGGTAACCTGTTCCAATGCTTCACAACCCCCCAATGAAGTTTTCCCTAATGTCTAACTCCAAAGCTGCAACATGTGACTGTTGCTCCTTGTTACTCCATCTGCCACTGCTGAGAACAGTTTGCCTCAGGCACCTCTGTAGCTCCTGACCTAGTAGCTGTATGATGCCTTTTGTTTGGCCAGTACTCTCTGCAGCACGTTAGATTACCCTGGCTCCCCAATCTCTGCTTGTAAGTCTGTAGCTCAAGGCCCCTGATCATCCTGTTAGTCGTCTTCTCCATTCTCTCTAGTCTCTCCCTTTCCCTCTTGGGCTGCAGAGTCCACAAACTTGAAGCTATTTGAAGTGCAGCTACACCGGTGTCAAATGATCACCTCCCCTTGGACTGATGACCACACTGTCCCTGGTATTGCCCTCTACGCCATTTGTGCTGTTTGCAACAAGAGTGCACAGCTTAACTCACAGTTTGGCATCCAGTGTAACACCTAGGCCCTTTTCAGCCAGTATCTTCCCAGCCTGTGCCGATGCCTGGTATTACTCTTCCCCAGGTGCAGAGCTTTGTGCTCCCCTTCGCACACTTCATGAAGTTCCTGTAGCCTGATACTGAAGTTGTTTTGGATTGTAACTCTGCTGTTCAGCATATTAAGAATTCCCCCCATTTTAGCATCATCTGCAAATTTGCTAAGGGTATGTTCTGTCCCCAAAGTTGAGTAATTAATGTTAATACAAGCTAGAGGAATTAGTACTGATTAGATGTTATTCTGTGGTGCTCCCAAAGCTCATGTGAGAAAAATGAAACATCCCAGTCAGGATTTCTAGTTGTCAAGAAACCACCAACTATGGAATGCCATAGTCCACAAAGCAGAAACATCTGCTGAATAGTTCTTGCTTACTGCAGCACAGCATACTCGGGATGAGTGCAAAATGAAGACAGAAAAAGACATGCTCAAAAAGAATTAACGAGAGCAGAAGCGATAAACTGCCTAATAAAATGTGGATGTGAAAACAAAGGATGGACAGTATTTGCCATTTTTATTTTGTCTATAGCATTTGTATTCTAGCTGAGTTCTTCACTGTGAATTTATCTTCCCCAACAAACAACATATCTTTGAGGTACCTCAGAAGCAGAAACTGAAAATAAAATTTTGCGATCTCTACTGTTTTAGTCATGGGTTCCTCCACACATTTAAGGAATCCACTTTTCTCTAGCAGGAGAATATTTCCCCAGGTGAGTGAGCACTGATGATATTATGTAGGAGAAAGTGCAGTTTTCTAGAAGCCAGGCTCAATCTACACACAGAGGAAAAAGAAAGCAAACCACCTCTTGTGCTGCACACTGACTAATGTTTTCTAAGAGCAACTTTCTTGATTAACTCTTCTTATCCAGAAAAGTTATCAGGCAGGCCATTTTCAATTAGCACAAGGCATTGCATTTCATTAGGTTAGAAGAGATCTCCATTTTGCTTGACCCTAACTTTTACGTATCATCTTTCACCAGGACAAGAACACTTCAGCGTTCAGTATCATATCATTGTTGCACATTGGTCATGGCAAGGGAAAGGAACGTTGGGAACTGACAAGAGGACAGTTTCTTTTGATGGAATTGTGAACCTGCATGGGTCCAAAAACTCATTTTCTCCTGAAAAGGGGGAGAAAAACTTACAAAACATGTTCCTCAAGCCTGAACGACAATTAGGTGGGTGACCAGTTTTTTTCAGGAAACGTGTTTACCCTGACTCTATTTTAGACATGGCAAGGCTATTCTGTGCCAGAGTAACTCTGCAGGAAGATACACTGTTTTGCCACCAAGAGGCTCCCATGCATCCCGTAACAGCTCTTACAACTTGAAATATCAGTTTTCTTCATGCTACATGTTAGTCTGTATCTCAGAAGGAACTCTGAGGAAGGACTGTCTGTTTCTCTGGTGACATGACACTTTTTCATGTCATCCCACATCTTCCTGTTTGCCTGGGGCCATCAACATCCACGCTGCATTTTCATGCTCAGAGCAGTGAGTGGCATAGTCAGCCCTCTTTGCACTAGTAATAAACAGTTAATCCACAAAAGTGGAACAGCTACAGCTGGTTTTCTTGAGACTGTTTCTCTAGTCAAATGGTCTGATGGATGCAGAAAAACAGTTCAATCAAGCTGATTTAGGCTTACACATGCCAGTGTTATAAATCACCTGGCAATGATTTGCAGAGAAAAGCAATTTTTTTCCTTAAAACCCTTTTTTGGTTGATTATCAGAGACAAATCCGGGACACATTTTGTGAAGCATCCCTACTCAGTCTACGCTAAAAGGCCAAGTGAGCACCTAGAGAGACAAGAAGTATGAAGTGATCAAGACTGCTTTTCATTTGAAGCTTAATGCAGGCTGAGGCATGACAGTAACTTAGTGTTTTATGGTAAAATTTGGCCTTTGGTACAAAGCACTGACTACTTCAGAACCTTACACATTCTCCATAAGAAGCAGAACTCAAAAGCATTCTACCACAAAGAGCAACCCCAGTAAGAATTAGCTCATTTCATGACAATGTTTTGCCTGGAAATGCTGAGTCAAGGAGAATCTGAGAAATTCTCCTATGGCCCCAGGAATACACTACCACTTGCTCTCCCCACCTACGTTATCTTTCCTTAGTTTTCTTCATCTCCTCCCTGAACCTGGTGCTAAACCATTAAATCCTTCCTCACAGCAAAGAACATTTACTCAGATGGGAGTCACACATGCAAGGGAGAGCTCACTGCCAAAAGCAGTTGTTATAAAGGGTTGTCTTACATTTATTCTGGATCTAGGCTCAGCTGGAAGAGCAGGACATTTTGTGGACTGACTGAAGTGCATGGGAAAGTCACCTACCTCTTCTAGGCCCATCCCTCTCTAACCACTGCCTAGGTAGGCTTCTTTTGTGTGACTTGGCTTTGATCATCAATTTGTACAAATTATTCCTGAGCTAAGTCTATGCAATACATTAATTCACAGGTTCATTTCCTTGCAGGTGTGTGCTCAGCAGAGGTCAGTCCATAAAAGCTGCCATCAGCTATTGTCAAATCAGAAATAAGAAATGCTATTAGTGGGAATTGTGATTCTTTCTTTCCACTGACTATGAATCAATGCTCTACCGCTTGTTTATTGAGTTACAGAATATTGGCAAAATGATGACATTATGCCCAAGGAACACTCTTTTAAATTTTTTATAATGACACTGCACCCACTGTAATTGTGTAACTGTACTTCCTCTGGATTGAGACAACCTGCACTGTGGGATATCTTACAATTTAAGAAATGAAGTGATGAAAATGTCTCAATCAAAGACAATAGCCAGGCAGAAGGGACCAAGAAGACATAAATTGCCTAGAGCTATTTGTTCTAGCGCTCTCCCTTGGTGTTCCTGTCCTCATGGTACTGTGTGCCTGGCCCCAAATGCCTCCTCCTCCTTGTAGGCTCCTTTTAGCCCCTGCTGCCACCTGACCCCAGTCCCTTCCCTGAAAAGCAGCAGCCCTGGTCAGCCAGGCTCAGATCACTTTGCCTCCACTTAGTGCTCCCCAGGTAGGTACCAGAAGCAGGGAGCCACTCAGCTGCAGCTCAGCATGAGACAGCAAGCAGGGAAATCTTCCCTGAACATAGGCTTACATTTCTCCAGACCTGTGAGGTTAGCACAGGTGGTTATGATTATGGTTTTGAATAAAGCCTAACAAGGACTGTAGGAAATGCAGGGCTAGCACTGAAGAATATACTACAGACACAATATATTCAGTGTCTTGAAAGACAAATCAGTGTCTAGACTAGAGGAGTGACTGACTTTCTCTCACCTAATTGCAACATCTATGACATGGATGTCTGGAGATGAGCTAGGTATGTCTGGTTCGCTCTGCAGGCAATGGAGAAAGCATAGTCACCTCCAGAGTACAAGCCTTCTGAAACTTTTTACTGCCTCCTTTTGGATGAGGTACCAAGTACTCACAGCCTCCCACTGCTCCTCATAGTCTGCAAAGGGGGTGCAGGCAGATTCTTGTAAAACAAGTCATTCTTTCAGCTCAGATCTCTGTTATTCAAAGGTGAATGGTTCAAATGAAAAGAGAAGAAAAGCTTCCTGAGAGTCTGAAGCTGTGACCTTCCTGGCATATTTAGCTCACAGAGCTGGATGGCTGCCAGGAGAAATGTCTCTTGCTCTGGCAAGCTAATGGAAGAAGTGTTTCTTCCACAAGTCCTGCCCTGCCACCAGCAGCTCCAGAAGCTCCGAGCCCCTAGCAAATGAAAACCAGAACTCAGGACCTAACGACAAGCATAATGAATGTAAAAGAAAGGGAAAGTTGTGTCTATCTAGGAAGCCAAACCTGGAGGAGAAGAAACTGTAGCTGCCCCTAATGGCTACTCATACAGAGACACAAAGGTTGAAAGGTTGGGTACATTTTTGTCAGAAAAGTGCAATGGATCTCTGGACCAAGATGGGTCCCAATTGAATTCCTGCTTCCTGAAATACAATGAGCCTGTTATAACTTAGGAAAAAAAGGAGCTCTCACCACAGCTTTGGATTAAGAAATAGGGCTTGACAACTACTGAAGAGAAACCTGGCTCCTGTCTGCCATTTGGAATAGCAGCAACCAAAGAAAAACAACAAGAAGCTAGATATTTTTCTGTCTGTAAGCTCAGTTGTTGTTCCAGATGGTGGCAGAAGAAAGTCACAATATAATTGCAGAGTATTTGCATCCCTGTGTATCCTAGTGATTAAATGCTACTTACAACTTGCTTCCTTCTGTAAAGACAAAAGGAGTCACAATCAGAGAGGCAAATAAACTGAAACTTTGCTGTTACAAAAGCAGATTGCTTTCTGCAGATCTCACTTTTCATTATGTCTCGGCTCCTCATCCTGCTCATGTAACCCATAAAATATTATCTTTCTTCCTAAATATGCCAACAGTTGTAATTGCACCTGGGAGGGAATTAGAGAACTGCACAAGAAAATAACACATCAGGAATACCTCTCCAAATCTCTTCACTAAAAATCCCATAATTTATATGAAAGAGTAAAATAAGAAGAAGATACAGTCCTAGTCTAGTGCCATTGTCATGCAGTGAATGTCAGAATGACACCATCAGTGTAAAGATGTCCAGATCTGCCACTGAATGCTGACCTAGGACATTTTTCAACTACCAGGGTTTTGCATATTGCATGGCAAAGAGAGAAACTCCCTTCACTTTGCTAACTCTGCAATGTGAGTTTTAGACACAACACAGTATTTTTGTCTTAAGAATATAGCAGTCTCTTCCACCGCCTGTTTACCAGGCAGATCCAGGCAGACGATGCAGAGGAGCAGGCCAACTGGAGCCATGGTATTAATAGCTGTGAAGAAAAGAACATTATCATGTCTAATACAGTTACGGACAGATGGCCTGCTTGTAGCACAGTAATCCTTCAATCCAGTTTCAGTCCGCAAAGTAAGTCCTCTGCCTCAAAATAAAACATTTCAAATAATGACTCAGGACCCTCCGCTTCCTTTCCAGGGACAAGTCTCATTACAGAAATAAGTTTCCACTTCTCCTGGCTGCTTAAATCAGCAGCTTTTCTTACATTGAAACAGAAGATGTATCATCATATTTTTCTATTTCTGTATGGATTGTTTTCCTGTTGAATGTGACTTCCTCTGCTCCACTTTAGCCACCTGCCCTCCTTCAATTGCAAGGTGTCTGTGAGAGTCCCTGCAGAATGCAGTAGCTTGCAGCAAAGCCCCTACAGGCACAATTCCCCCGTTTCCTCCCACCACTGTTCCCCCAGTGTCTGTGAAATCTCAGCAGTTAGGACTTGTCAGGCTGCACTAGAGCTTTGCATAGCTCAGTCTGATAGAAGCCAGACAAGGTGAAAAGGAGAGGAATTTTTTCCAGCTCCTCTCTTTTTTTGACAAGTTGACGGTTTTATATGGGAAAAGATGAGAACACGATTTTATTTTTTTTTAAAAAAGAAGTAATAATTAGAGAGAATGAATGCGAGGGGGGTTAATCACGTGGTAGCTCAGAGGCAGTGAATCACTGCTGGCATGTGTCATGACAGCATCTTTGGACTGTGCTGAAATGTCTTGCATTAAAAAGCCCTGTGTATCGCCCCCCTCCCTGGGTTGCTTGGTGATGTGATGGGTACACTGTCCATTCTGAGGCGGGGCTGAGGGCAGCTTGAATGTTTTCAGACTGCCTTTAAATCTCATTGGCTTCCCAGCAAGTGCATGCATCCACTAGGGTTTTAAACATGACCTTGGAAGGACAAAGTGCAAGACACTGTGGCAGGGTGCCCTCCCAGACTGTCAGAGCTCCAAGGTCCTCCATGTGCTCAAATTGAACAAGCCAGATCCCAAATCCCCTGTCTTCCCCTCTCTGTTTCTACAATGATTAATAATAGCAGAAGCTTCTGTGCTGTCCTCTGTTTTCTCCTACAGTCTTGTATATAGATTGTTGCTAGTAGCTGTGGCTGCTGTTTCTCAAGCATCTTGGAAATCTTTTCAGTACTCAAAACTCATGTTGTCCTTTCTATTCCTACTGCCAAATTCCTTTACTACTGCTTTTTTTGGCTGATAGTGCACTGTGATTTAGTTATCTACCATTTAGTGCACGCCTACACCGGTATAGATTATAACATATCTCAGATGACCTCTAAACCATCTAGATCAGGTACTGGCAGCAGTCTAGCTATTATAAACTCAGTTAACTAAACACCATAAATTAATCCATGCAGAAGCACATTAAAAGTGCGTCAGATATCCGTATGATACTTGCAAAGTGCTAAGTGGATATAATCATAATTTACTGAGGAGCATCACACACATGTATTCGTTCCTTCCAATGGACCTTACACTGTAATAAAACAAATATTCAGTACGATGTTAGAGATGAAGAGCTAAACACATTAAATCAGAAACAGAAGATATTAATCGCTCAGCAAGTTGTGATCATCTATAAAGCAAAATACAGATTTTGTGTCATGAAAAATATATGGGATTAAACTCTGTGCTGAAGTGACTCTCATTTTTCTCTTCCCACCACTTTCTGTCACATTTTGAATTTGTGGCTGACTTCACGTTGGTATGAGAATTGTAATTTCAATGTCTTAATTTTGTGACTTCTACTCATTTAAATTACCATCTGTGATTCTGTGAAGTTGTATGCAACTTCACCACAAAAAGGTCCTCAAGTTGGAAATGTGGCCCTTGCACACTGCCACTCAGAGCAGCTGAACAGCAGAATGACAGCAGCTTGAATGAAAAGCAATAGCAAAACAATAAGGACCAGCCTAGCCCTGTCAAACTGCCATGCTCAGCCAGGCTGCTGTTAACAGGGCTCTGAAAGGGCTGGCTGGAGCTGTGACTAGATGGCAGTTCTGTCTCCTGATAAAGAACGCAGATGTGCTGCATTTCCTTGTAATCTGTGATGTTGGATTTCCCATCTTTCACGATTCAATCAATTTTTTGTTCTAGAGAATAGGGGGCGGAGAACAGGAGGGAAGAGCCTGGGTAAAAACTCTTTCATTCTTCCCTTCTTTGGGCAGTCTGGTTTGGTTTATTTCATCTTGCCTGTAGGAAAAGATAAAATAGCCTGCCTTAGGACTTGTGTAAACATTATTAGCAGAAAAGGTTGTGTTTGCTCTTCCCTTCAAGATTGAAAGCTACAAGCTATTAACATCAGCTGTCATTTTTAAGAAGGCAGAGTATCAACACTTCGGATACAGCTGTACCTAACACTTGTCACTGTTCAAAAAGCCAGGCACCAATACCAACCTGGCAAAAGAAGCACCAAGCAGCAAATAAAATATTGCCGAGGTAACAGCACCCACACCACCTTCTTTCTTCCCTAATCTCAGTGGAATTCATAGCATTGCTGTCAAAACACAGACTTCCTAGTTTTCTTACTTTTAAAGTATTTTCAAAATTCACTTCTTAATGACACACCTTTACAGTAGAAAAGTCCTACAGTACTTGCTGACCCAAATATGCTCAGCTCCTGCAAGCCTGCTCAGTTCTCCTGACCCTCGTGAAGCTATGCCAGCATAAACCACCACAAAACTGGCTCACGCTGCAGCTTTCCACAGCTTTACTATCCTCTTTCTCCATAACACGGCTCAGTGAGCAAGCTCTGACAGCATTGGAGCCTCACGCTTTGTTGGTCCTGTAAGCAAAACTCTTCTTCACACCAAATTCATTCACGTACTTGTGACACCATGCGGTCTTCGGAGCTCATCACCTGTGATGAGAGCTGCCACCACTTCTACTCTGTCCCAACTGGACCCAGGTTCATTTCCATTCTCTCCCTGGTAGCACTGAATATCCTTTCCTCCCGAACAGACTCCCAGTACTTCTCCCTGCTGAGAACCTCTAAGCTTCCCCTTTAATTGCCACCATGTGCTATTTTCCAGCAAGTGGGGGACACATCTGCTTTATGTCGCTCATGGTTGCTTGACTATAAATGATGCAAGCTCTCTTTCTGCTCTCATTTAAAATTTACATGAACAGAGCTGGAAACAGTGATACAGTATTAGAATTATTCCAGAATACTTCCTTTTATAGATTATCACTTCAGAATATTTGCTGTCTGACCAAAGCAGATTTTTCTGGAGTCAGTTTGTGGTCTCCTCTATTCTGGAATAGATATTGCACAAATGCTTTTTGCTCAACAGCTAATCTTTCAATCACCCCACACTACCAAGAGACAGAAGAAAGAGAAAAAAATTCACAGCAGGCGGGAACTGTGATCAGGCCATTCCTAAGGGAATTAATGAAGAAGGCCTCCTCCAGTCTATTTTTTCTTTGCTACCCTTCAGAGAAAACTTCCAAAGCAGAACACGTTTGCTGGATGGCTCTCCTTGCCCTGCTGCCAGAGTAGTAACTGCTTCTACCACCTCATTAGCTAATCCGATCCCAAATTAAATATGGACTGGATTCAACAGGCACATACGCAGGAAGGGGTAAAGTAGACGAGTATAATAGAAGTGTAATTGGTTTTGATGTGATGTAATGTCAGTAAATGCTCTGCTTTAATTAGCATTTCAGGGCAATCTGTCTGGTCTCCTACATAACTGCCCATAGAGGTTGTTAGCTTATGGAGGCATATACACAGAGAAAGCTTTTTTGTTATTCCCTGGTGTAAATGTCAGAATCAAATGACACTGGGATGGCAAAAGGACATTGGATAAAATAAAATGCCTACAATGGTAGCGCACTTTGTTTATGTAGACTATAAGCTAAATTTGCCCTCACTTATCTATGGTTTTATAAGCACAATATGATGACTTGCAGTCATGCTTTTCACCTAGCACTGTACCAATTCTCATTTGATTTTTCAGTAAAGATGTCACGGGAAAAAACTGTGTCAGAAACAAAAATGGATTGGGCAGAACCACATTACCTAATGGCAAGTCTGACTGGGAATTCCTGGAAGCGGTCAAGCAGCAAGAGCTTGGCCACAAATGCTGCCAGATCAGGGAGCATTGGAAGGGACAAAAGCAAGCATGAAGGTGTCCCAGCCAGAGACTGCTTTGAGCAGTGACCCTGTAAAACACTGCACCATGTGCCAGAACTTCTTTGGAAAAAAAATAAAGGTCTTCTGTCTGCACAACAGGCATAGCCTGACTGGCAAAAAAACATCTCTAGTCCACCTACCATATGACGTTTTTTTAATCTATTTCTTGCCGTGAGGAGATGATGGTTTTGCTGGGAGATCCAGTAGCCCTTGGGCTTCCTGATGGAAGACTGGAAAATCACAGCAGACTGACTTGGTGTCAGTGTGTTCTCAGGAGCAGGCCATCGCAAATTGCAGAGACAGCTAAATCCTGAAAAATGTGGTTTTCATGGCTATGATTGTGAGAGAGGATAAATTCATGGCGTGCACTCTGCCTTGGAAATTACATGACAATGTAAAGAATGGGAGCAACAAAGAAAAAACTCAGCAACAATGCATTAAAGGCAGAAATAGATGTAGTCCAAGTGATTTCACTATAAGTTAATGATGTGTCTTTTGATCAAATTCACTTGCATGTAAGGCCAGCTATATTTTTTTAGCAATGACTAAAGAGATATAATAACTTCAAGTTATTACTAGTCCCATTGAACCACCTGAATTTTTCCACTTTCCCGGAAAGATCGTGTTCTCTTCAGCAATATATTGACATAGCAGTTAAATTTTATTATTTGCTCATGAGATCACAGTAAATGCCAGCCCCTGTCAGCAATGGCTGGTTTGCATTCAAGGTATATGCCACCACTTTATAAAATCAGCACAAGTTCAGATTATAACTACACTGCAGGGGGGAAAAAAGAAAAGAAAAAAAAAAAAAAGAAAAAAAGAAGAAAAAAAAAGGCAAATTCACTAGCAGGAAAGACAACCTTCCAGTTTATATTTCAATTAAGTACACAGGGGTGTTCACCTGTTACTGAAACTTCCCAGCTTACCAGAACTGAAATAAAACATTGCATAACTGACTAAAATGAGGGCATGATGGTTCAGTTCTTCTGATTGTCAGGCTCCCATGTAGTTCAGTTAAAATTTAGCCAAAAGCGAAACGTCAGGGACTTCCAGATAAACCCCAAAACTTATCAGTAAATCAAGTGTAAAATGTCTTCCACTAATTCAGATTATAAATGGGTTCACTCTGAATGTACAGGTGTCCTCCTGTTTGCTTTCTGGAAATAATCCAGTGGTGTGGTTTGCTGGCAAAAAATAGCTCATTTATGTCAATTTTGGAATCTGAAAATGTTATTATTCCTGCCAATGAGGCAATTCAAAAAGTTCTGCAGACTCTCTTAGGGACAGAGACGCAGCCCATGCCATACCCTATATGTCCAGAGAGAAAACAACCCACCTAGCAGAAGATTTCACATAGCAAACCCCCGCAGGAAGATGCTTGCAATTAACTTCCAGTAATTAATCCCTCACATGTAGAACAGCATGTGGGAGACGTTCAAGAAAACAGAGGTATAGAAGAGTGGAATCAAAATTAAAAATGAAGTGAGAATTTTTTCCTCATTTAAAAAATATTAGTGAATGTGGAATAAATATGACAGGTCAATAACACTAACTCAGGGCTGATATGTGCCACCCCAGGCTTTACCCAAGGCTCTCCCTCATGCCCAGAGGAGAGGAGGGCAGAAGATGTGAAAGAGTGGCTGCAGACCTCTCCTTCATGTTCTGCAGCAGCAGGATACACTGCCAGACTCCTCGTACATGTCTCTGGGCACAGGTCCCTCTGGGCTGTCTGCTCTCTTTGTTCTCCTTGAGTTCTGTTTCACTGTGTTCACTGACACCAGACTGCTCTGGCAGGAAAACAGGAAGAAAGCTTACTTAATAAAGACTGTAGTAAGGGACTCAGCGGGCTTATAGTTAAACATTGGAAGCACTACAGAAAACAGGAGGACAGACAACCAGGTAAGAATTGAAGTCCAGCTGGCCTCCACATGGCCAAAATACTTTGTGCTCTCTTCCCTTTTTCCTCTTTTGGTTGTTGCTCCTCGACACCTTAGGTTTATCTGCTATTTTTTGCCCTTTTTATTTTCCTTTTTATTTCTGATGGGGATGACTACTTTTAGAGGTCAAACATCAGCCCAGACTTAAGAGTTGTCAATACAGACAGTGACCAGTGGCACCAGGGAAAAGAATAACATCAGGGCAAGTAAAAGAATTTCTCAACAACTAATTCATGCCTACTGCCAACTCAACAGCTGCATCTTGGAGACTTCCTAAATTACAGGTGATAACTTTGTATTTAGCAGTCCCGAATGAATTATTTTTCTTCCTATGAATTTATCCAATCACACTTTGAACCTCTTTAAATCTTTGGCTATCATAACCTGTCAGAAACAGTTACACAACTTAAGTACATGCTATGTTTTCAAGAGAGAGCCTACAAAATGCACATATACGCTATGTAAAAATATAGTAAGATACAGACTATATATTGAAATCTATATTTATATGTCTATACATGTACATATATAACCAAGTTAATCTTAGACCATTACAGTACGTCTCATACAGTGCAAATCGTAGGACAGAAGACCCAGCTGTCCTACGGCTCTCTTACTACTTAAACATTAACGTCTGTCCCAGATAAACCTGCTTCTTGCTGTAACCCATCTCATCGAGGCTTTTGTCTCCTGCTTCTGTGTACACAAAAGCAGCACGGATGACTCATGTTCCATGTCTCTGTTGTGTTTTATGTTTATCCCTTACATGTACCTGACAGCTTCCCTGGCTGGAGCTACTCAGGTATGTTTCCAGCTGGCCTCCTGATCTGGGTGGCAGTTGCATGTACTGGGCATTTTTTGAAACTAATAGCAGCTTTCTACATTTTGTACACTATAAAAAAAATGTGGCCTGCCTAAACATTAAGTAAAAACAGTTATCTCCTGTGTATTCTCCACCTGTGCCAGATGGCAAACAGACTCTGCAGGACATCATTAACATAAAGAGTTGATAAAGAAATAAAGCAGGTTGAAAACATCAGCAGTATTTCTCTTCACCGTGCTATTTCATTTCTTTACAACCCACTCTTGGAGAGAAACAGAGAGAAAAGCTGTACCAAATTGTGCTTGTAAACATGATGTCTCTTGCAGAGTGCCCTGTCCCTGGGATTCTGCAGTTTGGTAAAAGAATATCCAGGATAAGGGCAAACTCAGCAATTCCCAGAGGGCCAAATGCCATTATGGGGGAAGCAGTGCTCAAGGCTTTTCCAGGTCAGCTCTTTGGAAAAGGTACTAGGGTTAGCTTTTCATTCAGGGGCACTGTTTTCTTTCAGTTCCATGGAAAAAATCTAGATTCCCTTCTAAAACTTTTCAACATGCAAACAAACAGTTAAAAAGAAGTATGGAAAATTTTCATTTAAAGAAGTCACATAGAAGAACCCAGTGAGCAGAAAGAAGTCTTTAGCTCCACCCCATGACTGTTGAATATGTTTCATGGAGCAGCCTCTTCTGATGAGGTGAAGACTAAAAAGCAAGTAAACTGAAAAGGCACTATGTGCTATGACAGAGAGCAGAGTATCTGAGCAGAGGGCTCTCACTAAAGAACAGTGAGCTAAACTCCTTTAAGCTCTCCATATGGTATGAGCCTGGCATGCTCAAGCCTTACTGGATGTTTACAGGGACAAATGATGTTAAGGAAGCAGATTTTATTTCAACTTTTTGTTCCAAGCCAAAAGGTATCTGTAATCCATTCTACTCCCCATTAAAGTCTTTTGATGCGGATCTGTTAGCTGTTTTGCGTGGTAGTCTGTCTAATTTTATGAGCGCTGTTTTGCAAGCCTACCTGGCAGACTATGAAAACAAACTTCTCGGGAAAAGATGCTTTCTCTCTGGCAGGAAGCCAGGGTGTGCACTGCAAGCACTAGATAAATGTAGGAAGAAAACATATCCTGTCATCTCTGCAACTTGCCAGGCAAAACCTCCTCGAAACTGCAGATCAGGCTTACAAGCTTAGCTTTGGCTTATTTTCTTTGTGCACTTCACTAAGAATCTGTTACCTTTCCCATCTAGGGTTTATACAGAATTTACTATTGCATCCTTTCCTCACATAATTCAAGCTGACGTTTTGATATAGACCGTGGTCATCCATTCTGTTGCTGGAATGAAATGACTGCAAATGACCAACCACATCTACAAATTGCCTGACTTTGTTACCACAACATGGCTGAGTAAATGTCTTTTATTTATGCAAATAGGAGTCTGTGACTTCTGGGAATGTCAGTTTAGTACTTCCAAAATTACATGGTTGACATTATAAAAAATTCAGATTCTTATACACATTCTTTTGCCATGTATAGGTATGAAATGTGAAAGGTTTAAAGGCAGTGTTGTCGTCTACTGTACTTGTTTCTGGTGGGAATTTGTGTGTGTTGTCTTTTTCCTATCCCTTTTTCCATCTCCCACTCTCATGAAACTCTGCACTATCTGGTCCTGTCAAGAGATCCACAGGATCTGTTGATTTCAAAGGTCAGAGACCAGGCCAATTCTGCACAGCTGACAAGGAGATGGCTCAAATTCAGATATCTTATAGGAATAAGCCAAAGCCAAATGGGTGAAATTTTTTTGCACTGTGCAGTGTTAGTACCAAGATTAGTGTGACAGGAAATAAAAAGAAATTTTATATACAATATAATATTTATTAACAGCCTTGATTTGTTTTTGTTGCTTTCCAGGTGGAAGTTCCTCACTGAGAGAACAGTGAGCTTATAAACGCACCTTTATTTGGCGTGTTAGTCACCAGGCCTGTACCCTCTGAGGAAAGCAGCTTTAAAAACCATGGTACAACAGTGCTCCAGATGCACTCTCTATACTTTGGATTGTGATGACAAAATTGCTTGAATAAATCACTGTATGTAATTTAATTTCCACTTTTCAGCTCACATGTGCACAGAGTAAGCTCTATGCCTACCATTCCTGCAACTGCCTTTAACGATGCAGCACCTTGCTCTGTTTTTTTTTTTTGGTTCTCTCACATCACAGTTTGAAGGCTTCAGCTGCACTCACTAACAAACTTTTTCCATTACTGACTGACCCAGACAAACATAAGCTGAAAATTGGTTGCTTTTTCCAAAACACATTACTGTGATGGAAGACATGTTTGCTTTATGATTTCCCACTTCCTTTTAGCTTAACCTCTCCATCTCACCACTCATGTTTTATATTTCAATGAGGCATTTGCCTGCAGAATCTCCATTTCACAGTTTCTGGAAAGTCTCATCTGATTTCTCTCAGCAAATCTCTCCACAGGTGAAAGTGTTGCATCAGAAAAGCAAAAGCTGCACCAGCAGATATTATAGGAGTGCATGAGAATTAAGTAATAGCAGCAGGACTAGTAATTCACACTGGAGCACCAAAACCTTTTAACCTCAGCTCATTCCAAAGACAGCTGTCTTTAAAGACATGAAGAAAAATGAAGGACACACTATCAGAAGGTGTGCCAAATGCAGATTTCTCCATTTCCCCCAACAGGTCGCATCCTTTGGAAACTACTGCCTGAGGTGGCCGCCTGCTTTTGTTCTAGTCAGCCCTGATCTCTACATCAAATACCATATCATACTACATCAACTGACTACAGCGCTTTAAATTTGTACTATTGAAAACATTATCTCTGTTCAGTTTCTTGACCACCCCATCTCAAGTTTTAAGCACTTTTGGAGCTAGTTGACGATGATCCTGGCAACCCAAAGGCCCGATTCTCTCCAGCTCAGTTCTCAGATGTCTACAAACGGTGAAGTTTGTGATTGAAGGAGGAGTTTAGTATCTTCAATTGCATCTGATCCATAAAAAAACACAAGTCTGGACCAATTTCCTGCTTTTGGCTTAGATTCTCAAAGGTATTTTTAGGGATATAATTAAAGTCTTGTAATATTTCAGCAGGTGATTCAGAAAAAAAAATATACAGTGACTATGATCCTCACGTTGTTAGAGGAAGAAACTAGATCTAGGAAACCGTAAACGCAGAAGTTTATCTGAACTTGTCCCCGCTCTGAAGCTGCTGGCTACTTAAGACTCCATATTAAGGGTCCAGCTCACGTGGATTAGTTCCTTCTCAGGGTCACAGGCCCCATGTTCCAATTGGTTTGCTCTACATCTCCAGAAGAGCCCAGTGGGTTCTCAGGACACAGACAAAGTTAAAGCTATCTGGACATAGGGATGGGTCCCTTAATTCAGCACATGCTTTAGCTCCAACAGCTGGAGGTTCAGTTCCTGGAGGCAGTAATTTTCAAAGCCTGGCCTATTGTATCTGCTACAGAAAAAATAACATATTAGAGTTTTATTTGCCTTTATAATTTGGATTGCTAAAACAATACTTAAAAACTTATATTTAAAAGGAAGTTCAGCCTTCCTTCTCAAAGATGACATGATTTGGTTTTGAGGTAAAACCAACACCAACTTGAAATATGTCAGGAAGCATGTGGCAAATTCAGTGCCCCAGTCTATTTGTTCTAAATCATGGTTTAATTCCATTTTGCTGAAGCTCCCTGAGAGTGGCTAGCCCCTGGAACAACAGCACAGCCTGCCAACCATGCCCTCAGGCTTCCTGTCCTTGATGCTCACACCTCCCACCTGGCACTGAAAGCACACATCTAAATATGTGGGGTTTGTCCTGGCAGAGGCTCATGCGTGCCAGGCATCTGGCTTAGAGCACTTGTCGTTGCAACTGCTGATATGGATGCAGGGGAAAGAATGCTGGGCTGGTGAGAGCTCGTCTGTGCCAAACAGAGAGCAAGCAAGGAACTGAGATGTGAATAAGAGGGGCCTGTGTGTTCTATGATATCTTTTTTTTTCATTAAGATAACACAGCCCCTTTCAAATGGAGAATTTAGAGGTTTGTTGCTGGGGGTTTTTTTGTTTTGTTTTTTGGGGTTTTTTAGGGTTTTTTTGGTTTTTTTTTTTTTGTTTGTTTGTTTGGGTTTTTTTGTTGGCCAGATCAGCTTTTCACAGAGAAAAGTCGTTTTAGGTCTCTCAGGAGATGCTGAATGCCTTGTGGGATGAAGCCCTAAATCTGTCAATGAGCAATGCTAGATGAGGTGTGGTCCTGCAGAGCTATTCCCAAACCATCCCCATTCTCGCTCCATGGCCCCTTCCTGAGCTCGCTTGTTTCCAGGAATTACTGGCCTGCTGTTGAGAAATGTGGCTTCGCTCTGGTTCCCAGCACGGCCATGAAAGAAGCAGGGGCATCCGCATCCACATGCGCATTCATCCGGGGAGAGGAGCTTCCCCTCACACCTGCTGCGTGGCACAAAGGACCTGGAGCCCAGCGGGGGGCACGGCCCCTCGCCCAGCCTCCATCTCTCCCTCCCTCCATCTTTCGAGGCAAACAAGCGGACAAAAGCGGGGACTTTCTCTTCCCTCCGCCTCAAGACCGATGTCAGGCCAAGGAGGAGGCAGGGAGTTCTCCTCTCTCCAGTCCCGCTCACAGCTGTGCTACGTGGGCAGTCTTTCCTCCCCTCTGACAGATTTGCACTGGGGCTTCAGTTCTGATCACTCACAGCCACAAACCATGGCTTCTTCCTTTTTTTGGGTCCCTGTCATCAAAGCTGTTAACACCCCCTACTGCTAAAATTCTGAAATATCTTTGAAGTGCTGGATTTTACTGTTGCAGCTTGCTATCTTAACGGGAGGGCAAACTACGAGGCAAAACTCAGGTCAGCCTAATACACTTCATTTCCCTAAGCTCCCTTCACAGCTAGAAAAGAGAAAGGCCCTTCGTGACATCTTTCAGATTTGCTAAATTAGCCCTCCACTCTGAATCACCTTCTGAATAGACTTGTCATGCTCCATTGACTACAGAGGGAGCCCAAGGACAACCTCTGAGATTAACCTTCCACCTCAGGCTCGAGGATGGTGGCTACTTAAATTGACAAATTGCAGAAAAGTTTCTGAATCAAAAGTGTTAACTGAGAGTGTATTACTACAGTACAAAGCACAATAATGGCTGTTAAATTGTTGTTGTCATTGCTAGTAGTAACAACAGCAAATAATGTGTCTTTCTGCTTTTAAGATTAGAGTGGTTTTCATCTCTCTTGACGAAATCCATCTACTCCAAGGGAACTGTAGCATAAATGCTGTGAAGTGGGAAGGTGGCTGCCTTTTCTGCTGTTTTTTCTTCCTCTAAGGGCTTGTCATTCTGCCTTTATTGTACCCCTTCATTGTGACCTGTATGTTAAGGTTGCTGAGCACTTACTCTTTTGAGTACGCACAGCACTGAAAGACAATTTACTGGTCCTTTTCTTCCCATGCTGGTAGACAGAGTCGTGGCTTATTTAGGGAGCTTTCCTGATAAGACAGCAAGTAGGTAGCACTGATGATACACAGGCTCAGTTAAATTCAGCTACTTACAAAACCAGCTTTATCACAGGGAGCATATGTTTTGTCTTTGCGACACTCAGCTGTGCAGGCGGCTTGATGGACTCCTGTCATCAACAGAGGATAATGGCAAAGAGAACTAATGTTGTACTTCACTCCCAGCCAAGGATAAACGGAGGCTTGGTCCTGCCACTCCTTGGGCTTTTGCACTGGGAAACGTCTTATTGAAGCAGTGGGGCTATCTACAGCATATACAGCACAGCACTTCTGTGAATTGTTACAGGACTGAGACTGTATAGATTTTAGGATCTTTGGACATTATGGCATGAATCTCGAGACATTTCTCCAACCTGAAAATGGGCCACTTCATGTTTAGAATATATCCTAAATCAGGTTCTGAATTCAACGTAAAACTTTTTTAGTATATCTTGTCAGAAGACAAGAAGAGAAATCTCTGGCTTTCTTTGCAGCCAGTTCCATCAGGGATGGAACCCTTCAGCACCTTAGTGTGGGCCCCTTTTTTGTGTCTTTCTCTGACAGGTGTACCTGTTTTTTTGCTGTGTTGAACTTTACACCAGGGATTCTGTTCCTACCTTCCAAAATTAGTTCTCCTCAACATTTCTTCCCAAAATTCCCAGGCCCACAGAAGTTTGGAAACTATTTACAACAGTGACTCCATGCAATTGCAGATATCACAGACACATCCCTTCCCAGGTAATTACTTACTCCCTGAATCCTGGGTCAGCAGTACATGGCCTAAGCCCAAGCAGAGAGTAGAAGAAATAGAGACAGCAAGGAAGAAAGAAAGAGAATGAGAAAGGCCAATAGGGATACTATTGCCCTGTGTTACATCTCTTTGGCCACTACCTCCAACATAAATGCTTTGAGGAGAAAGTGGAAGTTGGTTGATTGCTGCAACTGGAGATTCCTTTTGGCTCCCCAGGGAGCTGCTTTGTCAGACTGAGGGCTACTGGTGCTCCCCGGAACAACAACTGCACTTGACTGAGGCTGAGTACCCAGCTACGTAATTAATAATAGAAATACAAGATTTTATGTAATAAAATATCTGAAGTTTTTCAGGCAGGAAAAATCTTAATTATTTGAGTGCAGAACTCTTTTATCATGAACAGCAGATTTTTGAAATTGTATATCAGGGTAAAAGACAAAACAAAACAACAGTCCATATTTCAAAATGCAATTAGCAATAGTATGCTAATTATTGTTATGATATGCTGTTTCTTTATAATTACAGCATATTACATTTTCCTTTCACTCTGCCTCCAGAACCTCCAGTAACAAACACTTAGCAACTACTAAATAGCTATCCATTAACTGAAAAAAATTATCACTATATTTAATTAATTAATTTTAAAGGATTTTCTTGTGTTCTGGTCTCGAGAAGCTTTAGCCTGAACCAGACAGAACATAGTTACTGACCTTTTCAGATCCAAGCCCTTATCTTTTGCTCCTGGGGTAGAAATAGAGTGATGCAGCACATCGAAACGTCTATTAAGTATAACTAAGTGGAACTAAGAAAGCAGAGACTGAATAAATACAAATAAAAAATATTCTTTGCCAATGGAGATAGATTGCTACACAATCACCATTGTGATTGGAGTCTTCTGTACCCCAGAGTACCTGGATGGGATGGAGTAATTTTTCTGTAAAAGACACTTTCTATGTGTGACTGTGCACGTAGATTTATATTTAATGTCAAATCTCATTTGATTACAAGTCAAGTGTAACAGTCTTTCTTAAGAAATGTTCTCAGTAAACCGTGAAGATTTTATAACAGACATGTCTTTTTCTATAAGATTACAGGGGTTTTTATTCTGTTTGGGTTTCTTTAGAGAAGATTAGTACAGGCTAAGTAAGATAAACAAGGAGAGTATATCTGTGTAGATGACTTCCCATGTCACTGTAAAAGATGACAGTGGACAAAGAGTTGTATTTTTACTTTGTGGGAATGCTTCATCTTGAGAAAGAACAGTTGATTGTGCAAATTCTGGTCTCACTGAAAACCAAGTGTTGTTCTGTCATCTACAAGGCAAGGGATGAAGTGAGTGTGTCTGTGCATGCAATTCTACCCTGTGCAAGGCCAGAGGGATGTTGAAGTAAAAACAGATTTTTAATTTCAGCTGCAGTAGTGCATAGGTTGAGCTGTGGGGTCTTAGAGTTCTCAAAATGACCTTTGCACTGCCAGTGGTTACTTTTCTGTGGACATCTCGTCCCAGTCACCACTGTTAGTCTTCCTTGCATACATAGATCCAGTTAATGAACCATCACTGTCAGATGTTTGTAGCAGAACTTGGGTCTCTTCTGCACAAAGTCCTCTCCATTCATATACTCCATATATAACAAAAGGAGTCCACAAAAAGACAGAGATGGCCTTTAAGACCCTAATCCATGAAGGCAACCTACCAGAAAAGAGCTGATCTAAAAGCTCTTTGTTAGGCCTGTTTACAGCTTAGTCAGCATTTGGGGACAGAGGTGAGAAGCACAGGAGACCTGTGTGCCCTGCACCATGGAGCTTTGTAAAGCTAAGTGTGACTTAAGACAATCCTCAAGCAGTGCAGGCTTACTAATGAGATCAGGCATCTCCCATGGAAGAGCAAGAGCATCTCTCATTACTCAGTAATCAAAAAGTGTAACTAACTGCTAAGTAGCATATTTTAAAGGAATTATTTTTTTTCTTTTGTAATTAAACAATAGTGAGCACTTGGTCTCCTTCCCAATGATAGGATTTAGGTTTTTGAGTCCATTAGTGGTTTGAAGAATGCACTGTCAGTTTTCATACCTTGTAATACTTCACTTTCTTTCAAACAATTTCAGAAGCCTGTATAAATCTCCTAGCCTTGTAAACAGCATGAAGCATCTCCCTGTTTTGGCAGTGAGTGATGGAATGGCTTGTATGTAATTACTTATTCTAACATTTTAACTAATAGTTAAACAGAAAACAAAACCAGGACAAGCATTCGGAAAAGAAAGCAGACTTAGGAAAAAAAAGATGATGAAAGAACAAAAATAAAGGAGAAGAAAATTACATACAATAAACATTACCTGAATTTCTGCAAAATTCTATTTAGTCCATTGATGACATTTAATTTCTTTGCTCTACTTTTGAGGTTTAGTCATCCCTCACCAAACACACACACTCATTAAAATCACTGTTAAGATAAGACAGCTGAGCATGACAGGGCTGGATATAAGGCTTTCCCACCACTTAGTTGATAGAGAAATTTAAAAAAAAAATAAAAAAAGAAAAGTCAAACTCCTGATCTGTAACCCATCATTGTGTCAATATTATACAGGTTGAAATAACTGTATACTAAAACAAGCTGCCTTACATAACTGATACGTGTCAGGAATTTGGGACAGACAGACTTCACTATACACAAACCAAAGAGCTATTTTCTGCTAGTATCATTTTCTGGTAGATTTCTTTCTAGTTTGAACTTTTTCTGAATTTACAAAGAAAAGTGTTTATGTGACAAGCAACACTGAAGGGAAATAAGTACAATAAAGAAAGACCATTAAGAATACATGGAATTAATTTAAGAAACTTCAGAAGTCCCCTACAGTTTCCACAACCAAATGACAGCATCACACACTTCTGTGTATTAGTTTATTTAATTCTTTATCGCCACTAAGAGCAAGTAAATTATGTTGATACAATTGGTAAACATATACATTCGCTAGAGCCTCCCACAATCCCACAGAGCTAAAGGAAACATTAAGGGATGTTACAGGATTAATGCTTTCATTCTACAATATGGATATATGGCTTTCATACAAGTTTAAAAAAATTGAAAAGGTAACACACTTCTAGCTTACAAAATCAATATACAAACTGGGAAAAAAAAAAAAGGAAAAGGAACAGGAAAAGAGAGTAACTCATGAGAAGATATATAGCACTGGTTTAATAGATATATACAGAATTAGAAATCCGTTGAATGCAATATTCAGGTTTTAATTTGTTATTTCAACTTTCATTCTGCTTTTCTGCTTAACACTCAAACTACAAGTATCAAGATGATTTCTGTTTGACTTTTTCTTTTTCCATCATCTTTTTTTTTTCTTCCCAATTTCCTCACTTGTTATTGGCAGAGAAAAAGCTTTTTTCTGCCTGGGTTTGGATGTTCACACCTAACTGAAGCTGTTCATCCACTTTGAAGCTTTGAACAAAGCCCTTCCACATACTAGGTGTGACAGAAGGGAACATCACTCTGATACTAAATCCCACCGGCCATTTCATCGGCATATGTTTTGCATATTCCTTAGACACAGCTATCCTTAAACTGATATGCCAGTGAGTGGCAAGAAACCTAGCTTTTCATGCTACATACTAACCTTGCATCCTCATGTAAATAAAAACACAGGACGAAAAGCCCTTTTACTTCTGCCTTAGCTTGAAAACCTGGCAGCTCTAGTCATGAGACACATTTTGAATTAAAGGATGCACTTTTTAATGGAGTTTCGCTTCCCCGTAGATGGGGAGATATATATATGCAGTATGTAGGCATCCATATTTAGAGGCCTGCTGTGTTTGATGCTGACATCCTCATTAGATGGTTTCTAGCCCCAAGCCTGTCTCTGTTTCAGGTCACTTAAGCAGCAATGCACTCTGGATTATCAAAGCCATTTCCTTCAGCTGTAAAAATCTAGATGAACTATATAATTACAATATGAGAAGCGTAATGAATGACTTAAAGATAAAAGTTAAATTACATCTCATTGCCAGGTAGATTAGGGTGAGGGAATTCAAACAGTGTAATTAATTGAATGAAATTGGCTATGAGTAAGACAGCACTGCAGACACTATCCATTTTCCTAGCCTCATATCAGAGAACTCAGGGCTAAAGCTTTTGCACATTCTTTACCTTTGAATGACCTTCTGAAATGGGAATACTTGGGAGCCTCTGTTTTATCTCATCCATAAATTCATACACTGGACACATGCTTCCAGTTTTGTTATGGGTTTTGTTTGCTACTATTTTTTTTCTAAGAAGGGAATAAGAACTGTAGGTACAATTTTTTTCATAGGCAAGAAGATAACTACTGAGATTTTAGCCACCTGGGACCCCAAGACACTCCACATATAAATGCCAAACTGCAGAATGAGCAAAAGGAATAATCAGCCCCACCATAAGTTAATGATGGTTCAATATAGCTGAATTCCCATATTTTCCTTGAAATTTTTCTGCTCAGGTCCAAGTGATGAGGCCACAAGGCAGACTACCACTTTGAAGAGTAGCAGAAAAGGACCATCAGGAAAATTATTAGACTTGAGCATCATTTATTTTTGGTCCAAAAGCACAAAAGTTTTTTGCTGCTAGGAATAATGCTACCCAGACTTTCTGCAAATGCAAACACCCATGGGGCAGAAGAGGCTCTTTCTGTGTTCCACTTTGCTCAGGCAAGTCTTCCACTATCCCTGAAGCTCTATGTATTTTCCCTTTAATTTGATGATAATAGAGGACACAGTGGGAACAGATGCAGTTTCTTGTCAATGTTTATCTAGCTAAGGTGTTTTCCTGTTTGAGGGCAGACAGTCTTTCATCCTTGTCTCTAATTTTCAATCAACTGTGATGCGTTTCTGTCCCCTTGGAAGCCTCGCCCAGGTTGAGCTACAATGAAGGTTTTAGCAGCAAGCCACCCTCCTGCTGAATCCAGAATCCCATTCTCATACTTCTATGTTCATTATAATCTTCTGATTAACAAGTTCATAATCTGTCTTTTAAGGACACAATGAGAGGTACTTCATGGTAGGGACTTGCTGGCTTTATTTTGTAACAATCCAGCAAGAAGTGTAGAATACAGCTTCAAACATGAGGAAGGATCAACAATACCCACAAAAATTTGGCTGAGGCAGAGTGCCTCAGCAGAATTGACAGAAACCTACAAATTCTATCACAATTAGGGATGAGTGGGGGAAGGCAGACAACAGGTATAATCTGTCCCTGCAAAGGAGAACACAGTCTTCGATTCCCAGAAGATACTGTCCTAGAGAGTTTAAAAAGATGAGATACTTACCCCCAGTAACATACTGCTATAAGAATTCTATAAGAATATGGGAAATGGGAAAGACTACTGCATCATGTCAATACGGTGTACCTCATCAATATTTTGCTTTAGAAAAGTGGCAGGTTTACATTGCTAATGTTGTTGTAGTTCCTAAACCGAGAGTAAGTCAGGTTGGCTTTTGTCCCAAGATCATCATTGACATTAGACAAAGGAAACTCAGATAAATTTCATCGTATGTTAAAGGATTCCATTAAACAAATTGGAATGCTACACAATGTTTATCTTCAGACACTCCCTGATAGCAGCATGGTTATTTTCAGGGAGTTTATAGGCCTGTTTCTATAAACAGTCTCCGTAAGTATTCATATCTCCTTAGTTCATCCTACTGCTGCATTTTTTTACTTGAATTGTCCATTGTCACATACCAAGTGTTGAAGAATATACACTAAAGAAACACGTTACACTTTCTCCTATAAACATCATCATAACTTGCACTCCTAAACCAAAAAAGGCAGACATAGTAATGTCTCCTTTTGATATTTTTTGCTGTTAGACATGTTGTATTGCGGTTGGAGTGGGACTTTACTTCTCCGTAACATTCTATATTTGATCAGTTTTCATTAAGGCAAAATTAAGCTAAGCATAAAAAACAAATGTGCCAGCCTTCCCTACTCAAGGAACATGCAAAAGAAGTTAGTATAAAATGCTCCTGGCTTCATATCTATCACTTCTTGACAGTCTCCAACACTGTTGATACGTTTTATAGTTATTATTCTTTCATTTCTCATAATTTTTCTCCTTTGAAAAGAAGTACAATGCAGAATGCCATTATGGAATTAGAAGATGAGAATCAGTAAGTTACAACTTAGTATCTACATGTGTGTACAACAAAAGTTTTCCCTTCCTGGAGCCTTGCCTTACAGTTTTACTGCACTTAATAGTCTGTTAAATATGCTAGGCCGCCGTTCTCTTTCAATACGGGCACTTCTGTTGGGAGACATGTCAAAGTCAGAAAATGCACCAAACCTCAAATAATGTTTTGAATCACATTACAGACAGGCCTAGTTGCCTAGAAGCACAGCTCAGCCTAGTTAGAGGAAGGGAAGAGAGCTACACCCAAATTCCTCTAAGTTTAAACTTTCTAGAATCCAGAGTCTGGATGCAGATTCATCTCTAGCAACTTATGCTGATGTTCAGCAACTCATCCCTCTCTTTTCTAAGAGATTTTGAGTGCTCAGAAAAAGCTGCCATTTGGGGGATTTCTATCATCTCCCCATACTGTATTTTAGCTGTAGCAAATGAAGATGGAAACCACTTCTCAAGAAGTACTTTCATGAAACCAGCTTTAGTTGATCAAACTAGCTAAGGAACACATCTATGCTAAGTCATTTTCCATTGTAACAGGATAGCACCAAGAGGGTAAAATACATATTTCATCTGAAGTAGCTGCCCCCACAGCACTGTCAGACAAAGTTTCCCTCCCAAAGGAGGGAGAACAAAAAATCAGAAAGCAAATAAGGAAAAATTTCAGAACGACTCAAGAGGAGACTGAGCAAGATAGGGTGGGAAGAGGTTTTCTTCTCTTGCCTCTTGCTTTCTTGATAATGTCACTAGTGAAGCAACTGCTCCTGTTAGGTACCAGGTACCTCCTTTCAGGGCTGACCTGATTGACCTATTCTATTCAACCTTCCTCTGTGTTCTGCCATGAATTACTTTTATAATCTCCTTCATAACCACAGTTTCCAGAGAATGTTTTCTGCTGGTTTGTTGGAAATTTTCATCATTGTTTATAAACCATGACAGATACAACTCCAATTATTTTCAACAATAAGATGCCAATACAGATCCAAACATATGTGGCTAAGTAGTACAGAGGAAGTGTTCTCCTATTTCACATCCTTTGCTACCAGGACTGCTGCACTTTCTTCTGGACCTAACATGGTATTTTTTTATTTGTTTCTTTGTTTCCTGTAAACTCTCTCCATGGAGGCCCTACACTTGACTGGCCTCCGTCAAAAAATATTAGGAATGTTCCTTTAACAAGCCAGCTGGGCAGTTAGTCATAAGGAAACACAGGGGAATTTATTTTCTTAATTGAAAATGTGGAAATCAGAAGTCACATCTAAAGTTTACTAAAGGGTAGTCAAACTGTTGGTCTCAGCATCATTCCCAACCCCTGCCAGCTCCATATGAAATATGGACTAGATTAACCAATGTAAGAGAATGGTGCAACAGTGTTTGCACTCAAAGCTGAACCACTTTAAGTGAACTGATGCAGCATTTAGACAGACAAACCTTTGGTGAGTGAAAAAGCTTCTTTCTCCCTTTGCTTCCAATCAGACCTACCAATTCATTAGTTTAAGTCTGAGGCACAAGCACAGGTAGACCTGATTAGACCACGAACATACCAAATAGCACCCAGAAACACCCAAATAGGAGCCTTTACGATGGCCCCCAAAAGAAATAAACATCCACCACATGTTGGGGACATTTTTAAATATACCACTGGCTCAGGTATGTCTAACAGCACAGTCAAAATAACAAGGACATCAACACGGACTGCAAAACACACCCAAGGAGTCTGGAAAATAATTGTGTGGCTAGTCTACCTTGAGCTATGTGCAGCCTTGGCTAGCTGGCTTCAAAAGGGTTTGGGAACATCTACAGAAGGACTTGCCTCTCTGGGAGTTCAAATCAGCCATACCCTCCATGTAAGAAAAAAAAAGAGGGTAAGTTCTGCAATTCTTACAAATTTTTTGCATAGAAAAGGGGAGTGATGTTAGTCTGGAGAAAAACTCTCTGCTTGTCTACAAGCTAATCCCAAAAGAGCAATGAGATTTACTCAGATGAACACACCCTGCTGTAGCTTTGCTGAAGTCAGTGGGTACCCACAGCAGTACCAGGGAGACTATTCCTCTTGAGCAGCAGGTAAGCCTGCAGCCTACGCAAACAGCAAAGCTTATTTCTTGCTGTTGAGTTTAAGTTTTAGAATTTAAAAGTGATGATTTTGAAATTGATTTGGGCATAGAAATCCCTTATGTTTCCTCTGAAAAGTCTGGTCTGATGTTTGTTAAAAAATATCTGGGGACAGACCAGCCCTTTGTCAGATCTTTTCTCTATTTTGTGACTTTTCTCAGGACTATATTATAATTTAAAATAGGCAACATTCAACAAACTGAAAAACAGCTGGTTATTTTTTTCCCTGCAGACCATTTGAAAAAAAAAATATCAGAGAACTATTTTTATTTTGACTGAGCTTTTACAAGATCTTTTTGCTTATAAAGAAATGAAAGAGAACAAAAGGTACTGGTTTTATATTTCCCCTCTGCCTTGCTAACAGAGAAAGAAAATTTAATTTCATTCTTATTGGGTTCAAGTCCCACAAATTGCCCCTTTTTTGGTCAAAACCATTAACTATCTCATGCAATTTCCAAACAGATTTCTTCTGTTAATTCCCACCAAACATAATACTTTTCAAGCAGTTATAATTAAAAACAACAGGAAGATTCCCAATGATACAAAAGGAAGTTGGATCAAGCTGAATTGCAACAATTTCAGCTAGAGTTCCAAGAAAAGGATATTTTCCCTTCTGGTAAAATAAGCAAATAAAACATTTTTCATCTTTTATAGGTAAAACAGGGGACACTACCACCCACCAGCAGTGATAAACCAAAAAATGCAAATTTTTTTGTTATCATTCCACTTGGAAAAATCATTGCTAGAAAACTGTGAAAAATTAGGACTCTTCTGCCTCCAAATGTTGAAAGATTTCAGAATTTTTCCTGTCAACATCCAAAATATACCCAAGAATAGGAGTGCTACTGGCTTTTATCTGGAGATGGTGGTATTTTGGAATGAGCATTTACCACTCACCAAAAAAAATCTGTGCCTTTAAATACTCAACAAAATGCCCCCATCCTTTCCTTAAACAAATAATCTCATATAGTTATCCAAAGGTAATGAGAATTTGAGAAATGAGTCTGGGGGCTTTTTTAAGATATAAGGTACCAATCTTGAATATAATTGCATCCAGCCAATCTCCTATGTTCACACAGGGCATCACTGGCTTCAGCAGAGCTCCACATGGGTTCGGGTTCTGCTTGCATGGAGTAGTTATCAGATTGAGACCTATGGCAAGACTTGAGGAAAAAATATTTTAAAACCCTCTACATTGTTCAATATACAATAGACATAATTTTCTAAATGAGTTTGGAGTCCTTTATTACAGGCCTCTAAAAATTGTTGTTAGGGTTATACATAAAAATACTAAAGTAATTAAAAAAGGATATTTTTTTTTTCTGTGTTTGCTTGTTTCCTTCTATGGTACCATTAAGCTATAAATAATTTTAGGATAAAATGCCTAGGTATAAATGAAATTGTTAACTGATCATGTTTGCTGATGTCCCTTTCTCACATTGCCCAAGTTGGCTCCATTAATCCAGCATCTTCTCTTGTTTCTTGCCTTCCTTTTTCTTCTTCTTGGACTCTGTCAAGATAACAATAACCAGAAAAAATTAGCATCTATCAGTCACTGCAATGTTTTATCCAATATCCCTGAAAGATCCTGCTGCTTTCTCCACACATGTAAGGACTAATTTTCTATCCTCATTATGAACAAGGAAAGGCAAAACAAGAGCAAAAAAATGGAAAAAAAGGAATAGTTGAGACACTAGGGAAGACAGAAAGGGGGTGCATGATCAGTTCAGAACCCTTCCTATCTGAGCAGCTGACCCTGTTTGGCATGCAAAGCATTGTCTCAGGAACTTGCTTCAAAAATAAGAAAACAGCAGGCAGCTCCTGGAGAAACCAGGTCATGGCTCAGTGGAGAGCTGGAAGAAAGCTTTGCACACACTACCCACACACAAACCCCTCCCTTTCTTCCTTTCTATTTCATTGTTAGTCTTTGGCTTTCTCTGAATATGAGAGCAACTCCAGAATGTGGTGAGAAAGCTCACTTGTTTCTTTAGCTTCTCCATTGCCAACCCTTCCCTCTTTGTCTGGGACAAACACCCACGTACACTTGAGAGGCAACTGAATTTTGGCCCCAAGTCATCAGAGCACGGTCTGTCCAGCCAGCTGGTACTGATAGGACAGGGAAGGGACTAGGGAGTATCTGCTGCTTTGATTAATTTAGGGTAAATAAGAGAATGATGTGAAGGTACAAGTGAAAGTTTATTTATTTTACTCTATACTACTATATTATTTATATATTATACTACCATCTGCAGGAACTTCCATTGTGCTATAATGGGTAGTGTAGTGTTCTACAGGTAAAGAAAATTCACAGAGGGACCTATAAAACTAATATGAATTAAGAGGATTAGGTGCTCTTGTAGCACATGTCACCTTGAAACGAGGAGAACATCTCCCACTGGGAACATGAATAAATCCTTGCAGATACCACCACAAAACACATTAGAACAGGTACTACAGAGGGACAGAAACTGAGTTTCTGTGAATTCTCGCTCTATTATCGAACCTCTTGGATTCTGTATCGATTGCACTCTCCCTTGCACTCTCTTTTCCCTCACAACACTGCTTTTTCTGAAAGAAACAGCAGTATTTTATCAATCAGACCAGCACCTGAATCTGTAAAATCCATTTAGATTCAATACAAGTAGGTAGGCACTCTGCAGAGTTCAACTAAGTTTACTAAAAGCAAAGGAGACATGGGAATATGGGCTGACCATTAATACGACTCTACTGAAGAGTGTGTACAGTTCATGGTAGGGGTGAAGTCACCACCAGGAGAAGCTTTTTAGTCTGGAGTTGTGAGATCACATCAGGGCTCCATCCTCAAAGACTATGTGCCTTGCACTTGACTTGAGGTACTGGACAACCCACTGTTTATTCATTTGCACTTGGCCCAGTGGCTCTATAGCTGTGTATCACCCAAGCTGCCAAACCCACCTACCTACAAAGACAAGTGATTCTGCTCCGTAGCTCAGCAGAGTAAAACCTTCATGAGTGGCACGTAATTCCTCTCACATTAAAGGTACTCCCACCACAACAACTTAATCTTTCAGACAGATGAGCTGTATCGATGCAGAACTCATTTGCTCCATCAAATGACATGCACCCCTAAAGCAACATTAAAAAAAAAAAGGCCCCCAAAAGAAAACTGCTTAAATATTTCCTAGTCCTTAGGCTGTTTTAAAAATCCTACCACAGACACCTATATCCAGGTACTGACCCATGAAACTGTTGCTGTTCACACTCTCATGCTCAAGTCTGTTCACAGCTACCCTCCACCTGTTGTGATTTTGGTCAGGCTACAGGCCACAGCATGTCCATGGCTAACAAAGTATAAGGTTCCTTTAAGTTCCTCCTTAAGTTCCTTTGTTCATGTTTTCTCATTGCTCAGACCTACTTCCTGCATCTGTATCATCTTCACTGTCCCCATCTCTGTTCACCCTACACTGCTATTTAAACTTTTATGACATGCTATCAGGTCGGCTCACACAGTCACACTTTGACCCATGTCACTCTCATCACTAGGTCTGCCAACGCTTCCCTTCCCAGTAACAAGGATTGACTGAAAGAGTAGCAATAAAACCACACTCAAAAATCTAACCAGTTGACAGTACAAAACCAGTTACCTGAAAGCTCAACCATCCTATGCCTCAGCACCAGTTGTAGCCATCTACAAGTGAGGGAAAGATCTCCTAGATACACTATCAACAATAATTCCATTCAGATTCCTATTCCATACATTAAAACTATCAAAATTCAGTTCAGCTTAGCACAGATTGGATGCCAGGCCTTTGGCTCAGCGATTTTCTGCCAGGTCTCTTCATGCGGTCCCAGCCTGCCATCAGAAATTATAGCAACCTGTCACGAAGTTCCCACTGAAACAGGCTTTTTGTGCAGTGGAGGGAAGGGATGAGGGTTGCCGTTTGCCAGCTGCTCCAAGTGCGTTGCGGGTGTTAGTGCCCCAGCCAAACTATCCTTCTGCCTTTGGCACAGCTCAGCACACAGCCACACTGAGGGAAGCAGCAGCAGGAGCTATATCTTCTCCACCCTGAACCGGGTTTCCTCCACCTCAAGGAAATATCTCTCTTTACCATCCCTGTGCATCCTTTCAGCAAAACAAAAGTACCAGGAGAGTGAGCTACGTATGCTTCAGAATATTGATGAGGATGACAAAACACTCCTCAGTTTTTGTGTCTGTTTTACAGCATACACTTTGCCCCTTCTCTCTTATCTCCCCACTGAGAGGCAGCCCACTGGTTCACTTGCTCAGACAGAGGCCAGGATCCTGGAAGAGGGCACGTACAAAGAGCAAATTCGGAATACTTGGCAGTCCCTGCAGAACACAGCAACCAAGCACTGCACAGCCATCCCGTTCTCAGAGCACTTCCAGAGAGATAAAAACACCCACACAGTGTTGTACAAATAGCCCTGCAAGAGCAAACTGTGTTGATGCACACACACAAAGGATTATCTAATCACTCATCACCTGAATAACCCTATGAATAGTTGTATGCCTAAGAATTATTCACAGGATTAAAGGCTGTGTGGTCATGGATTAGCACTAGTCCCATTTCTGTGGGCCCATGACGACTGGTAAAAAAAATTCCAGTGGGAATCTTATCAAGTAAACAAATTAGTTTGATAAGCAGAACCATCTCTATGCAATTTGGAATGGCAGCAGCCCTCTTTAAATAGCCATCTTTATTCTGGAGCCTTATTCTTACTATGCAAGCAGCAAAGGAAAGTAATTATGCCAAACAGGAGCCACATACCATTTGAAGCCACTCTTAATGTATAAGGCACAAAAGGGAGGTAATTACATTTTAATGGAAGCCAAGATTTGCAGGTACTTATTTTCATTTGTTGAGAAGAAGGTAACAAATCACTCGTGGCACTGCTGAACTCCTATATAAAAACATCAAGCAGTGTCCCCAGAAGCAATATAAATCATTCAAAATAGCAAAAGCTGTGCTGATGGAAGGCTGGAGTGAAGAATTTCAACACCAGGTGTTCAGGATACAGTTTTCCCAGTAACTAGCACTCAGTCCTACTGAGCACAGAGGAAGACAGGTTTTCCAAAGGGCTCTCCACCTCTCGTTGGGGCAAATTTTCTAGAGCACCTGGTTGCCATGGTGGTGCAGAGCACTTCCAAGTTTTGGGGATGAAATGTCAACTGATGTGGGAGGGAGCAGTCTTGACTTTGACAAAACCAAGGACTTCATCCCTTGGGGGGGGGGGGGGGGGGGGGGGCGAAAAAAATCACCCTAAAGAGGTTTACCCTGCTCTTTTAGAACAGAAACTGTACTATCTTCTGATTTCACTGACTTGCAGAAACAAATCCCTTGATTTCTGAAATACCCTTTAAATATGGTATTTCTTCCGCTTCCAGAGAAACAGACCATTTGATGGCCATCTAATTAGTTTTCCTCCTATTTTCCTGCCTTACATAAAGCATTTATGTATTCCAAATGAGTTTAAGAAAGAAAAACTACATTATGATGGCAATTCTGTTCCAAAATTAATTCTTCTGACAAGCATCTTCGAGAAACACACTGTTCTACTGGATGGAAAAAAAAAAAAAAANGAACGGAAGGAAAAAAAAAAAAAAAAAAAAGTAATACTCCACTAGCTAAACAGGCAACTTTCCAATGAATCAGATGACATTGACATGACTTGATATACCTGGACTCGCGCAAAGCATTTGGCACTGTCCCGCTCTCTACAACTACCTGAAAGGAAGCTTCTTCTCCCAAGTAACAGGAGATAGGACAAGAGGAAAGGGCCTCAAGTTGCACCAGGGGAGGTTTAGATTGGATATCAGGAAAATAATTTATGCTGAAAGGGTTATTATGCATTGGAAAAGGCTGCCCAGGGAAGTGTGTGAGTCACCATCCCTGGTGGTATTTAAACGATTGGTAGACATAGTGCTTAGAGATATGATTCAGTGACGGATTTTGTCAGTGTTAGGTTGATGGCTGNTTCAGTGACGGATGTTGTCAGTGTTATGTTGATGGCTGCACTAGATGATTTGAAAGATAGAAGACATTTTGAAATTGCCTTTGAACCTAGGCAATCCTATGATTCTATCCTTGTCTCTAAATTGAAAAGACAAGCATTTGAAAGATGGACCACTCGGTGGACAAAGAATTGGCTGGATGGTTGCACTCCAAGACTGGTGGTTAATGGCTTTATGTCCAAGTGGCAAGCAGTGATGAATGGCATTCCTCAGGGTTTGGTATTGGGGCTGATGCTGTTTGAATGAGTTCGAGTGCATCCTCAGCAAGTTTGCTGATCACACCAAGCTGCGTGGTGTGGTCAACACTGGAAGAAATGGATGTCATCCAGAGAGACCTGGACAGGCTTGAGAGTTGGGCATGTGCAAACATCATGAAATTTAACCAGACCAAGTACAAGGTCCTGTACCTGAGTCAGGGAAATCCCAAGCACAAACACAGGCTGAGTGGAGAACGGATTGAGAGCAGGCCTGAGGAGAAGGACTTGGGTGTGCTGATTGACAAGAAGCTCAACATGAGCCAGCAATGCATGCTCACAGCCCACAAAGCCAACTGCATCCTTGCCTGCATCAAAAGAAGCACGGCCAGCAGGTCAAGGAATGTGATTCTCCTCCTCTTCTCCACTTTCATGAGACTCCTCTCTCATTGCATCCACCTCTGAGGCCCTCAACATAAGAAGGATATGGACCTATTGAAACAGGTCCAGACAAGGGCCATGAAAATGATCAGAGTGCTGGAGCACTTCTCCTATGAAGACAAGGTGGGAAAGTTGGAGTTGTTCAGCCTGGAGAAAGAAAGACTCCGGGGAGACCTTACAGTGGCCTTTCAGTACCTAAAGGGGTCCCACAGGAAAGCTGGAGATGATCTCTTTATCAGGGAGCATAGTGACAGGATGAGGGCTAACAGTTCTGAACTGAAAGAGA
>VXBW01004606.1:1669789-1739000 GCA_013400375.1 Thinocorus orbignyianus
AAAAAGTAATACTCCACTAGCTAAACAGGCAACTTTCCAATGAATCAGATGACATTGACATGACTTGATATACCTGGACTCGCGCAAAGCATTTGGCACTGTCCCGCTCTCTACAACTACCTGAAAGGAAGCTTCTTCTCCCAAGTAACAGGAGATAGGACAAGAGGAAAGGGCCTCAAGTTGCACCAGGGGAGGTTTAGATTGGATATCAGGAAAATAATTTATGCTGAAAGGGTTATTATGCATTGGAAAAGGCTGCCCAGGGAAGTGTGTGAGTCACCATCCCTGGTGGTATTTAAACGATTGGTAGACATAGTGCTTAGAGATATGATTCAGTGACGGATTTTGTCAGTGTTAGGTTGATGGCTGCACTAGATGATTTGAAAGATAGAAGACATTTTGAAATTGCCTTTGAACCTAGGCAATCCTATGATTCTATCCTTGTCTCTAAATTGAAAAGACAAGCATTTGAAAGATGGACCACTCGGTGGACAAAGAATTGGCTGGATGGTTGCACTCCAAGACTGGTGGTTAATGGCTTTATGTCCAAGTGGCAAGCAGTGATGAATGGCATTCCTCAGGGTTTGGTATTGGGGCTGATGCTGTTTGAATGAGTTCGAGTGCATCCTCAGCAAGTTTGCTGATCACACCAAGCTGCGTGGTGTGGTCAACACTGGAAGAAATGGATGTCATCCAGAGAGACCTGGACAGGCTTGAGAGTTGGGCATGTGCAAACATCATGAAATTTAACCAGACCAAGTACAAGGTCCTGTACCTGAGTCAGGGAAATCCCAAGCACAAACACAGGCTGAGTGGAGAACGGATTGAGAGCAGGCCTGAGGAGAAGGACTTGGGTGTGCTGATTGACAAGAAGCTCAACATGAGCCAGCAATGCATGCTCACAGCCCACAAAGCCAACTGCATCCTTGCCTGCATCAAAAGAAGCACGGCCAGCAGGTCAAGGAATGTGATTCTCCTCCTCTTCTCCACTTTCATGAGACTCCTCTCTCATTGCATCCACCTCTGAGGCCCTCAACATAAGAAGGATATGGACCTATTGAAACAGGTCCAGACAAGGGCCATGAAAATGATCAGAGTGCTGGAGCACTTCTCCTATGAAGACAAGGTGGGAAAGTTGGAGTTGTTCAGCCTGGAGAAAGAAAGACTCCGGGGAGACCTTACAGTGGCCTTTCAGTACCTAAAGGGGTCCCACAGGAAAGCTGGAGATGATCTCTTTATCAGGGAACATAGTGACAGGATGAGGGCTAACAGTTCTGAACTGAAAGAGAGGAGATTTAGATTAGATACCAGGAAGAAATTCGTTATTATGAGAGTGGCAAGGTGCTGGAACAGGTTGCCCAGAGAAACTATGGATGCCTCATCCGTGGAAGCGTTCGAGACTAGGCTGGATGTGGCTTTAAGCAACCTCGTCTCAGGGGAGGGGAGTTAAAACTCAATGATCTTTAAGGTGCCCTCCAACTCTAAACATTCTATGATTCTATGACTTTTATTTCATTAATATATTACGATTTATTATACCCTCTATACTTTAGCTCGGTTTTGTTTAATGACCTTCTCCAGTTGTCTGTAAGAGTTTCTTGATTTCTCCACTCTTCAAGTCCTCATCCCCAGGTGGTTTGGTTCTGCTTCTCATTGTGCTAAAATTCTGTGTTGGATAGATTTGTATTTGTTCCCCAAAATTTTCAGGAACAAATAAAATGGACCCAATTCAAACCTAAAGGGTGGAGCTGCACCATATAAGCCAGGAAGTCAGGCTGCAATGTGTTATGAATGCGGAACAGCTAGATTTATGTCTGTAACAAACACTAATGCATCTGACCAAGACATGGACCAAAGGGCCACTCACAAAGAAAGTTTCACTAATTTTCTTTCTTATTGGAATTGCTGGAAGAAATAAACACAGAACAAAAAATAATCAAATTTATTCTAAAACTGTCCACAACACTCTAAAACAATTTTAGACAGTCAGAAGCTGCTGCTTGAACCTGACTTTTGGCTGTAAGACCTAAAACACATTCACTTTAACATCCTTACATAAAACTCATCAGGAATTAGAGGAAGTTGATTTTTTTTTAAGTGGTAATTTGTTGAAACCAAGAATTTTCATCAGAAAGATTTAATTTTGGTGATTTTCTTCATTCAAAAGTTTGAGAGAAAATGTTTCAAAATTTCCTGCACAGAAACACGTGCATTTTCTGATTTTTCTAGATGGCCAATTTGTCCAGAGACAAACATCAGTAAAGTTTAATCTCATTTTCTTTAAGTCCAGGTCACACATATCTAAGACATCAGAGCCTTCAGAGTAAGCATTCAGACTGCAATGCATAAAATTTTCAAGTGAAGTTTGTTTTGTAATGGGAGATTGCTGAAGGGCTCTGGCTGACACATAAGTGATTTCCAGAAGTAGCTCACTTTGCTGCTTCTTCTAATCTGTCTCTGGTACACTTGCACTGCTGCTTCTGTAGGCTTTGGACTTTATTACTGTTCTTTGTCATATTCTGTGCTCTCAGCACAAGAGGAACACAGTCCCAGCTGCCTCTTCAGCCCTCTGTCTGTGCTGTACACAAGATCCCTCTTAATGCCAGCGAGACAGGTGCAGGCACAGACACATTCAGAGTTGACTCCCTACATTCATGTCTGCAGGAGACCACCAAACCCAAAAAGTATCAGTAATCCATTTGGAGTTTAGTACACACCTACGCAGCAAAAAGATTGCACGTTGAGGCAGTTCATATGTCAAACTGAGATCTGTGTTATACATAAAAATATAGATATTTAGCAGAAAGTTGTTTGTGACATGCTGTGAATAGAGACTCTGTTATTTACTTAGTTTCTGAAAACCAGGCACACACGTTTCTCAGTTGTACTTTCTGTGTCTGCCCCAAGTGGCATTTACCCTGAGGGTACAGGACATGGGCTTGGCTTTGGTTGGGGCTTTGCACTCTGAGAAGTCACCTGCAAAACTTTTGCTGTTAGCACAGACAGAAGATACAGAGATGGCGACATGGAAAATAAGATGGAGGGATAAAGAAGGGGTAAAAAAGGAAACTTGAAAGGAAGGGAAGTGAAGAAGTAGAAAAGGAAAGGAAAGTACAGAAAGGAACGAACAGAGCTTTCTCTCTGTTTCAATGCTGGGAACAGTAACGAGTGTAAACATTTGCTGATGGCATATCTTTTATCACAGCAAATCCCACAGCTTCAGGCATTTTCACGGCTCAAGGGCACTGACTAATGCCAAGGAGGCTGGACTGCTCTTGCAAGCCAGGAAAGTGAGACAATGAGTGTGTAACAGAATTGGCACATACAAAGCTATTTAAACTTTTACCCACAAAGGTCTGTATTGAACCTAAGAGAAACCATTGCAGGCACAAGAGGGTTAAGCAAGAACACTTGTTACATCCAGTTTTCCATCTTTTGGGGCAGCATATTAAAAAATAAGCTGCAATACACACCAATAAAAAAACCCAATAGAGGTCTAGGTTTCCCATGAAACTTCCCAACCTTTTACTTTTCAAAAGCACCTGTAAAAGTTGCAGAACAACTAAGAATTGAAAAACACTTATTTTAAATATGTATACATATATATTTCTATTTCTCCCTCTCCAAAAAGCATTTTCTGCTCCCTGGAATTAGGGTTGTGTCAATCAGATTGATATTATGTTATGTGTATGCAAACTATTTATCCAAACACTATAAATTTTCAAAGGTACGAAAGCAGTCTCAAGGGCAACTACAGTGCAAAGCCTCCAAGAAACATAACGCAATGGAAGCAGAAAAAAAAAAAAAAAACATTAAAAGACATCCAAACTTTATTAGTTATGGGCTGCACTGGCAGCTTGCGGCTGATCCATGTTGAAACCACCATTGTGGTTTTTTTTCTTGTATGGCTTACTCTTGTTCCCACTTAAACTGAGAAAAATTATATTTCCTCATCTTACATTGGCAACAAGATATGTCTCAGAGCCTAAAGTTTCCAGTGAGTTTTACTTCGTCTTGAAATAACAAGCCTTGTCCTCATACTAGCAAGGGGCACAGGGAAACACAACCAAGCATTTAGTACCCAGTCTCACCCCTCTGAACCACTGTTTCTTCTCTTGGTTTTCATATTTCTCAGCTTCATAAGGCATAAATTATTCATGGTAAAACTGCCTCTCACAATGTTTATGCAGTGCTCAGTACAATGGCACTCTTTTTCAGTTGAGGCCTCTGGGCACTCATGCAATACAAATAATCATGATGATAGCAACAATAATAACAGCCAGCTATGCTGTTCCCATCAGGCATCCAGTGCCAGTGTACATCCTGCACAACACAGATCACTGCATTTCACTGCAGGTTTCTGGTCAGCGCCAGAGGCCATTCTTCAATAAACCTGCCTCATCCTTTATGGCAAAAGAAAAACCTCCTAATTTTGCCGCTCAGGTTTTTGTTTAACTATCACAGCTGTTTCCTAATATGAGAAAATCCCTCATTTTTATATCTAATTAGTTTGAGCAGATCCTATTATTCTGCCTTCTGTAATACTAATTACTACGCTAGCTGCATGCCTGCACGCCTAATGAGTTACATTAAAGATGGGGAATTCTGAAACCTACAGAGGGAGATACAGCATGAGTGTGAGGGCAAAACAGTAGACACCAGCATCTTTCAAACAAAAGGAAATAACAGTCCTAACAAGTAATTTCTTCTCCCCCTGTGTTCCCTACAGCCACTTTTTAGAAGCAGACATTTTTTGTTGCTGCACAAAGGTAGAGTTGAGGGAGGGCACGGCAGAAAAAGCACCACAGGTGATCCTTTTTTAACAGTGCAGCACCTAGTTTGTCTGAGCAATGAATAGCTGCATAACAGGGCAGCAATCCTTCAAACAACATCACTGTCAGCTCCTTGCAACAGCCGGCAGCCAGTCTGTGCTGCCAAAGTGCAGTCAGTTCGTCCTGGCAGTGCACTGGCACTGCTGCCCTCGCTGCAGGTTGAAGTCAAGGCTGCCACTGTAGCGCTCAAAACCTACAGGTTGTTTTCTGCTCCAGGTTGGGGATAGACCCACTCATTAACAGAAGCCCAGCTTTACCTTTTGACACCAAGCTCTCTAAGACAACAGCAGGTCAACCAGTGTCAAACACTTGTCTTAAATCCACTGAGATTAAAAATGTCAAAACCAAAGACTCTAGTTAAAGACTAGACACTCACATAACATTCTGGTAATTATAATTACAGACTAGAGAAAAATGGCAGCAGCAGCTACTAGTCAGGGCTTGGAGCAAAGAGTCAACAGCCTGTCGTCGAGTGCCTGGACCTGCCACTGATACTGTGTAAACCTGGAAAATCACTTAGCCTTTCTGACTTTCAGTTACTACATTTCTTTGAAGTGTACTTCCCCAGTGCCAAGGAGGATTAGCTAATTGCCACCTGTAAAGATTGCTAGATAAAAGAAACAACATAGAGCAGATTATTTATACTGCACTAAACTCTTAAGTAAAGCTCTTTAAATGATATGAAATTATTAAAAACACACAGAGCGGCGTCTTTCTTGCACTGCAGTAGCACACACACCGTGCCAGTCACAGGGAACTGCACTGACACCTTGCTAGGCTCTCAAATGCTGCACCTGATCTGCATTACAGGAAAAGGATTATAGCCATTAACAACTCAGGTAGGTCTGGCCTTTACACAAGAAACCTTTCCAAACACTGCATGGAAGGAGATGATAAGATCTTTAGATACCACCCCAATTATTAAAGACAACAGCAGTGCAAGCAGCATTAACATTTGGCAACTTTAGATGGAATTGTTTCCCTATGTGGCAAGGACTGAACTGAGCCAGGATAAAGTAACTCATAGATCAGATATACTGTAAATTGATAAAAAGTTGGGAAGGGAGATTTATTAAAAAGAAGTAAACACAGCTGGGTGAAAAAGTTATCAGAAAGGAGTATAATTCAAAAAATGAAGGGTACATTGCAGAACGAGTGGGCAGACTGCTTATTCTATTACATTTTATCTTAATCGGAAGAATAAATAGCTGAAAGTACAAGAGTTACGGGGGGAGTGAGAGGAAGAATGAGACTGATGGAAAGAGTGCAAAAAGACATAAAGCCTATCAGGCAACACAGCTCAATAAAAATAAATTCCTCCTCTCTCAGCAGTTAAAGCAAAATGTTTCCTGAATCCTGACAATAACCCATTCTTTTACTTTCTGGCTGGCTGGAACCCGAACAACCATCAATCAAGTTTGGGCGGCCATGAAGTAGGCCAGATGGAGTACGTCGGAAGCGTTTTCTGCTCTTCAGTGCAAGTTGGCCATTAGAAGTGCCTGAGTCTTTCACATCTGTCAAGACAGTTTAGGGAGACCTTGAACATCCCCGGCCTTGCAGCCACTGATTAGAATATGCAATTGTGTGTGCTAGAGGAGAGGTGGCTGCCTCCACTGGGATTTTGAGATAAAAATTATCTTTTCATCCTTTCCAGCCTTTGTAACAGGCTTTCTCATGACCTCATTTGTGTACTAAACACACAAACCATGGTGTCTGAGATATCACTGTAACATTGCTGACAATCTCTCTGTCCAAATGCACAAGATTTAAGAACAAACAACAGTTTTCATCCTGTGTTAACTGCACTTTAGTACAGCAGCCCAGGACCAAGCTATTGTCTTCCAATCTGAGAGCAGCCCAGCAAAGCTATGGAGAAAAGAGCTCATCAGAAATCCCGATAAAATTCAAATTCCTCATTCATCATCTGCTCTCCCCCTAAAGTCCAATATACAGCAGACTTTCTCTAGTAATTCTCTTCTTGCAAGTGGTGAGCTCCAAAGCGTCTAAGTGTCACAGACTAGAATCTGCACTTAAGAGTCAGCTCTTCAGAAGAAAAAATACTGAGACAGAGCAATTGCTAATAAGCAAAAAATACAATTTTTTAAATTTTTTTTTTTAGTTTCCAAAATAATGAGTTCTTCAAAAAGATTTTAAGGCTTTTTGATGAATGCTGACTAATGATAAAACAAATCCATTAGCACACTTAGATATGGTGGTTTATGAGGCAGGCATTGATTCCCATGAAGGTTAATGAGTATCTTCTGGCTTAATTTAGCAGAAGTTTTGCCACAGCTCTTAGAATTTCCTGGAAAATCAAAATATACTTTTATCAGCAAAATCTGCAAAATAATAACCCAGGGGATTTTACTGCAGGTATAATTTTCCTTTCTGCTAAGCATAGATCAAACTCCTGTGAATCAGCAGTCATCTTCAAAATAGTTAGGTGAGAAGACAGGGACAAAAAGATCTATCCTACCAGTAAACTGCATTATCATGAGCTAGAAAGGTAGAAAAACAATAGGAGAGCAGCAGTTACAGATAATATCAGTCTATTTGCATTTTCCTCCAAGAACAGTGGTGGTGAGAAGGAACTTCAGGCACTAAGCCATGCTAAGGACACACGTCAAGTGAAATCTGATAAACAGTTCTTCACCGGATAAGCCCAGACAAAATAATTTGCCTTATTCATACACCTCCTTGGGTTCTTAACTAACCACATTAATTAACTTCTTAAAAATATAGAAGAGTTAGAGAGAATTTTGAAGTCTCAGATAAAGATATCTGTTCCACACGCAAACAGTGGTCAAAAGAAAACCATACTTAGGTTATTTAGCGGGTGCAGCAAACAATAAAGGAAGTATTACAATGATATTTTCTTTTCCAACACAAATCTGTAGAGGACATGCTTGAAATAATGTGTACAGTATGCTTCATCTCAAAAATTATTTTGCAACAATAGATGGAATTTAGGTAAGTTCAGTAGAGAGCATTCTTACTGTGGATAAATTGCTATACAATAACATATTTAAGTCCGAGGTCTTTGCTTTAAAAGATGATAAGTGACAAAAAGTAACAGAAGTTGTATAATACTACAATTGTTTGGAGAAGCTAAATAGGGGCTTTTACTCATCCAATTTATAATATGAAATCAAAGGGAAAAGTGATGTAACGGAGATCTTACAAAAAAGACCTAATAGAAGGAAAACTTCAGGGCATGGGAAAAGAGGGTTAGTCAGGAAAATCATAAAAATAACAGCATATTCAGAAAAAGCATTGTTTTCCAGTGCCCTATTCTCAGTCAGTTCACATCTGCTTTTGGTGCTCCCAAACTATCGCTGTCAGAGCTGTGCTCCATGATGCAGCCCTTGAAGCAGACACCAGTCAGAAAGGTAACCATTTAGCAGTAGAACAGGTTCTTGTAATCAATAAGCCCCTCATTTACTATTCCGCTGCCAGAGCTCTCAAATGCAAGAGAGCCCGTGCCCTACTTCTCGAGGCAATCACAGTAGGAACATACGGCATTTGATCAGCATTTACAGGTCTTAGCTACATATCAAAACAGATCCTATGCAACATTGTGCCTCAGGAAAAAAAATTACTGCTTCCAAATAATGTATCAGATGCTTTTCCTCTTGTAGTCTTGAGCTGTTGATGTGAAGCTATTGGGCAAATAGGAAGGCTAATATGTACCTACAGACAATTCCATGTGCGCAGACGATCATCTAGATCTTACTTATTGTCTCCAAATAATTAAATTGGGTCCTATTCTAACTACAGATTGAACACAGTTTAATTCTTCCTTTATCTAGATGCGGGTGGGGACTTACCTGCAACCTGAAATTTCCTTTACCTCAGGAATTTAAAAAAAATGCTTTCATTCCAACTGACATGTCAGTACTCAGATTTTTAACTCAGAAAGAAAGCTCAGTAGAGCACAATATTTCACAGTACTAATTTGCTTGACCAAATTTCTTACTCTAGTTCCTCCTACTGCTGCCAACACACTGTCCAGTGTAGCTCCTATGTAGTTATACCCACAGATCCACAATATGGATTTCTTATTGTTATCTCAGGGCCTCGGCAGGCTGGCTGCTCCTGCTAATGCCAACAGCAGATGAACAAGCAGGTGGCCTGCAGGAAGATGCCATAAGACTTCTAACACAAATCAGGAGAGCAGAATTTCTGCCCACAGTTATTATGATCACAAACCTACATTTTTACCTATTTCTCCTTTTGTGTTTCTTCAAATCAAATGAGGTCAGGTTTTCTAATTAAGTGAAACCATATGTTTGCGACAGTCAATCCCAGTCTGAGTTTCAGTCTCAGCTATAACTCACTCATACCTAGAATCTGTTAAACTCCAATCCAGCAGTTTCACAAACTCTGCCTTTTAAAACTATTAACTTGAAAATCACTCTATACGACCCAACAGCACTGCTCTCATAAAATGATGCTGCATTGACGCCCTACTTTGTCTTCCTCTCCCCTCTTCTAGCAGCCATTGTTAGAATATACTGACTCAGCAGGAGCAGAACACGGCAGAGGGGCTACTAGTGGTTCAAGCAGCAGCAACCTTTTGGCAGCACAACAGGAAGCTTCATTCAATAAACTCCCAAATGCCACTTAGGCATAGAAACTTACTCCAAAAAACCCTCAACCACCACCAAAAAAAAAAAATAAAAAAAAATAAAAAAAAATTGCTTCCCCCCAACTAGTAAACAATAAAATCACACAGCTCAAAGTCTTTCCTGCACTCCCACCCAGTCACTTCCATCCCCAAACAAAGATGTCTATTGCTGCCAACTCAGCCAAGTCAGCTGGGCTCTGAAAATCTAGTTGTATCCTTTCTGCTTCAGGGCTTGTCATTGTCTACATGGGTTCTAGACTCAGCATAGCTGAGAACCCCACCAATGGTGTGTGAGGAAGACCAGCTACAGCTGTACTGACTCCAAAGCAGACGGATGCACGGATGCACGCACGCACGCACTCAGAAAGTGGCTGCAGTCTCATCAGATGTGTCTCATTGCAGAAGCAGAGCAGGCCACCTGCAGCTACTCCTCAGATCAATGGTGCACCATTACCCACAATTTGAAAATTGCTTGTCCCAGTTGCACCTGTCACTCCTAATCTCATTTATTTTTATAATTATCCAAGTATTCAGAGCCTGGTATGTGTTAAACCTAGCTGGTTTTAAGCAAACAAATGCCAGGGTAGCACAGCTCATATAATCCACTTAAAACACATTACTTCTGTATCTCAAACAAGATCTCACAGTTTTAGCTCCCACTATAAATCATCCTACACACATAACACCTGCTACTCCAACAAAAGAGTACATTGAAAGGCTTTAATGATTGGAAAGAAAATAAGTTTGTCTAAGAGACACCTGGAAACGCAAATGCAAGGTATATGCCTTTCTGCGTACTAGGAATTACACTGTCACTTGCATTTAAATAAGACATATACATTCTGTACTCTCCTTCCTGCTCTTTAAATAAGGAATATACAACCCCAGTGGTGCAGAACATCCACATATTTCAGTGTGCAGTGAGCAGAACATCCCTTCAATACTACCTTGGGTTTGCATTGCAAGGTTTTGGTAGTGGGGAAGCTACAGGGGTGGCTTCTGTAAGAAACTGCTAGAAGCTTCGCCCATGTCCGATAGAGCCAATGCCAGCCAGCTCCAAAACAGACCCACTGCTGGTGAAGGCTGAGCCCATCAGTAATGATGATAGTGCCCCTGTGATAACATATTTAAGAAAGGGAAAAAAAAAACCTGTGCAGACAGCAGCCAGAAGAGAGGGAGGGGGAATACGTGGCAGTAACAACTCTGCACAACTGCAACCAGAGATAGGGGCGAGGTTATGTGAAAGAAACAACTCTGCAGACACCAATGTCAATAAAGAAGGAGGTGCTCCAGGCAGTTGAGCAGAGATTCCTCTACAGCCCATGGTGAAGACCACGCTGAGGCAGGCTGTCCCCCTAAAGCCCATGGAGGTTAATGGTGGAGCAGATATCAACCTGCAGCCCATGGAGGACCCCACACCAGAACAGGTGGATGCCCAAAAGAGGTTGTGACTCTGCAGGCTTCTAGAAAGACCTGTGGCCCCATGGAGAGAGAAGCTCATACTGGAGCTGGTTTTCTGGCAGGACTTGTAACCCTGTGGGGATCCACCCTGGAGAAGTCTGTTCCTGAAGGATTACACTCCATGGAAGGAATTACATTGGAGAAGTTCATGGAAAACTGTCTCCCATGGGATGAATCCCATGCTGAAGCAGCGGAAGCGTGTGAGGAGTCCTCCCCCTGAGGAGGAAGGAGTGGCAGTGATGAACTGACCACAAAGCCCATTCCCCATCTCCCTGTGCCACTGTGAGGGTGGGAGGTAGGGTGTTCGGAAGTAAAGTTAAGCCAGGGAAGAAGAGAGGGGTGGGGAAAAGTGTTTTAAGATTAGTTTTTATTTCTCATTACCCTACTATGATTGGATTGGTAATATATTCCATTAATTTTCCCCAGGTCAAGTCTGTTTTGCCTGTGATGGTTATTGCTGAGTGGTCTCCCTGTCCTTATCTCAACCCACAAGCGTTTCATTATATTTTCTTTCCCTCTGTCCAGCTGAGGAGAGGGTCAGATAGAGCAGCTTTGGTTGGGTCAGCATCCAGCCAGGGTCAACCCACCACACCTGTCCAAAAGGAAAGCAGTCCTTTTTTTATAAGTAGACATTATTCTACACGAAACAAAATCTATGTAAAAGATGTCTTTATCAAGAGACAATTTTGCATGCTATTACTGGTCTGTTCCCATCAACAGGTGAGTTATGAAAAGCATCTGTACTCTGGAAGCCTAGTCGCATCAGGGAACTGGTGGCAGTACAGGTGGTCTAACGTTAAAATCAGAGCTCTGATCTTCAGTCTACCTCTTGTATGTGGCTATACAGCTCAGGAATATTGTCTGCCTGACTGCTGAGAGATAGGAGCACTGCAGAACTTTGAAAAGCCCATGAAAGCACAATCTCCTGTACTACTGAGTTCCCACTGAAGTATGTGGGACATCACGAATTCAGTGATTTAAATAAAGTAGTGTGTAGGGCTCAGCAAATGGAATTTACCTTGAGGTTTGGGTTTGGTAAGTTTCCCACAGGGCTTTGAGATTGTGACAGTCTTCTGGCAATCGGCATTATGAAGGGCTCTCTTTAGGTTTCCAGTTCGAGTCTTCAAGGCAGTATTCAAGTCACATTCTCCCCAGGCCTGGAACTGGTATTTGCACTCCGCTACAACAAGTAAATAAATAGCAATTTTTAAAACAGAATGACTGTGTGCAAAACCAAACATGTTGAGTCTAATAGGATATCACAGACAGCCAGTGCTTGTCGACAAAAGGATCATGAACGTGAAGAAAGGAATCACAAGGAAACTTTAAGATAATTTGCAGTGCCAATTGTAGTCTTTCCCCAAAAATATTTTAAAATTTTGCATGAATATTGCATTATTGTCATATAAAAGGAAAATACATTCTGCTACGAAGATACACAATGAATAAATAAATAAATAGATAGATACATTTAAAAAGCAACACCAGCAGTGGCAAATGTCATTCACTTCCTATATAGCTGTTTCTCAATTTGTGTGATGTGAAAGGTTATCAAATAAGGCTTGAATAGTTTCAAGAATGTATGTGCAACTATGAACTTGTCAAGTCTGAAACTGCTGCGTTGACTGCCTTGTTCAGGTCACAATAACAAAATCACGGAATTTTCAGAGTTGGAAGGAACCTCTAGAGATTATCTAGTCCAACTCCCCTGCTAAAGCAGAATTGACAGGAGCACATTACTCAGGACAGCATCCAGGCGGGTCTTAAATTTCTCCAGAGAAGGGAGGTGGTTTGACAATGATGCCAAAGCCATACAAGAGGTTTACTGGAAAAAAGCCAAGTTTGCAAGAGCAATCAGATCTGGGTCCTGGACAGACATCTTGTCCAGGGTAGGTGTGACTATCTTTGTGAACGTATGTAACATATTCTGTTACATATGAACCTTCTGAACTGAGTAATATAGATGAAATACACTGGTCTTCATTCACTCCTTTCTATGCACACACTGTTGGCCACCCATGCTTCATGCTGCAAATCACACACCACAGGTTCATGTAAAGCCTGTGGTAATCATCGCAGAGATTCACAGCTGTGAGTGAATGTACAACAGTTGCATTGCTGCCTTAAATAGAGTTGTATACATCAGATTTCAGCATGCTGCTGGAAGACTGAGTTTACAACAAGTAGGTTATATGGGCGCTCTGTAGAGGAGCTGTTTTTCTCTGAAGAAGCTGCTTTCTGATGCCTTATGTGTTGTAGTTCCAATGAATTTCAAATACAGCAGTCCCTTCACCAAGACATTTGCAGAGCTAAGCAGAAAACACAGGCTCCCTGCTCCATACTTTAGTAGAAATCACAACAAATGCCTTGAGAGAGTGATGCTTACCTCCAAATTGCTTCTTCCAGTTGCAGGGAATCTTACACTTCTGAGTCTTGGTGGTTTGTTTGCATTCAGCTCCAGTGCGAGTGCCCTCGCGCGTCCCCAGGCCACAGTCACCATTGGTGGGCACACAGACACTCCACTGCCATTCCCCACAGTCAGACTTCTTCGCCTTTTTCTCTGGATGAAGACAAGGAACCAAACCCAAGCAAGAGAAGTGGTCAGTACCCAGACCCTATGGAGTAGCTCCCTAAACTTCACTAATCAGTCACAGCACCTGAAAAAGTGAATATGGAAGACATTTGTAAAACAATTGCTTCAAAAGCAAAAGGTCTGGCACCCTCTTCACAGTTCTACAGAGACACATCAGCCCCTTTGACTCCAAAGCAGAGTGGATCATTCAAATTCAGTTCCCATACCACATCTACTAGTCCACTTAGATATTCTCAAATGGATTCTCATCTTCAGATTGGGGAATCTCATAGGAACCCTCAGGGGTCACTGACCAAAACGTGCAGGAGGGGTCTCTCAGAAAGAAATCCCCTTTCTCCTATAGCTGATGGCATGCGAATATTTTCTGTTCCAATGGAAGCACTACACACCACACAGATTAGAAATGTGTGTGTTGATGTTGGGTATCAGAAGATTTGAGCATGTCCAGGAATAGGCTGTGGGATACAAACTTTTCACTTGGTACAGCGTGTCACATTTTATGCCAGAATACGACCAAAACTCCAAAAGCAAATTAAAAACTACATGAAATATATTCAAAATGCTGTTAATACAGGTGAGTTTTTTTGCTTAGGGATAAAAGTAAGGATCATGATTTCATTTAAATCCTTAAACTCAAGTCTGATGAGAAAAGATGGCAACATTATGAAACCTGGGGGTTGACAAGAATAATCAGTTAGCCTCCAAAACCCAGCGAGTAACTTTGTATAACCTTACCTAAAATTATCTTCCTCCTAGCTCCTGTCTATTTATGTTCACATTTTCTCATATTTCCATACAGCCCCAGTGGTCACAAACACCTTGTTTTTAACAGGAACACAAATTCTGATAGACTCACAGGTCATATTAACTGCTATCTAAGCAGCCTGTAAATACTAAAACCTTAAGAAAAACACCAAAAGACGTGTTCCTTAAAAGATGTCGAAACTGGGCTTGATACATACGAATTTTCCACCCCAGGCTTGTCTCTCTTATAATGAGGTCTGAGTTCATCACTGACAGAAAGCAATTACCACTGGATGTCTGGCTACCTATCTACCACAGCGAGTCAGTTCAATTCTTTGTTGGAGGATTGGCACATCACACAGCACTGGTATAACATTGTCATATACAACACTGAACGAGTTGTATTCGACATGATAACAGCTCTTTCATCACTCATGTTTGGTTCTCCAGAAGTCAAGCATAAACCTATTCCCAGAGCAAATTTTAAGCTGCCTTGCAGTACCCACTCTGTGATAAACCGAGGACTACAGTCTCCGGGGCTGTCAAGCTGACAGCTTTCATGGAAACTACTTTCTGTTTTCCTATTTAACACAGAGCAACATGTCACAGCCAAAAATCGCTACTCTGTATGTCAAAAGGTTAACGAATGACCTGAATTTCGCAACAAAACCAGAAGCATTTGACAGTCTCCCACACATGCAATCTATTTCGGGGATTAACTCTGAATTATACTGGACCTTACCTGGTTTCTCTTTCTTGCCAGCCTCTACGGTAGTCACAGCTGCCAGAAGGAAAACAAGTGCCAGGAGGGCAGCTGTGAACATTCGACGTTGCTGTTGTTGCTGTTGCATTCTGGAGATTAATAAGACAGAGGAAAAAAAGATTGGTTAGATGGTAAAAAGTAGGACCCCATCTAAAGCAATTATTTTCCCAGCCTGTCTACCAAATCCCTGATCTACATTGCTGATGTTACAGGTGAATTTTGGCACAGGAAGTTCAGTTATTGCTCACCTTCTCAAAATCTCTTAGAGAATCAGGGTTCTTGATGGCCCCGGAATTTCACTTTTCTTTGCTGATCCCTGGCTGCGATTTATTGTGTAATACTAAACAAAATACACACTTTGTGCTTTAGTTTACCCATTCATATGAAGTATAGAAAGCTACACTCTCCACCTTGAAGGTTCAAGTCCTTGTTAGGCTGAATTGACATCTGAAAAGACCTTCCTTCTTAAAAACTTATATAGGTAATATGTGCTCTATTATCCTAATTGTTATTGGCATATAGCAACCTACCTTTTCTTCCCTCTCCAATTAGTGTCTCTTCCTAATATCAGTTAAGCTAATTGCCTGAAATGCAAAATGGGCACAGCGACAGAACTTGCGCACACAGCTACAGGCTACCCATAGCATGCTAATGAACCCAAAATCTGGATTTGGGAAGAAAATATTTAAATATAAAAAGGAATCAAAAACGTTTTCTTGGTGGTGAAGCATAGATTATTAGCCCATCACTGGAAGTCACTCAGAGCTGGCTCATTTCAATGGTTTGCACACATATTTCCCTTTCACTTTGCTATAACTGGCACTATCTCATTTTGGCATTTTTTACCTGAAAGCAGGGCTATAATAAATACATATGCTAAAAATGAGGAACCTCCCCAACTCCCAGAGACACATCTCTGGTACCAAGACAGTGAATTGGAGATTGCTTGGATGGAAGATCTCCCCAGCTTGCTTTTTTTTTTTTTTTTTCAGCTGGGGATATTCGTATTACACCAGTCCTCCAAGGAAGTGTCAACAGTGCTAACCACTAAGATGGCCTTAAAAATCAACGAAACTGCTGTGAGAGAGTCTGGAGGCAAACTGAGCTCGTTTTGCTGAGCACAGCAACCTTAGGGAAGAAATAATTCTAGCCATGAACAAAGAACAAAATGTATTTGAAATTTAATTTAGTATTCCTCAGTATTCCCTGATGGCTACCTCTTGTTCAAAAGCAAATTGTAATTGAAGTGGAGTATAGGACAGGAATCCCAAACACACAGACTTTTAAATATCCAACTTTAATATCATGCTAGAAGCCAGATGATAAAATTTATTAGTTTTCTTTAAATACAATTCATGTGAAGATTGCAAGAAACTTGGCATTCAAATGTTTGAAAGAGCTATCATTAGCACCAGTTTGATTTACTTCAAAAAAAAAAAGCATCAATTCCCATCATGAAGAAAGGACCACCAGCATTTCCAGTGAACTCAAACAGCCTAGAGCAAGAGCACACACGTCCTTTGTGAGGTTGAGTTTGGTTTTCCCTTTCTACTGTTACATCTTTCCACTTAGAGCCTCTCATGTTTTACACAAAATGAAATAAATAAATCAAATAAGCAATAAAAAAAAACAAAACACACAGTCTCCCTTTTTATTCAGCTTACTTCAAACTGGTTCTCTGTAATCAAACACAGTTGCAACACTTTTAAGACAACAAACTTTCCCCCTCAGGCTGTTTCCATTGCAGAAACTTCACCACCAGTAGCACTGCACCTCACCTCACATCCCATTTTCACAGCAATTTATCTCCTCATTTTCTCTCTTCTAAAGAACTCACCAGACTCCCTCATTGAAGGAGTATTAAGTGCTTGTCTGGAAAGATATGGAAGAGACAAATAGTTCTACAACTTGAAGACACTGTCAGAGAGCGCTGTCTGGAGGTGTCAGAAGCTGAAACAAGGCAACACCAGTGGGTTTGCTACACAGGATGTCACCACATGCAAGAGGTGCCTGCAGTGGGCTTGAGGCTCCCTCCTACATCCCTGCTGTCCATCCCAGGGACCTGTAATGTGGTCACATGTACTCCAGAGTCTGCTGACAGTCACTGTGAGCCATGGATAACTGTCTTTAGGGAAGCCGCCTTACACTGAGAGACTCAAAATCACATCTGATCAACATTATTTACAGCAAAAAGGCAGGGAGAATAGTTGGATTTTGGAGTCTGAAATGTTCCAGAAGCCCTCTAAACAAAACCCCACAGAGCCTTAATATAGTGTGTTTTCCTAAGACTCCAAATCTCCCTACAGCCAAAACACTTGCCAAGTTGTCGAAGGCAAACGCTAAACCTGCAGAGAGATATATATATCCCTCTGGCAGAGAGAGCTTGGCTGCTTCCTGAAGTGCTTTGCTATTAATTACCAACAAGTGAAAAGCCATGTTGTACAGATGGAGGCCTTGCTTCTCACCACACCAACACCTCAAAGTTGATGTAACCAGTGTAGCTACAGAAAATTGCATAATCGCTTTCCATATGATAGATCAGCAAGGGCAGGTGCCCCCACAAAATTACAAACGGTCGACATATAGTACCCATTAAATATTGTATATTTTTTCAGAAGGCCAGAAAATCCCACCTATCAGTAATCTTTGGAGTTCAATCTTCAGTTTTCCTTGCAAATATTTCAGCTGGCAATTAAAAAGATGGATGATTAGAAAAACTCGTTATACTGGACTTCCTTTTGAGAACAATATATTGCACTGAAAATAACTTAATCTTTTTTGGTTAAGTTTTTTTTTTAAATTCAAAGGTGACAATCAGATTCTGTAATAACATTCCCAGTTCAATCTTTGATTTAAAGAACTGTGAAAACTGCTAAGAGCAATGAAAAAACAAGTGTTTCACGACATGTAAAATAGTCTTCTCCTCAACATCTTGATTTTTGTAATGAGTCTTCTATCTACACCAATGGTAATATGTGAATCGTGTCTTACGAAGGGAAAGTATTTCTAAAAGCCTGCATGACGACCCCTAAACAGAGTAAGGCAGCAACATTTAAACAAATGATAGTGGTCTTTACACCAACAGGAAGCGACAAAAATAACAGTGAAGGAAAGGAAAGACACGTTTGGGGTAGGGCGAGCTCCGAGAAACTTCAGAAGAGAGAAAAGATGAAGAGAGAGAAAGAGAGTTTAGAACAGCTTCAATTATAAGCTGGAACAAGATCAGGGAAAGACAGTAAGTGATCACAAAAAAAAGATCACCAGAACAGGAATGAGAGAAGAGAAAAGGAGTTAATGATGGTTAAACACTAAACCAGAGAGTGTTAGGAAAACATGAAGTGCATAACGAGGTGCGAACCAAAGCCCAGCTGAGATGCATCATAGCAAGTGACTTCTCCCAACAAAAATGAGGCACAGGAATTACTTCAGTCACAGTTGATTTCACAGTCAATCTCTGCTTGGGAGTAAAAAATGAAGGGAAAATTAAAACAGAAGGCAATCAGAAAAGTAATGAGTTCATCAACCATGGGTTCAATTGCATGTTGAACACGAGAGAGCGAGTCAGGAAGAAGTCACAGTATGACTGCAGTTTAAAGGACCTTCTGGTTGGAGCTTGGGCCTCTCACTCCAAATCCCTCACTACCCCAACTTGATTTTATAATACCACTTATCTCTCCTGAACCTGATTAATTAAATTATTTGTTTCCTGATATGACTACGGTCCACATGATTAAGTATATGACCTTTAGGAATTATATTCTTTTAGGAAGTATCTATCTCATGGACTGCAGCACACAAAGCCCAGCTCTACCAGAGATCCAAACCAGTTTCCACATAGCATAGCACATGGAGATACTTCCATTTGAGTCCAGAAGCGCTAGAGACACTTCCATACAGTGCCAGGCAGGAGAAAAAATTTACTCCCTCCAACCCAAGACCCTGTAAATGCAGCTTTCTTCCTTCATACCCCAGTTGGTAGCCCAAGGTGGCCCAGGTGTTTTTATGCTGCGTTCAATAGACCTTTGGATCTCTGTTAGTGCAAGCCAAGCTTACTGGAGCAACTCTACACTCATGCAATTAACACAGACACAGGTCTCCATTTCTCACATCTGAACAAGTCTTTTCCTGAACACAAGCATCCAACAAACCAACTCCAGATGAAGTTCTATCAGTGAGAAAGCATTTCTTTTTCCTAGCCTTATTAAAGCTAGCATATGCAGCACATTCTAGGATCACATATGCCTTTTGCAGGCGGCTTTTTTGCTATTATAAACTATTACCCGCAAGCCCTTCCCTTCATCTGTTCTTTCCAAAACAACTGGCAAGGTCCCTGATTACAGACACAAGTATTTTATTATTAGTCCTTATGAGCATAATCTCCCACTCTGAACAATCAGGTTTTCTCACATGATTTAACCCATCCACATCCTCCAGCTCTTACAATATAAGATACCAAATATGAGCTATGTTGATAATGCTGTTACTCTGCAACCCTGCATGTACAGTAATACTGCATGTACAGTAATACTGCATGTACTGCTATCGCTAATGACAGGTCATGGGCTTTGTCATAAGTTTGCAAAGCCTCAGTACTGAGGCTTCTCAAGGCTTGCTCTGCAGGAGCTTTCCTTGACCTGTCTGCAGCTTCGTCACATTTGCTTTAGCTGGAACAACAGTTTTTCTAATTGACCAGCTAACTATGGTGAATTTCATTTACTTTTCTATGCCATTGTACAGAGCCACCCCCACTTTATGACTCTATTATAATAATGTACTATAGAGAAATACAGGACTGGTATCTTAGCAAAGGCCTTGAAAAGTGGAGACACAGGATGGAGTGTAGAGGAGTACATATATGGGAGATATGAGATGGGAAACAGGCTTGACAATGGAGATTCCCCAGCTATAAACAACTCACCCATGGTCAGATAAAGGAATGCAGACCTGGAGCTGGATAAAATCGGATACAGAAGTAAGAAAGAGAACACAGAAATAGTTTCCAACATACCTAAAGGGTGCCACATACGTAAGTTTGGACATAACATGGAGCTGCAGACCAACGAAAAAAGGAAAAGCTATAAAAGCACATTAGCAAATATACAAAATCAACTCCAAGTTGATCTGAAAGGGAGGATGAAGGAACCACATCTGGTTTCCTCCTGGCAAAGGACTCAAGATGCTGACAAGTCACCATAAGCATCTCTCCCACCAACACTGTAACAAAACTAGCAACCTCAGGGCTGAGATGAGCTGGAGAAGGGTGAGCATAACATTAGGAAAAGCAGTTGATTTTAATCGTATGCATAACAATTTTAATTGTGGCTGTGGTAGTATTACTGTTTTTATAATATCTGTGCAGACATATTCCTTCTCTCTAGTAATTACATCTACACTAATAATGATTCTTGGATTAGATTATTAACAGTCCAATTACACTAACAATGCATTTTTTACTTTATATAAATATATATAAAAAGTAATAGTTCCTTTTTGCCCATAAAGAATATTTTGAGCATAACTATGACTTCCAGCCTCATCTTTTAGTACACTATCATCTTCATCCCATGATGATGAATAAATAAAATGCATCCCCAAAGCAGACTTAAATTCTTACAGACCATTATTTCTCCTCACAACACTGCTCATTTTGAGTCCTCTTTAAGCTCCTTACCCACATTAGAACTACCTTTTGCATTAATCCCTCTATTTTTCCTGCTTGAATGAATAATTTCTCATCAAGTCCCACAACAAATACTTTAATAAATTACAGTTTGATTAGTCCCAGATTAGTCACATCTACAAAATCAGTTTTTAAGTGAGCTAGTTTGGGAGATCAGTCTCCTTTCAGTAAACACATGCTGTGTTTAATGAAACTTAACATTTACCTCCACTTCTTAAATTATTCACTTATTCAAAACATGTTCTGTTTTGCAGTCCACCGAGGGCAGATGAATATATCTACAGTTACCTAAATCTGTTTCTTTCCCCCTTCTTAAATATAAATATTATATTTGCTATGCTGCAGTTGTACAACAGCAGGAAGTATTTGATGCATGTTTTAACAGTTTTAATGAATCTGAAATGTCAAGTGCCATTTTTGCAGTACTCCAAGGTGGAAACAAACAGTTTTCTCTGTAAAAGAGAAGTGAAGACCATTTGACTCTTAGGAGTTTGACCTCTGTAAGAGCTGCAGAAACTTCTGCTTCCATGGGTCTCTTTCTCAATCACCATAGAAAATGCTTATGCATTTTTGGAGCTAGTGCTTTGTGAACTGTAATCTTTCAACTGTAATATGTTCCCCCTCCCCTCACACCCGTATATATTTCCTTTGTTGTCTTTATTTGCAGGATTAGGGAAAAAAATAATCTAGATTCGCTTTTCATTTCCCTTGCAAGACTTAACTTATCTTGGGTTTTTGTGAGTCTCAGCAATTTGTCACTTTTGGACTTCCAAAACGCTACTGTCTTGGATTATCAGTATCATTTTCTTGAATTCCTGATAGCTCCTGATAGATCTTTAGTGGGCTGCTCCCCAGTTAGCTTTGGTATTCCTCTCTACAGGCTTTTTTCCACCTTTTTTTTTCCTCAAGGGAACAAATTTCAATTATTTATTTTTTTTTTTTTTTACTTTGCTACAAAGAGATTTGAAACAATCATTTACTAAAAATCTTGCATTGGTCCAACACACATAACTAGTTTACGTCATTTCTCAAAAATAACCTTTTAAAATTGAAAACCTTAATTAGATTTATGTTCATAATCCTATGTAATATAAACTGAATCAACTTTTTAAACACTTGATACCAGTGGTTATTTTTAAGGATAAGCTGAAAGGTCATACTGAATTAAATTTTAAAATAGCATCAACTTTTCATAATCCTATGATAGGTAATGAAGAAAGCACATCCACAAATAATTAGCCCCTATTATTATCAGCACCATTTACCTTCTAAATTTGGAAAGATAAACTCTTTTATAACGAGAGATCTCCTTATATTTTTTTCATGTATAATACTACAAGAACTTCTAGCTAAATTCATATCCAATGCTGGGTTGACACAAAACCAACAGATGTTTTTCCATACTTCTCCAAAATAGTTTTGAGTCTTATCAATCCTATCTTATGCATACCAGTAGTTCCTATTTGTTTACACAGTGTCTCATTAATTTCCGTTACAGCTGTATCACTTTTATTCTGGTTTCTATCTTTTCTGGACCATCACATTCTGTCTACCTGTCGTGAATACTATTTCAGAGTGTGTGTGCTAACACAATAATAACCATTTGAAGGTACTACACATCTTTCCAGCTTCTCCAATTTATTTCCCAGACTGCCTGCACCTGCATATTTCTCTCTGATCTCAACCAAATGTCTTCCAGGTACCAATTATTTTCATTAACTATTTTCCACCCCAACTACTACAGTTTTAAACAGCAGTAATTTATTTCTTTGTCATAGCTATGCTGTCACTATAATGTTGTTTCTCTACTTAATGCTAAGTCTTTATATGCCTCACTTTTTCCTTTCTGAGTACCAGAAGTAAACACAGACATCGCATACATTTCTCTGTATGCTCTCCTGTGGGTAAAGATCCCCAAACTCTTCTCAGAGCACAAAGCCTTGAGCCAACTTGCTGATCTTCCTCATTTAGTTGCACTTTCATGGACCAAATAAATCCTGTGTCCATTCCAAAATAGTCTTAGTGATCTAAGACTAAAAGTGAGCCAAGGATTAAGGAAAGAATGAACCTTTAATTATAACAACTGATTGCTCAACCAAATTATACTATGTCTGGCTGAAAAAACATGCCTTAATCTCATTTGTAACAATGGTTATGTTTCAGAATGATTTTGTTAAAGAAAATTCACTAGAATAATGATGAAACACCAAGTGTTCTTCTTTGGTCAAATTAAGCAATAAAATATTACACTCTTCAGGGGATTAGGAGGTGGGAGGGTGGTGACGGGTTGGTCAGTACACCAAAATAAACCTCCCATATTAATTCAGAGATCTGCAGCTACAGTAATCCTGCCCAAAGCAAAATCTGCGCTCTCATTTCCCTCTTTCCTTTGATTTTCCTGTGAGAGACCGATATTCTCTTGTGATATAGCAATGAAATTTTGGGAGCTGCGTCAGCAACACTAGTAAATTCCAGTGGTCAGTGTCTGTGTGCTAACTAGTTAGTTCAAAGCACCACAGGAAACCCCAGGCCCTACTGAAAAAAAGCTCCCTGCATTTCAGCCCCAGGAGGATGGCTGTGTGGTGGGCCCGGCATCTCAGCACCAGCCTCCAGGTCTCAGTTCCAACACGCTCAACACAGTGCAGCTGGCACATTGCTCTGTCTGGCAAAAGTGACACACAATCAGGGAGTTTACACTAAGAAGTGTGTCTTAATTTTACTTTTTTCTACTCTCTTGTTTGTTTCCACAGAGGGGAGGGAGGGAAGAGCCACCCCACACAGAGGCACCACCAGTGATGCTCTCCTTCCATGCAGGAGAGGGGAAACTGGCAAGCAGCAGCTCCCCATGTGAGCCAGTACTGGAAGGAGTTGGGTAAGTAGTAATTTATTCAGCAAATTAGTAGCAAATTAAACAAAAACAAAACAAAAACAAAACACAAAAAATACAAAAAAAAAACCCCAACAACAAAAACATAGTAGCAAATTAAAAAAATAAACAACACAGACAAAACCAAAAAGAGTATAACTATCTCTTTGCTGCTGCAGATCAGCCATGGATTAGTGAGAAAATTCTAGAAGGGTGAAATTATATTTGGCAAACTTTCTTTTTTTTTTTTTAAACCAACATTTATGCTCAGCTACAGCACAGGGTACCCATAATAACAAGCCAGAATCAAACAGTTGACTAAAAAGGAAAAAAATCACAGCATGACTCTTCTGATAAACCCAAGTCAAACACTTCAAAAATTGCAGTTTGCAGCTCGGGAACTACATTTTCCAGTATACAGCCAACTTCATGTTCTCTTTTCAATGTGGACATCATTAAGGGCCAGAAAAAGCATCGAGGCTAGTAAGTTATGCCAATGCCATAAAAATAATCATGGAACCAAGAGTTCCATGACTGAAGAAAATTATCAAAATGTAAACAACAACAAAAAGTCAAAAACAATGATCAATTAATGTGCCCCATCTAGCTTTGCTCAAGTAAATAAGCTAAAGTAATTAGTTAAATTGTGGATAGCAGTTCCCCTAGCCTTTGATATTTGCATAGTTGACTGCATGTTTGTCTTTCATGTCAGGCTTAGACAAACACACATGCTGTGGATATTTCATACTTCTAGCTCCCCAGACATATATTAATACTTCAAGTTGATAACAGATACTCCTGGGTATGTGAATGCTGCCTTTAGTGCTAGCATAACTCAGACTGATTCAAGACTCAAGAAAGGAGCTGGTCCAAACAAATACAGACAGAACACTTCTGTTTTTTCAAAATGCTTTACCAAAATTAAAATGTTCAATGGGAGAACATAAATTTAGACAAGGTGGTATTTTTTATTAATTAAAATAATTTTCTTCTTATTCTTTTTCACTAATATTTAACTGTATTGCCTTCCATTAAAAACCTAATTTTAGACAAGCTCTACAAAGGATCCTACTGTTTCTCATGAGCAGAATCTCCAGATACTCCTGCAAAATAACATCAGACCTAGAAACCTGAACCTCCAATATGAACTCTGTCTCTCAGTGACCACCAAGAGCTGTACAATTCCTTCATTGCAAGTTTTAAGCCAAATTTTGCCAACACAGGACACTACAAGCCTTTATCTGATCACAGAAAGAGTTGTCAATTTTTTTGTGAAAGTTTATCATTCACACAGCAGTATTGTGAACAAAAAAATACAATGGTAACAAATAGTCTCTTCCTGAGAAGAGCAGTAACTGGAAACACAGAGCTAAACAACCAAAACACGCAATACAGATGGTTAAAGTTAGTAGGGAACTAAAACTCTAATAGTGACAGCCAATGGGGATTAAAAATTTTATGCTTCTCTCTTTCCAAACTTCCAACATGGGATTTTATAAAAGTGATTATACTTTCAGAAAGCCTAGGGAATACAACTATTATCTTTAAAACATCATAATTGAAAAAATAAATAATAAAAAAAAATCAAACCCAACAATCCAGTCAGTATTTTAACATCATAAGCTGATTTAAAGAATTATCAATTGATAAAAGGGTGAAAAAACACACTGTCCTTTTTCAGACAGGCATTACATTTATTAAAGAGGTGGTTGACATTTTCTCTGTTGGTCCCCAGCCAGTGTACAGAGATCATTTTCTTAGCCTTGGTCTTCAAATTTCTCTTAGAAACTACATGGCTGAAACAAACATCACTGTTGAAACCAGTTTTCTCTTCTTCTCCTCTCCCTGAGCTCTTATTCCACTCTCATCACAATTAAGGTGTTTTCTTCCTCTCTTTTGCTCATGGTGGGTCTGAGCAAGCCAGGGCTCCCAAGCAATAACTAATACTGACTTCTGCAACTGCCTCTTCTATTAACCTTCCCTTCCCAATGCACCACCTGAGACGCTGAAGAAAACAAAACAAAAACCCAAGGCTGATATTTCAGTTCATTCTGCCATATTTCCAGATCTGGAAAAGACTGAAAAAGGCATTTTAAGCCAGTTCTGTTATTGTGATTTTTTTTTCACCCTCCCTGTTCTTCCCACAATAATCACAACTGCTGTGTCACTTTCTATGAAGTCACACTGCTGTTCTTTACACTTCTATTTCTTCAAGGCTGAAGATAAAATTATACAGTCCTGGATTTGACCAGCCAACAGCCCACCAGGAAGACCCTCTTCCATTCTCTCCAATTATTTTCTTTTCAGTGAGAGGGAGGCCAAGCTGCTGACTCAATTCTCCTGTGCATCATCGGAATCAATGCATCTCTCCTGGAGAATCCAGGTGGTGTGGTCATGGGTTTCCCCAGCCACACAAATGGCTATTCTCTCTTGACTTCACCTTCACCGTTCCCCCAGTGTGCAAAAGATGCAATTACTTGATAATGGCAGAGGGGCAAAGTATGCCTATCTGAGGGAAAACAAGCTCCTATTACAGCAGCTCTTTCTGCCTCCTTTCCCACCCCAAGCTAGCTAACTAAGCTAGCATTCTTCTATTTACCTCAGATTATCAAGACATAAAGTATTTTTTCATGGTTTCGCAATGCCTCTGACAAGTGTCCAGACCCCTACTGCTCAGATACTGTGACACTAGAGAACCAGAAAAGGGCAAATAAACACTGTAATATAGAGTCTTCTGGTATAAGAAGTACAGCTGACATATATTTGGCTAGCTAATGTGTTTTCATACCTCAGAGATTAATTTGGGTACCTTCTGAAAGTGTATAGTAAGGACTGGCATAGTCCCATCTACTTGCTAAGCAGGGAGCAGAAAAATAGTCTCTCATTCTCCCTATCTGGCCTAGAGAAAGTTTTCTTCACTATTATAAATTCATTTATTGAAACAGAATAAATTTATGAAGCCTCCTTTTCCTGACTGTGGCAGTTAGAACAATGCCATGGCCAGAAAAAAAGAGGAACGATCAATGAATATAACTATTTTTATAATTAGGTCCACAGCCAAAGATTATTACTACTACTACTGTGAGGAAAAAAACTGTGCAGATATACAGTGATGTCACCAAAGCCCCAGTGGTCATACCATTATTGTCAATGCATCATGATTTGAGAGCTGTTTAAGCTGTGACATGATTTTCATAATGAACAGCTGTACTGTACAAGCCAGGCAGATGCCTCCACTGTATTCTCATTTTCTTTTTCTCCCTCTGCCCCAATGAGGACATTTTCAGCTCAATGGCAGTTGGCAAATCACAGCATTTGTCACTTTCGTCACTTCTCCATGTATGAAATAGGGATAATAGCACTTGCATCCTTCAAAAACCACTGAGAAACCCATAATAAAAACTATTATGTAAAGGGGGAATCATATCATTATCCAGCATCAGCTGCAGCTTGCTCTACTTTCCTGGACCTCATGCCTTCATGGTTCCAGGCTCTGGGCAGGGTGGCTGGACTACCCCAAGCAGAGGAGAGCAGTAGCAACACTGCTGCTCTCAATGGCTGCAGCACATTGTGGAGGGAAAGCTGCAAGACAGAGTAGAACCCTTTTTTCCTTGTTAATTACCTTTCCTTGAAAGTAATCAAATTATGTGAAATACTTAAGTTTTGATTTGCCTGAGCTGACTATCAATCTGGAGACTTTTTTCTCCTCTCCAATCAGATCCTGGGAAATATTCTACACTGCTGAAGAAAATGGTCCATTTTATTTCCTTTATTCATTCTAACTCCCTGTCTCCTTTGCTGCCTGTCTTTTCAGAAGGCAGTCCATAATATGCAGTACAGTGAAAAGCGAATTTAACTGAAAGCAAAGGGCCTCTCACCTATGCCCTCTATTAGTCTTTCTGAGGGACTGCATTTATTTATTTTTTTCAGAGAAATTATCTCATTGATTCAAGTGACGAATCTCAGGGCACTGGGACATCTATGCAAAAATGAATGAGGAAAAAGTTTATTCAACCAAAACAAATTTGAAGTGCAAATGAAATTTCTGTTTCAGCCATGTTGTAACACAGGGCTAGACTATATTTTTAAAATCATTCTCTTCCAAAAGCAGTTAGTGAGCAGAGGGCAGCAGTTGTGTAGCATGTTATCTCCTCTTTGCTAGTCAAAAAGCAAATGGCATCTCTGAGGAACATAGGCCCTCCAGTATGGTACCAGTCAGCAAAGAAAGAGAAGAGTCCAGATCTTTTCTTCTGCAATTGATATTGGTAACTGATAATTCCATCTAAATAGAATCATTTAGGTAGAAAAGATGTTTAAGATCATCATGTCCGACTGTAAATCTAACACTGCCAAGTCCACCACTATACCACGTACATAAGTGTCACATCTACATGTCTTTTAAAAAACCTCCAGGGATGGTGACTCAACAACTTCTCTGGGCAGCCTCTTCCAATGCATAATAACCCTTTCGGTGTAAAAAAATGTTTCCTAATATCCAATCTAAACCTCCCCTGGCAAAACTTAAAGCTATTTCCTCTTGTCATATTGCCTGTTACTTGGGAGAAGAGACTGACACGCACCTTGGTACAACCTCCTTTCAGCTACTTCATAGCCCTTAGTACTTAGCCATGACTTTAACAACTGTCTCTCTTGTTCCAGTGCCTTTTAACAACCCCTCAAGATGGACCCTGCTTTGAAATCACAAAAGGACATCGACCATGGCAGTTAATGGTAGTCAAAAATTAGTTGTGATGCAGTGCCACCTTCTTTTCGGGTATGGGACCCTGACCAATTTTCACCACAACCGTATTAGTGCCAGTAATGAGCAACACCTTTCAATGGATGCTGTGAAGCACTGTCAGGCACTGATTGTGAACAGCTGCATTTTGTGAGAGCACCTCAAAGTGGTGCCTCCATCTATAGAAGAATGTTCTAGAAACAAGCAAGCCATGGGAAGAGAAGACAGTGCAGAACAGAAACTGAGGTTTAAAGACATTAATCGATTTGCTTGCAATTATATATATAAAAAAATATTAAAAAGTGTGTGACAGAGAGAGAACTTTTCTTACAAAATTCTAGTATTGCACCTTAACCAGAAAAATATCCTAGACAGAAAGCCCCACTTTGAAACACGGCCAGGAAGACAGAGTTGTCCCTACTCCAGTTACTTACCTTAACTGCAATTATGTTTTATACTTTTATTCAACATAAAAAGTATCAAATGATATTGTAGCTATATCATTCAATGCAGACGAAGTTGGACAATGTGCAATACATAAGAGGTGAGACTTTGGAATATCCTTTTTGGCATTTAGACCATTAAGCTCTTTTGCTATACTCCATAAAATCTTTCTATTATGAAAGTCAATACAGAGCTGCATACTTGCCGCAGAATTTTGGTAGCTACAGAATAATCCTGCATTCTGCTGTAGTACTATTCAGAGGATACTGTGCCGCAGCTATCTTCCAGCCATGCAATAGGTCAGAATACATTCGATCTTTTAAATGCCTGTTTTCATCTACCCAGGGAGGGCAGGAATGTGTTTTCACGACTAAATGGCCTTCTCTGTTATCATCCTCATCTGCTGGGACGTATTGGAAAAAAAGAAGGAACTCCATTCGAATTAAAAATTCCTTCTATCTGAAATCCCAGCTGTAATTTAATGGTCACCATTTCACACTGTTCTTTCAATTACCCTTCCAAGTCTCATCTTCTCTATTTCCAGATGATTTCTTCCCTCCATTTTATTCCTTTACCCTTGTACACACATTTTTAAAGAGAATCTCCTTCTGAGTCATTTTGCACTTTATGGATGATTCAGGTTACAAAGTTCTCCTAAGACAACCAAAACAACTCTTTTTAAACAAAAAACAAAGTCCTTTCTCCAAGCTAGAAGATAGCATTCATCAAACCATTGGAAGGTGAGAGCTCCTAAGGGAAGCCACGTCCTTCCAAAACCAGACACATACCCTATTCCATCTATGTTTCTGTAACAAAGAATAACTTCTAGCATTGGGAGAACATTAAGCAAGAACACAAAGGGAAAAAAAAAATGGAGGAGTTAGTTATGCTATTAAATATTTAGCAGGCTCATTGGATAGGAAGATCATACATGTCAATAATAAGAGAAGAGAAAATTCATTGAGTAATGCAAAATTTGCAATGCAAAACTCTTCTTAAAATGTAGCAGGCAAATAAGCATTTCACACTGTTCCCATAGTCTTCATTTTGCATCTGCCAGAGATCTCTGTATTCACTGTGCAAGAAGGAGACAGAAATTCTCAGGGAGACAGATGGAGATTTGGCAGCTAACTGAGGGAGAACCGGAGCCATTTTTTCCTAGGAGTCCAAACAATAGAAGAGGATGGTCAAAGGAGCGGAGGGGGGGGGAAGGGGAAGATTAAACATGCTGGAATTTAACACCATCATCTTAAGTGTCAAGAGTTAAGAGCCAGTGAGAATAACCAAAATGATCCAAGGTCTATTTTTCAGTTTATTCAAGATTCGGATAAATAAAAATAGAACAGGTCACACATGAAGAGCTTTCCTATGAGTTGTCTTTCCCAGTCGCAATGGCAAAGAGCTTTTTTTGGTTTTGTTTTTGTTTTTTTAAATAAAATCCATATTCTACACAGACTTGTATGACAAGTCATACTTATGACATGGTATATCATCACAGTATCACACAATAAACCATTTAGGAAGAAGTTAGCATTTTTAATCTCCAAAGGGAGACTACAGCACTGAAAGAGGTTGAACTACTACTCAAATTGAGTTCTTATTAACACATAAATATGGTAATTTTTAAAAGCCACATATCCAAATATAATAATAACTAGAAGGAAAAAAAAGAAATGCAGGCTGAGAGCAGCTCAGATTTGTTGTTGATCTACTGGTTGGTTGTTTCCAAACAGGACTTTTCTCACTTCTCTCCAAACTAGACCATTTTTTACCTTTGAACTTTGTATCACAGCAATTAGGGTCTTTCTGAAGCTCCTTGAGAACCACCCTTTTGGGACTTTGAACAATCAGTTAATTACACAAACAGTGCTAATTCACAGGCAGAAATTAAAACAAAGAAATAATTTATGGTTATGGGTTTTTTGTTGAATTTCATATTGATTTTGAAACAAAAATGTAGAACCTTGGAAGATCTGTCTTCAGATCCTGTCTGTCTGATAGCTGAGGTTTTGATTACTATTTTCTACTCCTCAAGAGAGCCCTAGATACACCTCAGATTTCTCAGGCGGGCATCTTGATTGCCCATATAGAGAATTTGTGTCATACTAGGTATTTCTAATAGCCTCAAAGGCGTTTTCCTGGAAAGTAGGATTATTATGCCCTAGTGAACATTTAAGTATTCTATTCAACACCATTAGCTTCCACAGGTGATATGGAGAAACTATCACTATGAAATGCCTTGTTAAAGTTAAAGCATTCAGATATGCAAGTTTTTGGCTGCAAAGAAAAACTTTGCAATCCAACAGAGAGGGGATATAAATCAGGACTCCTTCACTAAATAGCCTATCTAAAAGACTACTAGATAAGGGCAAGGCAGCATTATATACAGTAGCCTCACTACTCTCCTCTCCCTTGCAGGGATAGCAACTAATCCTTAAACTTCTTAACTTAACCTGCAGTTTAGTACAGCAACATCTTGTAATTGCATTTCTCAGAGAGTAAAATATTTGCTAACTATCATTCAACAGAATTATCTTGAGAATGTGTCTCTCCATAGAGTTGCAAGACAGTCCTCTTTTTTTCACGCATGAAAGAAACTGCTTGCAAGAACTTCAACAGTCATAAAGGCAGGATTTTTAGAACAAAGTTCCAGATTTTTTCTGTTCCCTGAATGCTGCACTCAGGGATACTTAGGGCTTCAAGTGAGGGAACTCCATAGCCAAAACAACATTTTTCAAACCATATTCCTAAAGTTGAAACCCAGGTAGTCTCTTTAGAACCTACTGATGAGTGGAGCTCTAGGGATGATATTGTTTACAATGTTTGAGAAGTACATATTTTTTCCCTTCTTCATGCAAACTGACACTTCTCCTCCCATTCTCCCGCACTGCTATTACGTGCAGAAATTCAGTACTGTATTTCCCCATATGAAGAAATTGGCAAAGAAAGACTGTGTGCTCTTGGCAGAAACTTATCCTGGGATTATGCCAATAAACAATCATTTTCTGGTTGCCACAAGCACTCCATTATTTCAGTTTGGCCATTCAGTCCACTCCAGTTCAACTTCTTTAATAAACCCTTATTATCAGGGGCTTAGGCCTCAGTCATTTGAATTCATGCTCAGCTGGGACTTGGTATTCAGGGACCCAGTTCGAATGTTCTTAAAAAAAATAAAAATAATTAAAACACTTAATTTGCCACAGAGCAGAGACAATGGAATTTCATTGGCTGTGAGTTATATTTGCACTCTTAAAGACTTAAGAAAAGCTGGATTTTGAGGCTTGTTTTATAAACACTTGGAAGCTTTGGTTCTCACTAGAAGAGAAATGTGACAGCAGTCTTCTGCCTTCATGCTTCTTTGCGTGCCTATGCCTGCTGTTTACAGCACAAATAGATTTCATTTTCTCATCCATTTTAACCACCTACTTTCAGGGCTAATTTTTTTTAATTTATTTTTTGGAAGCTGGGCAGGTGGAAGGGGGGAATCGGACACAACCCAAAAGGACCTTGAAGCTCTCACTGAGTTTGGTATCGAGCAGTGACAGGACCTGAGACAGCTCCTCCTCCTGTCCCACAACTCCCGGCTGCTCCACTGACTTGGTACCTACTGAGGAGGCAGCTCCTCAAGCCCCTTATCTCCTCATCTCTACAGCATGGGCTTTACAGGTTTCATCCAGGCACCTTAGTTCTCCTAGAAAGCAGCAGGCAGTCTGTATGACTAAAGGAACGGCGCACGCACACACACACACACAGAATTAGCAAGGTGACTGGCTCTAGGCTTTGAATTTTAAGCAACTGAAGTCAACTTCATTGCTGCACAGATCAATTAAGAAAAACAGTTTGCCCAGAGATTAGTTCTAAATCCTGGCTTGTTGGGTTTGCCACTGAAAAAGCTCACAGCTACCACCTTCATGTACCCCATTGTCATAAATCCCTCAATATTTAACTTGTTCCTGATTTTCTGTTCTATACCAGCAAGGTGTAAAAGTCATTAATCATAGATATTTATTGGCCCCAAGCTGGATGTCTTTATGCTTTGGGTAGAGAGCTGTGCGTGTGCAAGGCAAGAGTAGTGGCATGCGTACCTCAGACACAGCAAGGGTGGCATCTGCCTTCTCTCGTGGAGCAATTTCTCTTTGTAGAAACTGGATTCTACTGTAGTTACAGTGACAGCCTATGGAAACCAACATTTAAATGCAAAATAGCATATCATCCATGGATCAAATCAGTAAGGTGTTACACTGTATGTATGTTCCTTCCCTTCCAATACATCAATATCATGCCATCCTTACTGTCCTAGAGACAGGCACCAGTGAAACACATTCTCATCCACTGCACCCTCTCCTCTCTCTCCTCACCTCTCCTCTCCGCAATTAAACCCAGATATGCCAACCACAGAAAACGGAATACCTGTCTGGCATCCTAATAAGGGTGGCTGGTCCCCTAGAACAACTAGCTGCAAGATGTGGAAGTCACTGACTTATTTTAGAAATAATAAGAACAGAAGAAAAACAAAAAATAAACCTTGATAAGAACACATAGGTATTTTTGACAAATGTAGTCCTTTTCCATTTGCTACTGCTAGTCACTCTGCAGGCTGCTACAGAGAGTAGTCCAGCTTAGGAGGACTGGGAAAGTGCAGAAGTTTTCTCAATGAGGTGCCTCTACCCCAGACAGAATCCTTTTAAGAATAATTTATGTCTCTGTTCCCATAGATCCAACTGACACACCTTACCGTTATTGCTGTTTGAGGAATTTGGAGGAAAGTATGGTAAAAATAGCTTTCCAAGGACTGCACTGCTCCTCTGATCTGCCATAGCAGTAACCGAATGGAGCTGGTGTGTGGCTGAAAGATCAGTTTTACAGCCTTTTCACTGGGCCCAGGGACCCTTGTCAGGGCAATGAGGTCTTGAAGGCTCTGGATTCTTCTATTACACTAGAATTACACATAGATGAGTTCTGAGACAACAAGAGTACAATAGACCTCAAATGAAATCAGTCTCTCATAAACCTGTGAGACTGCAGCTGTCTAAAAATCAAACCAGAGCACTAGATCTAGTAAGATCTCCATGAGGGAGCAGAGAGCTGAATATATTTGTAACTCTAAGTGGTACTTTCTGTTGGTCCTTTGTTTCTGATTTCTTCCCAGGTATTTAATGGACAGAAAAGTATTGTGGTATGTGTGGTTATTGCAATTTCTGTAGAAGAGGAATTCAGTTTCAATGAGTCTCCGAAGAGCATCATCAACTTTAAGCACTGAGTTTTGTCATATCTCAGTTTTGTGAATTTGTTAGGAACAACAACGGAGGTAAAAAAAGACTAATAAAACTGCAATAGCTGAAGAAGTTAATAGGCAAGTACTAGGGAGGGGTGGAGGAAGGAGAGAAGGAAAGTTGGGGGATGTTAACTCAATAGTTTTGGTGACAAGTCATGAGTGTTTTAATTCTGTGCAGCTCAAAAGTCCACTCTTGTATCAATAACACATCTGCCACCCCAGAAACGCTCCAGGACTTTATTGCAAAACCCCAACTACCACAAGGTTAGTATAATCTATCATGAATTAAATGCATGATTTCTCATTAGGGATGATAATTCAAAGGTCCTCGACGTAGACTCACTTGCGCTATCTGTACAGGTGCAATACAGCATTGCCCTCTGCTGGATTTTAAGCTGCCTACTCGTGCAAAAGTTGCTTCTGGCTGAGCTACAAAGGATGATTTTTAATCAAGAACTGTACTAATTATCATGAGGGAATATCTCGCCACCAAATAAGGAATTAAATAGTGAATTAACGCTCATTCCTAACTCTTTCTTCTTTCATAGGACTAGCACTGCTTCAGACATGGCCAGTGTCGAGTCATTCACCCTTTGCCTAGTCCAGCAAGTCACAGACTGTTAGGCATTCCCCAGAGTCCAAACAGTGGAATAAAACAGTGCATAATCAGATCCACAACATCAAAATAGACAGAGGCTGAATTTTAGGTAAACTGGCTAAACTCATGCCATGGTTCTGGTACCTACAAGAGTGGTCCATCTTACATGACAGTCCCATCCAACTGGGTGTTTCCCAGTATAAAGCATTCCTGCTAGACAAAAGCCTGTTGTTAGCAACTCCTTTCTGGGTACCTCCTAATGAGGAGTGTCATTTCCAATCTTTTCATAGGTATCAATATGGAAAATACCTCAGTGTGGACGACAAGAACAAGGGCAAACTGATGCAGCACTACAATGTAAGGCAAATCTTTCTGTCTGTTATTGCTGTTCAGCATCTCATTTGCTGACTCTTACCTGGTGCCCTGGTTTGAGGTAGAATGAACCAATTTTCTGTTTTACAATTTTACTTTTTTAACTGGGCCTCTTCTAACTAACTAAACTCTGAAATTAACAGCACATTGTTCAGAAAACTGTTCACTCTCATAGTCATAAGACCTGATTATACCAAGGAATAGTATATGTTTACTGCTAGAACAACCAAGGTCAGGTAATGTTGTTATTTGCCCAGTTGGAGAGTCGAAAGTGGAAAAGCTTGTTTGCCTGCCTTTGACCCCAATCTGAGTGTTCCTGACTCCAGTTCTGGAATCCAGCTCCTGTTGATTACCAAGTCCAGTTTGGAACTTTTCCTGATGCCTGCTGGTGATGTGATTGTCATCCTGGGAGCTCGATACGGTTTTGTATATATTGGATCTATTTCATTATTTTCTTCTTACTTTAATTTTAGTATTAATACTTCATTAAAGTTGTTTGCTTCATTCTAAACTCATAAATCTCTCATATCTTCCTCTCCTTTCTTTTTGAGGGGAGGAAGGGCCATCTGTCAGTCTGGTTTTGGTAAATTCGGCTGAAACCATGACACCTGTCCTTATTGACATTTGGTATTACTAAACAAATCCACGCACATACAGGTACGTGTGTGTACAGGTATGCGTAAACATATATTTGAACACAGTTGCCTGTGATGGGTTAACTACAACCATATGATCTAGATAAAGACAACAAAACCCATTTCTTTACTTCTTCAGCTATTACTCTTGCAGTTCATGTAAAAGACACAGCAGGGCATTTTGCATCCTGTAGCTTGATGCTGTGTAAAATGGGACCACATCTAGAGAATCAGGACATCTGCTAATTCAGACTAATATATGGGAAACTGAGACTTAGCAAAATACTCTTTCAGAAAAAAAGAAGGAAAAAAAAAGTGCAGAAAGAATGCTCTTTTCCATTTATACTAATTTCCAAAACATAGAACACTCTTACTCTTCTTAAACAGTCCTTTATTGGGTTCCTTTTAACTTTGCTTTTCCTACTATTCTTTATCTCTTTCAGTCTCTACCTTATTCTCCCATTTCAGTCTCATTTTAATATTTTGCTCATTTGCCTTCTTCCACCAAAAATACATGTCATATATTCTCTTCAAAATAGCTAGTCTCCAAAAGCAGCTGCTTATATCCCTAGTTTTCTTAGGATTCCAACTCTGTTATGTTCTTCATTAGTTGCTGTGGGAGCAACTCACTCCTCTCCATGGGTGGTAGTGTTAATAATAATATCAGCAACAATAATAATAAAAAATTTAGTTTCTAAAGATCCTTCTTGCTTTGTTGCTTGATGAGAATATCTGCACTCTAAAAAGCTCTCTCTAGTCTGCTTCTCCCTGCAAGGTATTCTGTAGTTCTCAGTGGGAGGCTTCTTCCTAAAAATAAATGCCATGATTTATTTTCTCTTATGTTACAGCTAATTAAATTTTGCCACCATAACATTTCACCATTTCATTATGCTGCATTTCCAAAGTATTTGCCCTTTTCCTGCTTCTTTTTTCTCTCTGTGCTGTCAAGCCAAAAGCAATGGCTAGGTTTTAATATGAAAATTATCAACCCCAGCCACGTGCAATGAAAATGAAAAACAAACATTGTTTGATCTCCTGAAATAAGCTAGCACCAAGAGTCAAGAAGATTTGATAATCTAGCAACTTCAGCTTACAAACTGTGAAAAGTAGGAAACTTAACTGTACTGTTAAGTTTCTGTGTTACTACATATGAAAGCATTAAGACATGAAAATGTGAAGAATGTATTAAAAGGCTGACAGATAGAAGATAAGAATTACATACATAATAAAGAAAATGGTGATAAAGTTGATGTTATCCAGAACTCAATTCTTAAGTACAAAGTCTACCAACATGTCAAAATTTAGAGTTTTATGGAACAGGCAGGCATTAAAGAACACAATTTAGAGCACAAGCTCATTTTTTCACTGCCTTGTGCTTTATTTAATTATGTATACTTGTGCAAATGAACAGACAAAATGATCCATTAACATTTTACACCCACCTTAAACCAGTGACTGAACAACATGCAAAGCCATAAAATGGATCTTATAATGATGGCAGAAACCTGAACACGCAGTAATTACAAAATACTACCAATTATCAATTGTTTCGGAATTATTGGCCATCACTATGCACTGTGATGTGGACAATCTCTCAAGTTTAAGACCGAGGGAATAAGTCATAATGCAAATGGTTCAGCAAAGCAGTCAGAGATGCCAGGGAACATATAAAATTCTCAACATCTCACACTCAGCTGCATTCCCTACTTTACATTCAAATGAAAAAAAACAAAACAAAACAAAACCCCAAAACATTGCTATTTCAAATCTAAGTTGCAATGACAAATTTTACTTAAGACCATGTACTTGAACCTGTACACGTTGTACCTCATGACTGATTATATTATAGCACATATTTTCTACAACGTTAGCTATTTGTGTTTTAAATTGGACAATGCTTGGCAGTGATGATGATATATCAGAACATGAAAAATATTCATGTGACTACTGTCCTGTCCTGGACCTACCTGCAGGTAAACATCCACAGGGAAAAAAATTTAAAATAAGACTTTGCAAAGCTATATGTGGCCATAAATAGCACAGTGACAGTATATCCCTGATACTTCTTAACAGCAATGTCAGAAAGCCAATGCAAGAAGGCTAACAAAGAGCTGATCCTTCTTTTCTCTCCCAGGGTGTGGGTGTCCCAAAGGTCTTAGCACATTCCAAAGTCCTTTGCAGAGTTCATGGAGGCCAGGACTTGAGTGGGAGGACTCACAGCATGCACCCTCCTTTTGAGTTAAATGTTGCCAATAGAGTAGGGGAAAAATCAGCTTGTTCTCTTTATAGCTATATATTACTGCCAACAAGCAGGTAGAAAAAGTCAAATGTGGATTTTAAAAAGTTCTCCCTGAAAGAAACAGTGGTATCAAAGCATTCCTGAGACTGGCTTTTAGTCCCTATTGGGGCAAATACCTATGAGGGCTGTAATCAAGTTTCAACTGCAGTAAGCAATACTGATAGAAGGGTAAGGAACAACTTTCCACTGTCAGAACTTTTTTAAAATTATGTTATTTGCTATTGCGCATTACATGCCAAGAGAAAGCAGAGCCAAAAGGCGAACTGTATACAAACAAAACCTAAAATACTGGACAATTTCATGCATACATAATCCCTTTCCACCTTAATTTCTGCAAAAATAAAAATAATAATAAAAAACTAAAACACAGCAACCCAAAATAAACCCCAAAACACTCAATGGACCCAGCATTGGATCTTCTCTCCCAGAGACAACTATTTGTTAATTTCTGTAAGGCTGAGTGCTTTAGAAAGTAAAAACACACATTAAGTCAACTTGCTGTCTTAAAGGAAAGAGGATGGATATCCTGCAGACTCCACTATTTCTTCTGGTAACTTGCTGTGCTGAAAGGGTTAACCCCGCAAGTGCTTGGATATTTAGTCCCGAGGGACTTAGGACCTTACTGGCACATGAGATATCTAGAGTCACAAAATGTGAATCTACTGTACCTCTGCTCAGTGCCCAGCTAGTGCTGATAATGTCTCAGACATCACTGTGGTTTAAATATAGCTAAATATAAATGTAGCTAAGCTTTACCCTGAATAGATTGAATATTGGAAATCACTGGCTTCATAGGGTTCATTATAAGTTAACTTACCTCATTACCTTTCTGCATTACTGTAGCCACACAATCTTCAGCACCCAAGCTACCACTCAGTCAGCAGGACTTCATGGATTTCAGCCATATGCTCTTAATTCTCCCTGTACATCAATTTTAATGGTTCCTGATTTCACTCCTAAACAATTAGCTCAACAAGACTGAATACACCTTTTGCAATGTGTGCCAGCATGGTAGACAAGGGATCAAACCCACAGTACTTATTTCCTTCTGGATAGTTTGTGATACATGGAGTATACTGAAACCTGTTAGCACTTTTCTAGTTTAATGCTTTTCTACTTTTATTTTTTGCTAAGAAGAGAGAAGCTCGGCTTTTGGGTAAGAGTGCTTCCCTCTCTGATCAAGAGCAGCTGGCATGCATACATGCAGGAAGGAAAGGTTAAATTCAGACTTGCTTGGAGTTCCAAACGATGTTAATTGACTTCCTTCTCTATTGCCCCCTACTGAGGTCACCATCTCATATTTGCTTACAAGGAAATATCTGTTTGCCAGTTACTTTCACTCTTTTCTTCACAAACAGCAAAAAAATGCTGGCACAGAGTATACCTGTATCTGTTCGCATAATAGGTGTATGTGTGTGAGATTGCTTCTGAGCAATAGGAGAAACAAAACCACACAAAGCAGAACACAGAAAGAAGAAAAGTTGAGGAAAGAGAATATTTGATCCTGAAGCATTCCCCTGTCTCCGTTCCATTAATATTCATATCTTCTTCCATGATGGAAAGAAGAACAGCTTATATTGCAAGGATCATAACACCAGCTTTCTCATGTGTGGGTTCAGGGAGGCAAGAGGGACTATTCCTGCAGGTAATTAGCCTTGACTGCTAATCACATCAGCCACAAGTGATGAGCAAATTAGAGCTTCAGTAGAGCAGCTAGTTTGATGCTCCTGCGAGTTCCCTAGAGCAGCATTGCTGGTTAGTGTAATGCTCTGATGCACAGAGACCTGCAATACATTCTCACTACCATAACCAGGACTGGTCTTCACAGCAGTCTGCCCTTGGAACTGATGGGAATAAAGGCAGCACGTCTTCTATGAGCATCTTACTCCACCCCAAGGACCATGTTTCTTTACAGGTCAGGGCAGATACTTGAAATGTGATTCACTCCATTGATTTGCCCTCATGCTGCAACAGTACAAACCAAAGGGCAGAAATCATTTGCTTGATCTTCTCAGAGTCAACATTTGCCTGGTTTGCTCCAGAAAAAAAGAGAAAAGTCATGATCCAGTCACAACAAACACATTCCGAAGTAGACAGGGACTTCGACTCAAATTTGTCTGAATCCTTTGTCTACTAATCCCTTTAAACTAAAAGAAAAGGAAAAAAAAAAAAAAAAGAAAAAAAAAAAGAAAAAAAAAAGGGGAATAGCAACAANAATAGTACTATAGCACTGCATTTCCACATGACCTATCACTTGAGGTCTTATTCATTCCCAAACATACAAGGTAAAGTCTTAGCACACACACCTCACCTGCAAAAAAGGCATTTTTATTTGAACGTTACAAATAGGGAAAAAAATAGCAAGCATGTAGAGAGCACAGCATTGTTTACACCTTCACTGTCTTTACCTGGGACCTGAAAGAAGTGAGCATGCAAGTCTGAGCAGCCGGTTTTTAAAGACCTCTTCCACACATAAAAATGAAAAAAAAAAAAGGCTGTATTTTTACAGATGTTGCATATACATGTTATGTGAAACAGTCTCCAAAAATTGACAGGGATGGGGCAAAAGCCGCATATTAGATACACTGAACAGAGAAACAATCAGTCCCAACTCTGTCACTCAAGAAAAAGACCCTGAAAGCTTTCAGGGTAGAGGACTGTGTCACAGATGGCAAAGACCTAAAACAGATGGGATGAAAAAGAACTTGGATGAAGATGACAATCAGGAATGTAACAGGCCAGGAGACACAACAACAAGCAGGCTGTGCATTGAGGAGGAAGGCTGATACCAAAAGTATTTGAATACGAAGCTCAGCCCAGCCAACAGTGCTGAAGACACTGGCACTGAGGCGGTTGCTCAAATACCTTGAAAGCGGCTGACTAGTTTCTGCATCCTGACATTTTTAGAAACTCAGCGAAGTAAATGGATAAAAATTCATCCTTCCAAAGATTCTCTTCTGAATCCAAGATGATGATGATATCTTAATTATGCTGGAACTTATTAAGGGCTAGACTTTAAAGCAAAGCACCCTGTAAGATTTCAAAGGATGGAAACATAGGGTGCAGTAGATATTACTGCTAAATCCTACAGAATATAACTGGAAACAGTAACAGGTAGATGTCAGATTTCCAACTGCTGGAAGATCAGAGAAATTTGATTCCTCCTTATATAAACATTTACATAAGTCAGAGGCTGCCAAGGGATTTAATGATGGAAGTTCTACGTCAGAAGAGTGTGGGATCTCCAGCACCTATTTCCAGATCTGTGATCCAGGCTACCCCACCCCATTTCTCCCTCCACCTCCACCACAGGATAGGCTTGTTGTAAGCAGCTTTCTGCTAGAAGAAGTTTGAATGATTAAGATAATTACCTCACACAAGGCTCAAGGATTATATCTTCCTCTTTACTGACCCCAAAATAACCTTAGAAAATAAAAGCAGAGTTCTTAGTGACAAAGGCAGAAAGGAGTGAAACTGTATGAGAAGCTCAAGGCATTCCAGTGCCCTGCTGACAGCAGCCCATTCCCAGGACACTCCACTCCTACCAGTTTTTCTAGCAGCAATTCATCATCACTGGTTTCACAAAAGCCATATTTAAACGCTTGACGCAATCAGGACCTCTGCATACTAACCAGACTGTACAAAGCAACCAACCACTCCTACACATATATTGGAGATCTGGCCTTTCCTCCAAAGCAAAGACAATTCTGATTTAGACAGCTTCCTACTAAAGCTATCCTCTGGCTACTTTGGTTTCCCTGCTCCGTGGCCAAAGATGACACACAGGATGCGTAGAAAGTGTTGCAGTCTGAAGCGTTGCAGTATAAACCACAACATTTGTCTCATTTCTCTGCAGCTCCAGGCTGTCTTATACTGCAATTAAGTCTCTTTGAAGGAGTAAGAACATTGTCCCTTCAGACATGAAACTTTAACAGGATATTACTCTGTGAGCATGACTGCAACAGTAGCTGGAATGGCAATGTTTCTGTTAGTTCCTCCAAGTAAAAAGCTTGTTTATTATTTTTTCTGCTTTTCACTTTTAGCATAACAAACAGTGCATGCCCTTCTCCTAACCTGTACTAGCACACGCTAGTATTCTGTAATGTACAAACTGACCAGCAGAAGGTCAGAGATGGGGTACAAACCTGAACAAGATGATTGCCGAAGAGTTACAGAATTAGACTGTACAGGGATCATAGAACAGCTGAGGTTGGAAGGCACCTCTGGGGGTCATCTTGTCAAATCCCTCTGCTCAAGCCAGGCTACCTAGAGCCCAGGACCACGTCCAGATGGGTTTTAATGATCTTCAAGGATGGATACTCCAACACCTTCCTGAGCAACCTATGCCAGTGCTCAGTCACTACAGCTGTGCTTGGCCAAGAAGAGTCCTGCAGTCTCACCACAAGCAGACTTGGTTTTGTATAAGGCTGGACACTCACAGACCTGGACAAATTCCCTGAGTGCGCTGTGGCGTTTTGCTTCTCCCAACTCTGGAACATCCGTGTCACTGTGTGACATCCACTCTAATGTGTGCAAGTTTCACAGTCAAGACCCAATTGGCTAGGGAGGCAAAAGTCACGTGTTTTGATGATTTACCATGTCTACTCTGCAGCAAGATATATCTTTAAAGGGAAGGCATAATTATTCCAGCTTATGCAGTGCTTTTTTTCTGCGTTTAATTCTCAAAATAGCTTGACAGAGGAAGGGAAACTACTTTTGCTTTACCCAATCAATCCTTTGCAAAGCAGAGTACTCCCACTCCTCAGATAACACACAGATTAACAATGAGGTCAGTTTTGTGATGACTCCTGGTACTTGCTTTCTTAGGCAGAGTTAACCTTAACAGGTGAGTTTGCTACAGAGAGGGAAAGAATGTACTAAAAGCAGGCATGAAAATGCAAAGAAAAGTAGGAAGGGTAAGCAAGGCAACACCCCTGAGGGTGCAACTACGAGACTGTCTCATGAAGGAAAGTGTATGTGGAAAAGTAGGCTCGAGCACAGCAGAACAGGTAAATCAAGTCTCCACATTAAATCAAATCTCTTGTGCTTCCTCCCCATTGTCTCCATTTCCTGTTTATTATTTTTCAGGTGAAAGGATTAGAGGACTAACAGAAATGAGAGTCCTGCTGGAGAACATTTATTTCAAACAAGCATCTCACCAGCAAAAGCAGATTAAAAAAGGAGCCAGACCTCTTAAGGGGGAAAAGAGAATAGCAGTAGTTCACTGGCCAATACACTTGGTACTAGAGCTGCTCTTGGGGAATTTCACAGTACCCTTACATTAAGAATATGCTGCAATGAATGTCACCATCATGCAGATACAGAGAGATCGCCAATCAAATGCCACAACTACAAACATGACAGTGGCTCCTCTCCTATTTGGGTGCTAGCAGACTGAGAGTCTGAGTCTACTAAAGTAGGCCAGTATCTTCCTTATTAACAAAGAAACTCTCCACCCTCGGTCCCTGCACTGCTTCCTTCTACCTCTCATGTAAAAAGACCTACGATGCTTTTATTCTCCATTCACTTTGTCTCTGCCCTATTTCTGAGGTCCCTTCGGCCTGAGTTTGCATACTTCTGAACCAGTAGCTGCCTTTATAGTTTTGATCCTCTCCCTGGCTGGTTTAGTTGCCTCTATTAGCTGCAGTATGTCTCCAAAGATAGAGCCGTTTCTCTGAACAGCTTCTCCTTTAACATGGAATAATACATATTACAGCTGATTCTCTCCCTAATTAGAGGACTTTGAAAATCTCTAGAGTTGCATATGACTGATAGAGCTGTCATTCATTCAGTAACACAAGCATGTATTCCTCCTTTGCTTCTCAGTTTAGTGTATTTCTGGCATCTCAAACTATTTCTTCCCTAATTTCCCTACCCCAAAAAACAAAATAATCAAACAAAAAGCCACCTCATACACACAAATGCCAAACTTTTCTAATAATTTTCCTAATTCCTCATTTTTATCTACTGTGGTCACTATATATAACCTCAGTTCTTGCAGGATTTGTGGAAATTGGTCTGAAAAATCCTGTGATTCTTTTGCTTTGAGTCCCTCCTTGTTGCTTTTTAAACAAGTGAAGAAGTGCCAAAGAGAAAAAAACAGTGCATTATGTTTCTAGACCAATTACTGGCTACTACTGTCTTATATACCACATATAGGAGGAAAAACACCACAAAAATATGGACTTGAAAAAATAAAAAAGGATCTTCTTGGCCGAAACCTGCTCTTTCATAAGATTCTGGAAATATATTTTTATATGAAAGAATAAATAGTAATAAAAAACACAATAGCAAAACAAGGGTCTGTCATATTTCACTTTCGGCAAAGAACCCTAACAGCCTTCAGCAATAAAAGCTGCAATTTTTCTAGTCAACAAAAAGCTCAGAATCCTCCTCCACCTCAAACACGTTAAGCCATTTGTTACAGGGCCACAAGGAAGCTCCAGGATGTTGGTGACCTGTATATCAGGTATGGTTCAGAGGACGGAGAGAGTTTTCTAAATCTTGGTTGATGAGCATGCAACAGAGTTTTTGACAATGTCATACTCAGAACTGGCAGGAACAGTATTGACCAGTTTGAGATCTAGACAGATTTAGCGAGCTGAGAAATATAATGCCTGGCGGGGGGAGGTTTCAAAATTAGTTCCACAAGTAGTTTAGCACCAAATTTTTCATTTTCATTTCATACAGAAGGCATGTGAAACCAAGGACAAAAAAAAATGTATGCGCTATAAAATTAGCAGGCTTTTCTGCTAGTACAAATTAGGATCAGGTCATCATAGAAGAACTGGATAACCTTGGGGATGGAGGGATAACAAGTCCTGGAACTCAATAGCGCAGAAGGAAGGTCACGCATATGAGAACTAGCAGAAAATTCTGTTTTAAACCACTGGCTCATTGGGTGGCACAAGCGAGAAAGGGGAGTTGTAACACAGACCCTGATTACCATCATGATGTGAATTTACAATGTGCAGAATGTGTTATGCACACAGGCCATGAGGTCCTGTTGCCTCCTTCTGATTCCTCCCCCCTTTAATCAACCTTCAGAAAAGAAACATCTGCAAATGACAAAATTCAGCAGGTTCTCTTTGGGTTTTTGTTTTGGTTAGGATTTTTTTATTATTATTATTTTAATATGGGGATTGGCAAGTGTCCAAATTTAAAGTTTTTTAGAACACTTAAATTTTGAATGTTTGCAAACAGCTTGATACACTTTGTTCTACTTCACATGCTGTCTTCTGGGACACAAACTTTCTCTCAGTGACTATTTGTATGATGCCAAGAAAACATTCATCATCTTTGTTGGCTGAGCGCTCCCGGCACCTCTGTGAAAGAAATGAAAAAATAACCTAATGAAATCCCAAAGTGCCCAGGATACTTATCTTTACTCAATCCCCCTCTCCCATTTGTTGGAGGGGGAGTGTTGTTTACTTAATCAGAAGATTACATTTGTTGACCAAAGAATGAGAGGACTCCTCTACCTCACACGCCCCATCCACATGCAGATTTCAGAGCATGGCTTCACTGAAGCCCAGTGTATGGCAACACAAATGAACTACCCCTATATTAAGTCACCACATGTAATCCTGACAGCAGCTCCAAGCTCTTGAGTCCCTCCTCCTCTGATCTCTCTCTTTCTCCTGCCTCCCTCTCCTTTGCTTTGATGACTTTGACAGCCAAGTTCTTGGAGAGTTACTCCAGGTTACAACGTGTCACCTTTAATGGAATTCAAAGCTTTAATTCAGAAAGTGGCCACTCTTGACCTCTGGCCCCGCTGCCACCCACTCTGCCGCCCCCCTCCTTTCTCCATCGCCATGGAAATGAATAGCCCAGCGAAAAAATGGGAGCAGGCAAAGTCTAAAGCTTTTCACAGAGTCCCCAAAAGAAAGATGAATGAAACTCATTCATCACTGAGCAAGGGACTCAGAGAGCAACGCTGACTGAAAAGCAAGCCAGAGGGAGAGCAAGCAAGGGAGACAGACAGCCCGAGATAGAAAAGGTTACCTCATGCAGGAAGTTATGTGATTTGAAAAAGAAAAGCACAGGAGGTGTGAGGGAACACAGTCCACTTGCAAAAACTGCAGATTCTGCCAAGAAAGATGCTATTTGGGGAGGAGGGGTTATTTCCTCAGCCCCTTCCCCAGATAGAATTTCTCATCAGATTACCAGGGAAGGATGGAAATTTGAGGGGACAAGGGAGAAATGCCTGAGAAGAAATTGCAGTGAAAGCCAAAATGATGGGAAACCCACTGCAAGAAAAAAATATATATATAAAAATTGGAAACAAAGCTGTGTTTGTAATGTTTAAATTCCCTTAATAAAATCTCCTATTTTAGAGGTATTTTGTCCCCAGCGCAAACAGTTGCCTTTCCTCCCCATCACCTCAGCATTACATAGTTTGATTTGTCTTGAGATGTGATATCAATCAAGCATCCAGGCAATTTTTGGCATTAGGGAGCAAATGTGCTTAAGAGGCAATAGCTTATTCACTTAGACATAGCACCGGTTTTGTGGTGTGTTCCTCTAATTTCCCCTTGTTTCTTATCCTCACTACAACTGCATTCGCAAAGAGCTCCTTTCAGGGCAGAAACAGATGCACAGTGAAAGAAAAAGAGACAAATTAAACGACACCATGTATCCCAACGTCAGACGAAGGAAAAGGCGCTACTGCATGCTGCCCTGCAGAGCTGAGGGAACTTGCTGATACCAGTGACAGAAAGAAAGGGGGAGGGAGAGAAAGGAAAGGCTGAGATGCAACAGCTCCAAAGAGCTTATTTGCCTGCACCACTTGAAAAAGAGATAAGTGGGACAGAAGGAAGGTAAGAAGCAGTGGCAAGTGACTCCCTAAATGCAGAATCTTTTGCACAGGTATTAGATAAGAGTGTCATAGATTATCCTGGGATATTTATATCATTGATGACTTCCCAGAATAACCAGTCAAAACTCATCTCAAGCATACCAAATTCTAGGCAGAAGGCAGCAAGGCACTTTGGGATGCTTATGGGAGAAAAGTTGTAAAGGGTAGATCTCAGTAAGAAGCAAATTCTTACCTAAGACTGCCTTCCTGCCTTATCCTGACAGAGAATTGATAATACAGGTCTCCTTTTCTCTGAAGGCCAACCCAAAGCTTACCTGTTTAGTACAACTCAGAGGAGAGCCTACCTAGCAATTAAGTGATAACTCCAGGAGATAGTTGCCCCTTGCGGAGCTATTACCATTCTGAACCATGAGATTCTTTTTCTTCTTTCGAAAAGCTAATCAGGCATGATTCTCTTTCATTCCCCCAATCCCTTTGCCACAATTTAATTCCCTTTTTAGTGTTCTAGTGAAAAGGTATCACCCAAGAGGCAGGAATCATCAAACTTTATTCATTGTTAATTCTATGAATGAGATGCCAAGCCAAGCTTCCTGGAAGCGGCATTAGCACCTCTGCTGACTAGTGACCTCGGGCCCAGCACTCATATTTAAGCTTCAGCTTTCTGGTAATCTGTAATACCCATCATGATGGCTTATACTCTAGCTCTAGCCTGAGCTACCCTCTGGAGTCCTCAGGGAGGGGGGTTCAGGTCCACAAGAAGCAGCACTCACTTCAGTGTATATAGCATATATGGCCTATGAGTCACAGTAAGACGGACCCAGTATACTCACAAAGCCTTTTGAAAAAAAGAAAAATAGCAGTGACAACTTGTATACAAATGAACTGAAACTAAAGCTGGCATTCTTCATTGCTCCCAAGTCTCACTTCCACAGCTCTCAGAACACATCTATCAAAACCAGGCAAAGATAATGCTCCTTTTCACCTGCTGGATGCCTGCTGCTGAGGTAGGGTTTTCACCTTGCTGCTCATTTCCCATTACTGGGGAATTATTCCCTTCAAAGGCTCACTGAGAGCACAGGTACCACCTGCTAAAGTTAATGCAGCGTATTTCACTACAGGATGCCAGCACTGAACACATGATGCAGAATCACTGCTACCTTTCTACACCTAATTCTTCATGAGAAGCAGCTCTGCAGACGTGGAAGAGTCAGAAATAATGCTGCAGGCTCACAGACTGAGGACAGAAGGGACACAGTAACACAGCAAAGGGGGAGAGGAAAGAGCCTAAGGAACCTTACAGTGCCGCTCCTCGCACCTTGCCTCATCCTCCCCGCTCCTCTAGCCTGCAGACTGTTTCCTCTCTCCCCACCCCCATGGACCTGTAGTTTTGCCTCTTCAAAAGCTGGCTTGCAAACAGAAAGACAGACATCACTTAGGAAAGGTTTTGCTAATTAGAAAAAATTACTATTTATTCAGAGCACAGCAGAAATTAATCACATGATGCTATTCCAGACAAGCAGAGCAACCACACATCTCTGGTCTAAACCAACTTGTGTTAGTGTTAAGAACAGATAACAGCAATATCTTAGTGAGGAATTACCCTCTAAATGGTCCCTCTATCGGGCTAAGCCTTTGAATTGTCTTGAAGGAAGATGTCTCTGGTTGATCCATGCTTAATTCCCACTGTAGGGAAGTTCATGTCAGCTCTGTGCTGCACATCTGTTTATGTTAAACAGACAGATTTTGGTAGCAATAAATTGTGCCACAAATGGCTCCACAGAGGTGGGAAGCCTCATTTGGTCTTCAAAGTAACCAGCTTCCTACAGTAAATTTAAAAACTTCAGTGCTTCAAACCATGAAGGACACCTGCATGTCATTAAGTACTTAATGCTGAGCATACAGCTTTCTGGGTCACCATCTGTTCAGCAAGAGCACCAGCTCCTGGCTGTTGTTCCCCAATTCTGTGTGCTCCAGGGTTTGAACTCTCAGCAGCTCACAGCTACCCAAAAGGGAGCATGGATGAATCTTCTGTGTCAGCAATACAAATGAAAAAAAAACAGTGTCCCAAGAGAGAACAATTCAACCAGGCAGAGTTCAGTAAAGTCTGTTTAAGGATTAGGAGTTAATCAGAATAGCTCATAACATATATGCCTCTGTTTGTTGTATCTACTGTTGCCCTTCTAATCTCATCAAGGTGCCTCCTTATCTGCAGTTATCTGGCTCTGGTAATACTTATTGTCTGTGTTGTTTAAACAAAGTTCTCTCTTGCAGTAGAAAGTTTGCTATCTAGGCAACTACTCACAGAACAATGTTAAAAATTAACATGCCCCCACCTAAACAACAAAACATGTTGAACACACTTTATTGAAGCAATCAGAGGAGTCACCTGCACAAAGCTAGAGAAGAAATACCTCATCAGCTCTAGAAATCCAGAATGGCATTCCCTCTGTCCAACAGGAGCCAGGTTGGCCTAATGCTGGCACTTATATCCAAAGTTTTCAGCCTAGAGCTTCAGCCTTTTGAAGTTGAAACACCAGATGGTTCCACTATGTCAACATCATCATTAAATTAGGCAACATTAATCACAGAGATAAAACAAAAGGTAATGGGTCCTAATGGTCACTGGGGAAGCAAGACCTTTGTATAAAACAAAGCAAGAAAAAGAGAGAACACAGGCTGCTCTAAGGCCTGGAGAACTGATGTAGGCTACAACCACCTTCCACATCACAGGCTTACAACTTCTGGTTTTTGCCCCCTGTCCTCCCCACCCAAGTCGTATTACACGTGAAAACTCAATTTATGGAAATGTACTGTGTGGAACATTTAATTCCATATTCTCATTTGGGAAAATCCTATTTGGGATTTGATCTTTCAGAATCTTCTTTAAAAAAGCCAGCAATTTATTATAGCTATAGCCAGTACTCAAATTGAACCGGAGTTCAAAGCTGCTAAGCTCCTTCATTCTTCGCAATGAGAGGAAAATCAGCATTTCTCTTGATTCTGGGAACAGAACTGGCTTATCTACATGACTAGAAAAGCAAAAATAAAGGTCCCTCTGTCCCATGGAGCAAAGGAAGCCAATAAAGCTGACACCCTCCTCCTAATACCTCTGTTTCCTCAGTCTTGCAAAATGTAGAAGAATTCCTTATCCCTGCATACCTGGCACATTTCCCAACTTAAGTGGTCAAGAAATAGCACAGAATGGTGTGGATACTCTTCTCCTAATGAAAACACCTTAGTTTGACTTAGTTTATTTAATTCTAAAGGGATTTGTTTACATTAAAAAATTGCTTCAATCTATCTATCTATCTCACAAATATTTGGTTTTCTTCATTCAGATTCACTTTTCTAAGAGGCTTTTTACAGCCAACACCTAAGACAGACAGTTGTTGGATGGAGAACTTTTCTGCTAAAGGACTGGGGTTTTAGGAATAAGAGCTGTGGCCTGCCCGTCTGCTATCAAGAAAATAATTCTTGATTGCAAAGGAAAGTACACACTTACCTTGTCTTAGTGGAATGGTAGGTAAGGGGTGAGAGGGAGAAAAAAATAAAATGGAAAAGAAAAAAAAGCAACATCACAACCCACACACTTATAAAGGAAAGAGTAAGCAACTCTATACTTTGATGATAAATGCCCTCCCAGCATGGCCCTTTTAGCTTCCGTAATGTATGTTTCCCTGCTCACTCTGTTTTTCACATAGTGTTTGGCTCTATTCTACTAGGTTGACAACAGCTGAGTTACAATTTGCTATGATAAAGGACAACACAAGAGGTGTGGCCTGCAATATGTTGCACCCTTTGTAGGGAGCAAACTGGCAGCTAAATTACAGTATTTGTGTATTACATTTAAAAAGAGAACTCCATTGCTTGTAAAAGCAGGACACATTTGCTATCTTCTAAAAGAGACTTCTGCTTTGCTGACATGACCACATTTCACCTCTGAGCAGCTGAGAAAAACTGGTCTGTCGTGACAAAATGGATGGTCTTATGCAAAAGACCCAAATTAGTTCTTTGTACCAATCTTCTGGTATCCATGACTCCACATTTGCCGTTCATGCTTCTTAAGATGAGGGATCCACTGCCTTCTATGAAAGCTTTTGTGAAATTATCATCCTGCCTCCCACCATCAACATTGTAAAACAGTAAATTAGTTTGTAATTGAATTTCTCTTATCATGGCTTTCCCCAGTAAGTTACAGAGGCCTTCAAAACTTGTTATTTTTCTTCCCTAAAACATATTTATAATGTGGTTATCACTTCTTCCTGAGTCTGTCAGGCAGACTAAGCTTTTTAAGCTGCAGAGCAAACTTTTTCCAGCCATTAGTTTATTGGAGAGTTTTTTGATTCCTTTCATTTTTGCCGCTTTTAAAGACGTTGACACCAACACAGAATGCCTTATCCTGGTATCTCTCATCACCACCATCGTCCTAGACTGGCCCTCTCATGTACATGCCTAAGAATTGTTTCTAGACATTTCTCTACAGCACTACATTCAGAGCTCATGTGCTAATGCTCATCACCTGCGATCCCTAAAATCCTTTATAGTCACTGCTTCCCAGATATTTCTCACTACCTAAATTTCATTCACACAAAGGACTAATACACGCTGTGCTAAGACACCTGCATCTTTATTTTCAGCCTTGAAAACACAACAGGGAAAATGTCACCTATCCCTAAGACACAGGCATGGGCACGGGAAGGAACAGGTGGAAAGAGGCTCCCTGCTTTTTCCTGGCACCTTTTCCCATTTCCAAAGAGGTCAAAAGAGGTCCTCAGCAGCCTCAGGCTGTTAACAGCAATGCCAATACTCAGTTATTAATGAGTTTTGCAATATTTAGCATTTTCCTTAAAGACTAAGGTCTAAAATATAATTTTTCATTCATTTTTAAAAGAAAAGAATAGAAGTGTTTTCAGTCTTCAGCCTAAAAGAAAATGCTGGAAAGTGTGACCAACAGGCTACATTAAAATAATAAAAACCTATGTAGAAGGCCAGAACAAAGAATTCCATCATTGTTTTGGATTTTCTTCACCTAGTGAGTTTTAGGCCAATATCCTGACAGGAAAGGGGGAGGAGTGAGGTTGTCAGTACTGTATTCAGTGAGTATAATTACTCTGAATTAGCGCTAAGGGGTTTAGAGAGAGGAAAAAAATACTATTCCACAGAGTTAATATAAAGTGGGCTTTCATGTACATACAAACCCACAAGGAGCAAGCTACTGCCTGCTGAGACCCATTTGAGAGCCAAGGGATTGATCGGACTCAGCCAGCCCTTGCCTAAGAAAAAAAGCTGCAGTTGTGAATTACTGTAAAGCAGTATTCACATGATTGATGGGTTTACCCCCACCACCACATTTGTTTCAAAGATCCATTTTGTCTTCTGTGGCGACGGTGTGAATTAACCCCTCTCACAACGGCTGGCTGGATTTTGCAAGACCATTCCAAGGTCTAGGAGCTTGACGAAGCTTTCATCTTATGCAATCATGTGACTGGAAAAATGGGAAAGACATGCTATTTAATACCCAGGCTTCTGAGGAACACCGCACCACCAACCTCGTCAAATACTCCGCCATCAGACCAGCAAGCTCCTCACCTACCTGGAGAATCGTCTTTGAAGCAGCTCTGCCTCTGATCTCCCTTGCAGTCTGATACCCCACCCACCTCTCCCTACATCCAAGGGAGCTTAAGGTATACTTATTTCATCCCTTGCCTTTTTAACCCAATTTGCTGACAGCAATAGATTTTTTTTCTTTCTTTTTTTTTTCCCCATGGAGAGCAAAAGAAAGCCTGAACTTTCTCTGCAGTAAAGAATCCAGAGACTCCAGGTAGATTTGTGATGGGATTTCTCCTCAAGCCTCAGGCTCTGTAAAGTAAAAGTAGTAGTTAGAATGGGCAAGGGAATGGGGGTGAACAACCAGAAATGGGCCCAGATCATGACCAGCTTTTAAAAAGCTCCTGAAATCTTTTGAATTGATAGGATGACACAGAAGGACAGATTTGCATGGAAGCCTGATCGCATGGCTGCTTAGAACAGGTCCACAGCATCTCAGGAACAGCTTATTCAGCCAGGAATAAACCTGGTTGTGTCAACTGCAAACTGCCCTGTGCTCTTCCTAGTTCCCAGGAAGGTACTACATACATGAAGATTTCTTTTTCCTTTATGAGGTAAATGTATTGCTTAAAAGGGGGAGGGTGGGAACCCAAACAAACAAACAAACAGAGCATTAAATACTATTAGCTATAGCAAGCTCCTGTAGGCAAGTGAAATGCGACCTTCCCACACACAACTCTGCAAATATGTTTCACGCTGTGTCTGCACCATTTCGTTTCTCATCCTGGGCTCCCATAAAACCATGTGTCTTATCCTATAGCACCTCCTCTGTATTCACAGCCCTCTTCTAACCATAAGGAGGAAAAAAAAAAAAAAAAACCAACAACAACCTCTGCATTGCCATCCCAGTGATCTGTGTCTCTGTACTGTGCTCCCCATCATCACACTGCCAGTATTCTTTAATCACTACCTGCAGCATCTGCTGTCCCCTAGCTGTGTGAGAGCCCTTTATCTCAGATACTCCACCTGCCATCCCAGGCCTGGTCCTGGAAAAAGGGCATAAGAGCATGGCAGCTCAGCTGGTTTTACAACAAATGTTAGACAGGGGAGCTTCATGGCATGTCCCGCCTTGGTTTGTCATGGTACATTGTAGAAGTTCTCTGCCCTGAGGCTTCGAGCGCCTTGTAATCCTCTTCAGTCCTTTCTTGGGCACCATCTTCATATGTTGTGTCAGTTATGGCAGATGTTACAGGAACCCAAATCCTGCAAACGGTCTCTGCCTAAAAAACCTAGTCTCCAAAGGGGCAGATGCTAAAGCAGCACCAAATGGGGTCAAACACATTCCAGCCACTACACTTGATTCTCATTTAGAAATTCTCAGGCAAAATGTATCACGACTGAAAGCACCCAGCAGCTAGGTTAGTGCCTGTGTAAGAAAGTTATCAGTGACCTATGTAAATCACAACTACAGCTCAGCTGTCCTGGAGTGACTGGGTTAGCAGATGAACACTCAGTATCCTCAGCAGCAAACAGAAACCACTGTCACTCCTTTTCCTGTGATCTTACAACCATGTTTCCAAATTTTATGCATGCACAATTTATCAAGTCCAAAGGAGAGCATTGTCTCATTGATCTGTGAAAAACTCTCTCCATTGCAGAGAAACTGTCCAATTTGTCAGGATCATTTCCACTTTTACTTTGCTTGTCACCTCTGCTGCTGTGATTTGCAAGTTCTACACACGTGCTTTCTGCTCCACCATGCAGACAGGGAAGGAGGAGAATGGGACATCGCCAGAGCTACTGGTAGCCTGCAAACCACACATATGGAAAAGCATACCATGAGACAAAACACACATATGAAAAAACACCCCATAAGACAGTGTCATGAAACCTGCATGAGCCAGGGCAAGGGGGAACACCAGAGCAGTAGAGTACACTAGCACTATCAGTGGGCTAATACGACACCGCTGTGTCAACAGAGTCATCAAATCCCATAGAGCCACCATCCAAAGCTGAAGACTCACTGCAGTCCCAGGAGACCAGTGGTCTTTGTTTCTACCCATCATAGGACAAAAACATTTCCACTGAGCTCTGATCAGCACACTAAGTTATTCTCGTCCTCCCCCACCAAATCCCCTCACTGTGCGGTTCAGTCCAGCGGCAATAGCAGCTGGATGTGAACACAGGTGTGCTACAAAGAAAGGTCAAGTTATTTCATTTCCAAAGCCTATGTGCAGTGAAGTACCATTAAAACTAGGCACTTTTTTTTTTCTTGTTCCACCTAAACAATCATTTACTCTAAACAGAAGTTTCTTGTCGTCACCCCTTCATTTGCCACGCTCAAGAGGAGTAGTAGGCAAGTGATCTTAAAAGCAGCATCCTTAGAAACAGGAGGTTAACTGTAACCTCAGTTGGCTTCTGCTAGCCCCGATGCTGCATGTGTCACAGCGAAAGCTGTAGCACATTTAGCCACTCACATGATGACCAGGAGCGCTAAGCCCTTGTGCTCATTCACAGCACCCTACATAAAAGCCACTTGAGCTCATCAAGAATAGGAATGAGCTCTTTCTTAAGTCCAGCCCAATCCAGTTAACAGGCTTATATGGAAATGCTGAGAGACAGGGCTTATAAGTGGCAACGCACCTAACTTGCGTGCACTAGTTTGCTAAAAATTAAGGCAGAATGATTGTATGCACCACCTATCTAAGGTTCCTAAGTGCCTATTTCCTCTCTATATATTCTTTGAACAGATGCTTTTCTCTGAAGACATGAATTTAAGAAAGGGCTCAAGTGACCTTTGTGATTAATAAAGATTATTATGAATTTTGTTCCACTAGTACCCAAAAAATTGCTGTTAAATACAGAAGCCCATTTCTGTCTGCTAATCAATTAGTCTTCCCTTCCTGCTCTTGGCTTATGTTTGTGTAAGTAGATTTGCTTCTGCTAAAGAGATGCCAGCATGCATCAAAATAGAAAAAAAAAAAAAAAAAAAAAAAGATGCACAGAGGCTTTGAGATTTTTTGTTGTAACATTAGCTGGTGATAATGTAGTACTATCTCCTGTATCCCTCACTCCATCTGTGCACGGAGATGCAACCTGGGGAGAGGGTTGGTCCTGACCTTCTGCTGAGGAGCAAACACATACACAAGTGCCCAGACCCTCTCCTCCCACACCACGTAGCATGAGGAATAGCTCCAAAATGAAAGATGCAACAGAAGGTTCCTCTTATTTAAAAAAAAAAAAAAAAAAAAAAAAAAAAAACCAAACCCCCCCCCCCCAAAANAGAAAGAAAAACAAACAAACAAAAAAAAAAACCAAAAGAAAAAAAACAGAGATTTGCTCTGGGATTCATTACTTAAAAGGTAATAACCTTAAAGTATGTATAATCTCAACTTGCTAAGTCATGATTTTTCATAATACAGATTGGAGGGGACGCATGAAAATGAATAATTCTAGGAGTTAAATGAAAGACATTTTAGAAGCATAAGTGTTACAACAAGAACTTAATATTAAAAACATTCTCTGTGAGATGCAGGGAGACTAAGCCAGCATCAAATTAATTGAACACAGCTAGATTTAAGAGAAAATGGGTAGTTTTCACAAGATATTCCAACTCTGACAATGTGCTTGTTTTCAGATAGTTGTCCATTTACCACAACTGGAAAGCACCAGGGTATCAAATTAGATGTACATCAGTGCAATCAGCTTGCATTTCTGGTATCAAACAGCTTACTGGAGCACAGTTTGCTCAAGTGTTAATCAAAAGAAGGCAGTAACACAAAAAGTGTTAATGACAAATTATACAGCCAATCTAAATCACAATGAACTTACATATTTATATACGTATTTAGTTGCTTTGGTGGACTTTAGGTCAGGCCTTTAGCTAAAATGATTAGAGAGTATTCTAAAAGCAGAAAACATTCTTGAGCTATACTTGCACCCACATACCAAGTAAAAAAGAGCAAGAAGTCAGAGGTACAAATCTGATTTTTCAGGGTCTCTTCAATGAGCATTTCCTCACAGGGAGGTACTTTAGGGAAGTGTTTCCAACTGCAGACTGCTAAGCTACAGCCTTGAGGATGGTAGAATAAAAGCCTCCAATTCAGACCAGAGATGATCGATGTAAAATACTTGGTGATCAAATGATGATGACATTACCACTTTCTAGAAACGTGAAAATGTGATAATTTTTATAAATGTTGTCTTGTCAGTGTAACCAATTTATATGGTGGCAGCTGGTTTGCTGCTTGCAGAAGGAAGGGCTACAGTGAGTTAGTCCCAAACAATGGAAAAGAATTGATTCAGGAATAAGACAGGGCTACTTTTCTAGACTAATTTCCAAACAGAAAATTGTCACATTTCCATGGGATGTGAATACAGATTTTATCTCACAATCGTTAGCAATCTCCACCTCAAAGTTACTACATGACTATGATGGATCCTATGATGGGGAGGTTGTCACCATTCCTAAGAGAACCAAGTTTCAAGCAGCACAGTACTTGGGAATCACTTCTTTCTGTACCTTACCAGCCTTCCTTTAATAAAGCATGCAAGAAATGAGTAAGGATATTCTGAAAGCGTGCCAAAGTGCACTTGCTGACAATACTCCTGGCCTCAAAGGGAAAAAAAAAAAAAGACAAAAAGACTTCTTAAATGTAGTTATGCAGTTTAAGGATTTATTCACTTACAAAATATCTTCAACAGGCTGAAAATGGGAATCCAGCCCAAGTGATACTAATGGGAGAGAACAAATTTGGCAGGTGAGGTGCAAAAGGGAGATAAAGAGGTCGAAGTGCAAGGTTGAAGAACAAGGAAGCAAATGCATAGTGACAAGTAATAACGCATTCCTAAAGCACACAGGAAACTGGAGCTCTAGAAGACCCAGGGGGTCCCGCAGACTGTACCACAGACTACCCTGATACAAAGAAGCCGACGAGGGCAGAAAAAGAGATTGCACACAAGGTAAAGGTCTCCTCTGGTTCAGTTTGCACTACAACGCAGAGAAGAGAGGTGCATGCCCTAGAGTGATACAAGTAAAGAACTCAAGGCAGGACTGCCAGACAGAGTCAGGGGAAATAAAGTAAAGTAAATAATAATAATTAAAAAAAAAGAAACAGCCCTAGAAATTCAATTGCACTGAACTGCCGCTGCTTTCCCGAGCTGAGAAAAATCAGTTAAAGGCAGGTGTAAACCAGCTAGCCTGAAATAAAAGCCCCACAAACTAGTCTGGAAAACACATTTTTCAAAATGATAAATCATGCCTTGCTAACCTACAAGAATCCTGTAAAAACTTATCCTGGCTATTTTTCACTAGATGTAAATTGTTTGGATTTTCAGAGACTTTGAAGAAAGCTCTTAGGAGAGCCTGGTAATCTTGGGATAAGAGGTAAGGTCCTGTCACTCTTTAAATATTAGTCAAGGAACTGAGAATCCCGGGGTAAAAATAATAATCAGTTCTTTGTACAGAAGGGAGGGTTGTACCACCCAAAGTTCAGCTGAGGATCAGTGTTGTCAAGTGCATTTATGAATTACCAGAAAGAAAGAACAGAAAATAAAGCAACAAAACGTGCTGTCCACAAAAAATGTCAATCAACAGTATGGAGTTCCTTGCCCTTGCAGCTACCCAGGCAACTGGACAACACAAATATCAGATAAAATTCACCACAGACACATTGAAGTTTAATGGAACAAACATAGATTGGTAGACAGATGGATAGATACATATGCTTACATTCCACTATATACCAATGATTACTGGAGTAACTTCTAGACATCAAAATAGTTCTGGAGACTAAAAATGTCCTATCCCTGTGCTTAGTAGAAGAGACATTCCAAACTACACAAAACTTTATAATAGTGTTTCTAAATTCTTAACCTGTAATGTTAAAAAAGAAAAAAAAATTACTCTGGCAATTATAGAATGCTGGGTTAAATTTCAACTAAGTGTGCTCACTAAAACAAGGGTATGAATTGTGAACACACTTAGACATAATGAATATGAAACATTTTGCTGATTTAAAACTAGGCGTGGGGCTGTAAAATGCCACTGAAAACAAGAAACATGAGAGAATGTGTAATATTTACACTGTTTAAATACACTGTTTAAATAGAAGAGAGGTTAAAGCAAAGAGAAGTTTGGGTTATGAAAATAAGGACATTAGAGACACAGGAATTCAGAATTAAAGTTAAGCTAACCTTAGCTATTCAGAGTTATGGAAATACATCTTCAAACCCAAAACAACTTAGGTATGGTTTATCTGTTTGGGGAAAACTCCATTTAAGGTCTATGCACATTTAAAGCTAAGGACAATGAACATTACTTCCAAAGAGTTTTAAGCAGTTGACATAACTGGTTTTACAGAACTCGACCCATGCTCTTCCAGCAGCTTTCGTATCTTGTACAATTGGACTCCTACTCACAAGGTGTAATCCATGTCTTAGAAAAATTCAAACCTATTTCACAGCCTGACACAGTTTATACTACAGAAGCAGTCGCAGCCTTCAATGGTTTTGCTTTGCAAGGCAGCAAAACTGGGACCAGACAGGAGTCTGAGCAAGGAACCCAGAGAAGCAGGTAAGGCTGCACAATGCAGGCAGCTCACCTAGGATCAGCTGATGCAGCTTGGAAGCTCTGCTACTCCAAAAGTTTTTAGGCCTAGAATACTTTTTTAAACCTGGAGGAATAGAAGACTGATATAAATGAGAATAAAATGCATATCCCTTTCATTTTACACAAATCACACATTGCATCAGGCAGTGAAGACTATACTTATTCTAGACTAAGGGTCTACTTAACACTGAACAAAGGCCAAAATGTCTTTTGCAACAGAAACTATGATTATATAGGGAGAAAAAAAAAAATATCCCAAACATCCTGCATCCTGTGGAGTAGCTTAAAAGAACATGCACAAACCTATGGGGGAAAATGGAATAAGAATTCTATTCTTATTAAATTCTCTAACTATAGTAGTAATAATTTTCACAGAATCATAGAGTGGCTTAGGTAGGAAGAGATCTTTAAAGATCATCTACTCCCAACCCCACTGCCATGGCAAGGACACCTCCCACTAGACGAGGTTGCTCAAAGCCCCACCCAACCTGGTCTTGAATACTTCCAGGGATGGGGCATCAAAAACTGCTCTGGGCAAATTGTTATTTTAAATAAAAATTATAAATTATTACAATCAGTTACATTTTTTTTGTAAATAAATCCATTTCTAATACAATTAATTTTGTAACAATTAACATTTACTAAAATTGCTTACAAGTGTTTACAATTATTACAATTGTATGTACAATTAAAATTGTACATATAAATTCTATTCTAATTTTCAAAGGCATACTTTGAAAAAAAATGTAAACTTATAAGGAAAGAATGAGTTTGAGAAAATGCTCCTCATTCCTCCTTGTTGTAAACTGTGCCACTCTTTGCGAGACACCATAATCATCAAAATGCTTCAATGAACAGCATCAGCTGGACATAAAGTATCATGAAGAGCTTACTGTAGCCAGTGTATCTATCTCATACGTAGGCTCAAGTTCTTGTTTCCATTCCCTCAATACCCAATTAAGTACTGCAAGTGTTCAGATACACACCAGAATTTCACTGACCTGGAAAATAAATCTTTGATTCAGTAACTCAAAAATTTCCATTTCAATAAGCCTTATGTGAAATATTTCCACCTCAATTTTTCTTGACTTAGACAGATAATTTGCACTTCACAGACTTCTCCTGCTTTGGGTTTTTTGTTTGTTTCAGAGCTTCCTATTTAAATAAGACAAGAAATTCCCACCTACAATTACTTGAGAAATATCAGCTGGTAAAATCCCAACTAGATTTAGAGCCTTATTGCACATGCTGAAAGTGTCAATACAGAAAGATGTGAACTTGTCATTTATAGTATGCGTCGTGCAATTGGGAAGTCTAAAGTTAGATAACACATTTTTGTTACACATCCCTGCAGTTTGGAAAGTTTCTCCAAACAGAGACTCACTTTTGACATGTGAAATGCAACACTGGAGCGCAGTGTCCACATATCTCATTTGTTTCCTCTATAAAAATGCACAGTCTCCATAACCACTGAACCTACGGTTGTGGTTAGCACAAGAAAGAAGGGTTCTTATTTAAAGCACTACTTCCTTGCACATATAGTCATAAATAATTCAAACTGAATTATAGTACATAGCAATTAAATGAACGAAGAACATGCTATAATGTATTGCCTTGGCTTTTTAGCCTTTTCTTTGAACAGCAGTATTCAATCTCCAGCCATTCTCAAGAGCTCTCACCCTTTGTGAAAATTAGCAGAGATGTGTTGTATTTGGGCACCGAGAAGCAGCCAAAGAAAGGCCGGGACCATGTAGTTACATATGTGCACATATGCTACCGAATACTAAGAGGTGTTTGTAAATATTATCTCAGTGGCAAAAATAATAAAAGGATCCATGTTTCTTGAAAGCTGCCTCAAAATAACTTTTCTAGATATAAGTTATGCTTAAGAGCAAGGAGTTCACCCACTCTTCCTCCAATTCCCCCTCCTTTTTGACCTTAAGACTTTTTCATCGTGAAAACATGGCCAATTTTGCAAGTAGTTAGGGGCAAGGAGAGAAAATGTTCCCCGCTTTCCTACATTTCTGATTCCAGACAGCTTTAAGAAAAACATTTCAGATGTTAAGCCATAATGCTTTCTCCCTTCAGAGGCAAAACTGAGGCCTGATCCCAGAGGGAAGACAGCAGCCTCCACCTCTCATCTGGATAAAGTCTGAACCTTCGCAGCACCAGACGGTCACAAGGGACAGGTTTTGGCAAGGGGTTACACCCAGCCTTGGAAAGGCTTCTACATTTACATTGACTAAGGAAATCCCACTATTCTCAGTGAGGTAACTCATAGCCCATAAGGCTGTTCCAGTGCACAAGATGTGCAAAGGCTCTAGCTCAAATTTCAAGCTGTTGAGAGACTAAACTGAAACCTTTTAAGACACACACACCTATAATCCCAACGGCCACTCAATCTTAATGAGTCCAAAATGCAAACTAAACTCTGTGTCCTATTTAAAGGCAGGTTCTTGAGCCAACAAACGCAAAGAGAGTGGAGCTGGCCTTTTCTTCTTTATCACCCCATAAACACAGTTCCCACACTATTTTGCAAGTGCAGGGAAATTCCTGAGAACTAGATTCAATGTAGATACCCCTACTTAGGCAACCCATAATCTTTGCAGCTCTTGATAAACCCTCTGCTTGTGGATATCTATTTATGATTAGCAGTAGAAGGAAAACAAGAGTAGCATTTAGGCTCCTCTAAACTCTGTAGGTCTTTGGCCAAGGTAGACTGAAGATCACCATATTGTAACTCGCTCCCCCACGGCTTTCTGTTGGGTTTTTGTGGTTTCTTTTTTTTTCTCCCTGCTGCATAAGTATCCCTGGAAGAGGAGGAGGCCTGCAGCATGGAGCAAGTATGCTAATGCCATATCATCCTTACTGCCATGCCAACAGCAATCACAGACGCCCGCTCACACGCTTCTGCCAAATAATCACTTAAGCAAGCATCAACTACAGAGATTAGCAAAAGCATCTGACAACACGCAAATCAGACAAGAAACAGGGGCTGAAGGGACAGCTTAGGAAAGTGAAGATTTAATAAGAGAAATGACATGAAGTTCCTGAATCAAAGCTTGCCGTATTCTTGGAAGATTTCTGAAAATCCTATCTACTGGCCTTAGATATATTTTTTTTCCACCCCTCAGTCCCAACTGCATATCAGCTGCACCCAGGCAGGCTTCTAATAAAAGCAAGTGACTCCTGTGCAAACAAAAACATCTTTGTGACCTCTGGGAAGGCAGCAATCCAAGCAAACAACCAGACAGTCAGGTGGCACAAGCTTCTGGGAAGCAATCAGAGCATCTCAGGGGGCTTTCATCAGCACCAGAAGGAAAGCTAAGCCACTACCACAGAAGACTGAGTTTTCAGGAGAAGTCACCCTAAGCAGAACAAGAAGTTCCAACTATTTCTGTTTAATATAGTAGGTGTGGGGAGGCTACTTCTGAAGACATAATTTTTATTGCTCAAACTAAAGGAACAGAGTACTTTCCTACCAGAATTAAGGCAGAGTATCAGAACAACCTCTTGATTTATCTTTAATTTACAGAAAGGTGCTTCACTCCAAAGGCACTTTCAATGAAAGTAATGAAATTCTGCTGCAAAAAGTGTAGGAAAAGTCACAACCATTTCAAAGATTATAACTCATTTGTGTCCTATTTTGAAGAATTTGTCACAAAAACAAAGGGGTGGGCACCCTTTTTAAATCTTAGGCTGAATTCTATAGTCCTTATTACGATAAAGCTCTTGCTGAAGAATTAACTTTGCCTGAATAACAGCTGGAGGATATGTGCCTAGTTTAGTCTTAATCTCTGCTTGGCAAGAAAAATATGATTCTTAGAGATCTGAGAAAGATCTCAGTATGGAAGTGGAAGAAATTCTGTTGTCCAAAAGTAAAATGTGACCTTGTAGTGCCATAACACTGCAGAGACAGCACTATGTTAGAGCTGTCAGCTTTCTACCAAGCCTATTTTTAAGTTCCTTCCTACATCACTTTCAAAGACAGTGGACCTTTCTTAAGAGATCCATCCATTACTGTCTAACGAAGTGCCTAGAAAAGCATCACAGAAATGTTAAAATGGGCATTTTGAGCCAATGACAGTCCTCCCACTGTTGCTTGCATGCTGTAAACCTGTAAAAAAAAACCCACACCCACACCCCAAAAAAAACCCCACAAATAAAACAAAACAAACAAAGCAAACAACAACAACAACAAAACCTGACAGAACACCTGTAAAATCATTATTTTTTAAATACAAGGTTTTTGACATGAGAACTACCTGAACATAGTATTAAGTACATTTTGGATGCTCCTGTCACGGAGGGAAAGATGCTCCAGGCTGTGAGCCTTCTGTTGCTGACTACAGATGGGTGCATACATTTGCATTGCACTACTAAGGTTCTTTTGCACTTTGAGACACATGATATGTGAGAAGTATAGCTAAAAATCTAAATACATACATAAATAAATCTGTTGTACTAGTGAACCAGTCGAAACAAGGAAGCCTTAAATGCAATAGTCAAATCATCTTTAATTGGTTATGAAACTAATGCCAATGTTCACGTGGCTCTGAGAAACAAAAACCAAGAACAAAGCAGGTTTTGTGCCTGATATCCGATGGAACTGAATCTGAGAAGCCCGTTTTCCCATTTTGTTGCTTTCAGTCAGACAGTGACACTCCAGCTTCCACAGATAGCTATATATTTACTGCTTGTGTCAACACACAGGGAATTCCTCCTTTCTTGTATACCCATAGACCACAACTATCTGATTTTTACCTTTCTAATCCTTAGAGATAGCCTAAGGTATCAGGCAGATGCAGGTAGCAAAGTCAGACAGTGAGCCAACAGCAGAGTGGTCTATTTTCCTTAATGAGCTCAGAAGATCAAGACCAACTTTGCACTCAAGCCTGAGAAACAGTCTACCTCCACCTCATTACCGGCATCCCTAGTGCTGTGCCAGTCTCTGCTACCACATGGACAAGCCTCACTAAGACAACAGAGCATCAGCCCAGGTGCATAGAGAGATGTTTCCTGAAGAAAAGAAGAACCCATCCAACTTCCTCTTACCTCCCAGTTGTTCTGTCTGGTTTTACTCCTGGGAAGAGAACTTGTACAGATAGTGAGATGCTCCAAAAATAGCTTGAAGATGGCAAAAATTCTATTCTCTTTACACTGTTAGTTGGCTAAGGGACAGTATCAAAACACACATTTGGACCAAGGTATTAGAGAATTTCCCCTCTTTCTTTTCCCTCCTCACAGACACTCAACGATAGTATCATCTACAACTAAGTAGGGGATGTTTACAGGGTCCAAGCCACAATTAATGAGGAAGAAAGATTTTTCTAACATTCTGGTGAAACATTTAATGAGCTCTGAAATAGTGCTGGCAGGCCACAGAAGACAAAGGTCCTGTTTAGAATTGAACTTTCCAGTTTACTAAATGGGCTGGAGCCCCAAGCACTATTTATTTTCAGAGACTATTTTTATCAGAAAATACCCAACTCCTGTAATGCTCTTCTACTCTCAGATTCTTTACCCCTCTGGTGTAGCTGCCATACAAGCAACGGCACTTAACAAGCAACATGCTCTTAGGGCCCAAATTAACATATTAATACAATTTTCTTAATGTAATGAAACTGGATTTTGCCTCAGGCATAGTCAGCTCTACTCCTCACCTCCAGAGGTTATCCACACTGAAATCAGAATCTGCTATTCTGGGAAGGCAAGGAAGGGCACAGACTTTTTGGAGTGGAGGGACGGAGGGGGTGGAAATCACCTGGCTGCATCAGTAATATATCTAGCTCTTTATTATATTCACATTCCCCCTTCTCATCTCCTATGAAACTGCCAACAGCTGTGTTCTCTCAACCTTCGGTCTGAAAGACATTAAAAAGCAGTCTGCAAGATGACTACAGTTTTTAAATAGTCACTCCCACGTATGTAAGCAAGCAAGGAAATGAGAAAAGTTTTTAAAAATAATGAAAAATCATCATGGTGCCACTGCAGGAGGTAGATCCAAATATTTTAAATGGTTCAGTGATTCTATTCCCTGGAATAAAATAAGGTGAGACATACTGGCCAAGAGACTGTCTAGTTTGGTAAAGTCCCACTGACCCCTTCTACCATGGTGAGGTAAGCTGCTGCTGAAAATTTAAGAAACTGAACAACTTTAATACCATTACATCAAACACCACCTGCAACAGGGCCTTTTAAGTCTTAAAGGTCCTTACTTCTCACTAGCGAAAAGACTGTAGGAGCCTACAAAGGTCTGAAAAATATTAATGAACTTGGCATCACAAAAACAGTTCTTCTGGCAACTCAGAGCAAACCAAATTATAAGCAGCAAATTCCAACACTGGCTGCCAACTCTTATTTCATGGGTTGGATCAAGCTCATGTTAAAGGTAGTGGGATTAAAGAGTTTCTCCACCTGATGACCAACTGTTTGATACACGATCAACGGTTTGCAAAGCCTATTTAAACCCTCTACTGGGCTTTATGTAGTGTCTGTTGGCACAAATAACAGGTATCAGTCCCTTGTAAGTTAATGACATACAGAAGATACGCCTTTTCTCATCTTGTTAGCTGCTGCTGTGTCAATCTACAGAGACATCACCATACCATTTCCTACACAACTACAATGCTCTGTGGGTTATTGTAGTGAAACACAAACATCCCTATTACAGAAGACATTGCTCACTCCTTTAATTTAATTTTTCCACAGTACTTCTGCCGAAGAAAGTTGACGTGAGATAACTGACTCAAATTTCCCCCAACTCTCCTCAAATGAACACTGAACACTTGACAATACCCACTTTTCTATTTTCCTCTCCACGGCTCCATCGGAGAGGACCCTCTATGTATTCAGAAAAGCACAATGGAGAATGGTTTCCAAAGCATTAACTTGGAGCCATTGAGACTTGGATGTTTTCAAAATGACTCTATTGTGCTCAAAGGATTCTAGACTACCCCAGCTAACTCTAGAAGAGAGTCTTTTTCCCTTTTCTCAAAACATCCATCCCTGGAACCATCCCTGGAGTGCATTGTTGGGGCTGATTCCTTAGTGCAGCGAGTTCCATCAGTCAAAGCTCAACAGATACAAATAATATCAGGATATGGATATAAATTAATGCGACAGACCCTAAATAGTTTTGACAGGTTTAGTAAGTATATATAGTGACACAGAATGCTATTCCCGCTGTCAGACATCAATATGTAGACAGAAGACTGGGGGCACCATGGAAACTCAGCGACATAAGAGTGGTATTGATTGGATAGAAAATGAGGCTGCAGTTTAAGCTTAAGGCTGCCAGAGATGCCAAGAATGGAGAACGACCTCCAGCAGTGAATTTTCAGCATAAGCTCCCTGTGAACAAGACAGTCCAAGAAGGATAAATCAGGGACAAGCTCACCAGGGATATGGGTCGACCGAATGCCGGCTACCCTAAGCAGATGAGAATCACTCTGTGTGTGCGCGCGTTACAGTGACCTAGTTCGTTCAAAGACAGCATTTTGAATGGTTTTATTATAGAGGCTTGAAACAAAGAGATTTCCTCAATTAAAGTCCTGAAATGAATCCTCTAAATGAAAATGCTTTTGATACACTGATCAGCAAGAGGTTGTAAATATTGAAGCGAAGCGTACATTGTTAACAACCAGTTCCCACAGAAAACACCATGGTTGGGAGTGTACGTAATGAGGGGGCCTGAACAGAGCAGGAGGCTTCCTGAGCAATGCCAGGTCCATCTCTAATGCCTCAGTCTTACATTTAAACACTTGTTACACTTGCTAAACCCTATCTTCCCTGGCGCAAAACCACACTAAAATAAAGCAAAGTATGATTTAAATGAGTGTGTTTGCAGAGCTTCTGTAAAAGATCATTCTTAATTGTTTTCTATCTGAGGACTCAGATTCTGTTCCCAGAAGGATAAAGAAACACAGGATATGTCAGGGAAATGCCTTGCTGGAACTGCAACTGCTGAAAGTCAAGTAATAATATTCATGTTAGAGACAGAAAGATGAATCTACACAAAACATCCATCAGTACAGCTGTGTCAGGAATAAGATAAGCCTCCAAAGTGTCCTGAGCGTCAGTACGGGCATAGAGGAATACAAGCATATGGCACCGGGATAGCAGCACTGTGGTTTGTAATACTATAGTTAAGATCAACCTTCTGCTGGCAAGGACATATCAGCCACAGACTGCATCTCAAATAACTGGTGATAGACATCTGGATATTTGCAAAAGTCTGTTTTTCTTAGGCCACTTTTACACGATAAACAAAGACTTGACATTTATTAAAGATAGATATATTGCCAGTTTCTCATTTTTCCACCTGGTCTGGTGCACACTAAAGTCACTAAGTTTCTGTCCTTCAATTTCATCCAAAGCTTCATAAGTAATAAGTTACCAATCAAGACTTTAGCTTAGCCTGGAGACAGGGGTATATTAAACCCCTGCTTTCTTTCCATTTAGGGAGAGTCACTAAACGATGCAGCAGGGTTTTTTATTGCTGGGGGTTTTTTTGGTTTGTCTGCCAATGAAGTACTGTCTCCATTCACTTCCAAATTTTCATTATTACAGTAAATCAGCAAATTTTGTCCCAAACATGCAGGTTTCTTTTTCCCTTCATTTATTGAAAGTTCAGACTTTATTCTCTTTTCTAAATTATTATTTCTTTGCAGGGAGAAAAATGAAATACACAGAAAAAAAAAAAAAACTATAAATTTTGCCTTGTAGATCAGCTCAAGCACACTGTCCAGAAAACGTAAAACACATTTCTTTATAACAACTTCTTCCATTTCCTTCCTGACTCTATCTTTTTCTCCATCCATTCTCTACTCCTCCCCTCTAACACAAGCAGTTACACACTCAGTCTATTTCTTTTCCAAAAAGTTGAACTTTGCTAAAACCTCAGAGGAACTGAGCCCCAAGGGGAAAACAAGGAAAGGACAGAGAGTTCAAGACTTTATGAGCCACTGGTAAAGTGTTCTTCCACTGTAATACAAGTCACTTAGAGCAAACACAATCTAGTTAAAAAAACCTACCACTACCCATAGCTGCAGGGTTATCTTGCAGAGAAAGATTTAATGCATGTTGCAAACGTGTCCACAGTGCTCCTAAGAACCAACCAGTCTCTGGGGTTTACATCCTAGAATCCAGCTTCAGCACATACCACTAAGCTCATGTACAGTAGATATTCACCACCAAGGGAAAACACTTGCGCTGTAGAAGGGAGAGGTGTGCGACAGCCAACTGGGACACATAAAAGGAGCAGATGAGCTCCCAAAGAATGAAGGCTACCTTTCCCCTACAACAAGCTCTACTTTTAAAGGGAAGAGGATGAAGGAGGGCAAGGAGTTAGAAGAATCAGTGTTGGAGACCATAGCGCATTTGCAGGATAGCGTATATGCTCAACAGGAGGAAACTGTTTTCACCATTATCAACTCATATTTTCTCCTAACCCATCCCTTCAGAGGAAGTCAAAGACACAAACTAACAGCAGTCTTAAATAGATCTATCAGCACTTGCTTGATTCCACCAAAAACTAAGGATGAGACAGTTAAGTCCCAAGAAAGGTATCAGTTAAAGTCCTCAGTCTGAGGGTACAAATTAACCTCCTTAGCCCTAGTCTCCATTTGGGACGTTCCTGGCACAGGGCAACCGGGACCCGCAGGGGGTTTGTCGCTCTGAGGTCACTCCGCTGCCCTTTTGTGCTCTCCAAACGGACCAGCCCGAGGACTCCTGTCTCCCTTCCCCGCTGGGCCACGTCTCCCACCGCCACCTCTCTCCTCCTCACCCTGCCTTGACTTTTTTAAAGCTCCCACCGCCTCTACCCCGAGCAGGGCTGCCGACAGCGCTCCCCACCGCCCCGAAAAGCCTCAGGGAACCCCTTCCCCATCCTCCTGCTGTTCCCAGGCACCCCCAGACCTCGTCCCCCACCCTTCCCCTCGGACAGGTGTCTCCGGGGCCGCAAGTTTTCCCCCCCCAGCACCCTTCTCGGGAAGAGAGATGGGGTCGGGGCTACGGAGCCCAACTAGGGCAAGTCATCCGGGGCTGGGACGAGCCCCCTGGAGCCGAGGTAGGGTGGGGGGTACAAGCGCTTCTTCCCACCTTCCCCTTAAGGAGCGGGCACCGGGGGCAGCATCCCTCGGACAGACCCCAGGAGCCCCCGCCGCCCCTTCGGACTTACTTCGGGAGTCCAAAAGCTCTTCTCCCGCAGCTGAGAGGGGTGAGCCGCGGGCGTCCCCGGTGAGCAGCGGCTGATGCTGCCGGTGCCGGTGCCGGAACCGCCGCAGCGCGTCCCTTCTCTTCCCCACGG